>JANJGN010000034.1:0-600000 GCA_026770705.1 Isurus oxyrinchus
ATTGGGAATCGGAGCGATCTGAACTGGGCTATGGAGTGATCTGAACTGGGATACGGAGCGATCTGAACTGGGATACGCAGCTATCTGCCCTGGGATATGGAGCGATTTGAACTGGGATACGGAACGATCTGCACTGGGATACAGAGTGATCTGTACCGGGATATGGAGTGTTCTGAACTGGGATAGGAGTGATGTGTATCAGGATACGGAGTGTACTGAACTGAGATATGCTGTGAACTGCACTGGGATATGGAGCAATCTGCACTTGGATACAGAGTGATCTGTACTGGGATAGGGACTGATAAGTTCTGGGATATGGAGTGATCTGTACCGGGATACGGAGTGTACTGGACTGAGATATGCTGTGATCTGCACTGGGATATGGAGCAATCTGCACTTGGATACATAGCGATCTGCACAGGGATATGGCACGATCTGCAGTGGGATACGGATCGATCTGCACTTGGTTATGGTATGATCTGTACCGGGATATGGAGTGTTCTGAACTGGGATAGGAGTGATGTGTATCGGGATACGGAGTGTACTGAACTGAGATATGCTGTGATCTGCACTGGGATATGGAGCAATCTGCACTTGGATACAGAGTGATCTGTACTGGGATAGGGACTGATAAGTTCTGGGATATGGGGTTATCTGCACTGCGATACTGAGTGATCTGCACTAGGAAATGGTGCGATCTGCACTGGGTCACGGAGTGATCTATACTGGGATATGTCGTGATCTGTACTGGGATATGCAGCAATCTGCACTAGGATATGGAGCAATCTGTACTTGGATACGGAGCATTCTGTACTGGGATACGGAGCGATCTGTTTTGGGATATGGAGTCTACTCTACCGGGATATGGGGTGTTCTGAGGTGAGATATACTGTGATCTGTACTGCGATACAGAGTGATCTGCCCGGAGATACACGGTGATCTGCACTGTGATACGAGTTGATCTTCACTGGGATATGGACTGATAAGTACTGGGATAAGGAGTTATCTGCACTGCGATATGGAGTGATCTGCACTAGGAAATGGTGTGATCTGCATTGGGATATGGAGTGATCTGTACTGTGATACGATGTGATTTGCAGTGGGATTTGGGGTGATCTGTACTGGGATACGGAGTGATCTAAACGTGGATACAGAGCAATCTGCACTGGGATACAGAGCAATCTTCACTGGGATATGGAGCGATCTGAATTGGGAATCGGAGCGATCTGAACTGGGCTATGGAGTGATCTGAACTGGGATACAGAGCGATCTGAACTGGGATACAGAGCAATCTTCACTGGGATATGGAGCGATCTGAATTGGAAATCGGAGTGATCTGAACTGGGCTATGGAGTTATCTGAACTGGGATACGGAACGATCTGCACTGGGATACAGAGCGCTCTGCACTGGGATACTGAGCGATCTGCACTGGGATACAGAGCGATCTGCACTGGGATATGGAGTGATCTGTACTGGGATATGGAGTGTTCTGAACTGGGATATGGAGTGATCTGTACCGGGATACGGAGTTTGCTGAACTGAGATATGCTGTGATGTGCACTGGGATATGGAGCAATTCGGACTTGGATACGGCGTGATCTGTACTGGGATAGGGACTGATAAGTACTGGGATATGGGGTTATCTGCACTGCGATACTGAGTGATCTGCACTAGAAAATGGTGTGATCTGCACTTGTTCACGGAGTGATCTATACTGGGATACGGCGTAATCTGTACTGGGATAGGCAGCAATTTGCACAAGATATGGAGCAATCTGTACTTTCGCACGGAGCATTCTGTAGTGGGATACGGAGCGATCTGCATTGGGGTACGGAGTGATCTGTACTGGGATACAATTTGTTCTGCAGTGGGATTTGGGGTGATCTGTACTGGGATACGGAGCGATCTGAACTTGGATACGAAGCGATCTGCACTGCGATACAGAGCAATCTGTACTGGGATATGGAGCGATCTGCATTGGGATATGAAGTGAGCGGTACTGGGATACACGTTGATCTGCACTGTGATACAAAGTGATCTTCACAGGGATATGGACTTAATAGTACTGGGATAAGGGGTTATCTGCACTGAGATACGGAGAGATCTGCACTAGGAAATGGTGTGATATGCATTGGGATATGGAGTGATCTGTACTGGGGTATGGAGTGATCTGTATTGTGATACGATGTGATCTGCAGTGGGATTTGGGGTGATCTGTAATGGGATAGAGAGCGATCTGAACTTGGATACGGAGCGATCTGCACTGGGATACGGAGCATTCTGCACTGGGATATGGAGCGATCTGCACTAGGACGCGGAGCGATCTGCACTGGGATACAGAGCGATCTGCATTGGGATACGGAGTGAGCGGTACTGGATACACGCTGATCTGCACGTTTATACAAAGTGATCTTCACATGGATATGGACCGATAAGTACTGGCATAAGGGGTTATCTGCACTGTGATACGGAGTGATCTGCACTAGGAAATGGTGTGATCTGCATTGGGATATGGAATGATCTGTACTGGGGTATGCAGTGATCTTTATTGTGTTACGATGTGATCTGCTGTGGGATTTGGGGTGATCTGTACTGGAATAGGGAGCGATCTGAACTTGGATACGGAGCGATCTGCACTGGGATACGGAGCATTCTGCACTGGGATATGGAGCGATCTGCACTAGGACGCGGAGCGATCTGCACTGGGATACAGAGCGATCTGCATTGGGATACGGAGTGAGCGGTACTGGATACACGCTGATCTGCACGTTTATACAAAGTGATCTTCACATGGATATGGACCGATAAGTACTGGCATAAGGGGTTATCTGCACTGTGATACGGAGTGATCTGCACTAGGAAATGGTGTGATCTGCATTGGGATATGGAATGATCTGTACTGGGGTATGCAGTGATCTTTATTGTGTTACGATGTGATCTGCTGTGGGATTTGGGGTGATCTGTACTGGAATAGGGAGCAATCTGAACTTGGATACAGAGCGATCTGCACTGGGATATGGAGTCATCTGCACTGGGATACAGAGCAATCTGCACTGGGATACGGAGCGATCCTTACCGGAATATGGGGTGATCTGAACTGGGATATGGTGTGATCTGCACTGGGATCTGGTATGATCTGTATTGGGATTCAACAAGATCTTCACTGGGATACAGGGTGCTCTGCACTGGAATATGGAGCAAGCTGCACTGGGATATGGAGTGATCTGCACTGGGATATGGTGTGATATAGACTGGGCTATGGAGCAATCTGTACTTGGATACGGACTGATAAGTACTGGGATATGGGGTTATCTGCACTGCGATACAGAGTGATCTGCACTAGGATAATGTGGGATATGCACGGGGATATGGGGTGATCTGTACAGGGATACGGAGCGATCTGCACAGGGATACGGAGTGATCTGAACTGGGATACGGAGCGATCTGTACCTTGATATGGAGTGTTCTGAACTGGGTTGCGGTGTGATCTGATCTGGGAAATGGAGCGATCTGTACTGGGATATGGAGTGATCTGCACTGGGATATGGAGCGATCTGTCCTGGGATATGGAGCGATCTGTACTGGGATATGGTGCAATTTGAACTGGGATACAGAGCGATCTGCAAAGGGGTACGGAGCGATCTGTACTGGGATACGGAGTGATCTGAACAGGGATACGGAGTGATCTGAACTGGGATACGGGGCGATCTGCACTGGGAAAGGGACCAATCTGAACTGGGATATGGAGTGATCTGAATTGGGATACTGTGTGATCTGATCTGGAATACAGACGGATCTGCACTGGGAAATGGAGCGATCTGCCCTGTGATACACCATGATCTGCACTGGGATACGCACTGATAATTACTGGGATACTTGGTGATCTGCACTCGAATATGGAGCGATCTGCCCTGGGATATGGAGCGATCTGAACTGGGAATGGGAGCGATCTGAACTGGGCTATAGAGTGATCTGAACTGGGATACGGAATGATCTGAACTGGGATACGGAATGATCTGCACTAGGATATGGAGTGATCTGCACTGGGAAACAGATCGATCTGCACTGGGATACAGAGCGATCTGCACTGGGATATGGAGTGATCTGCGCTGCGATATGGAGTGATCTGTACCAGGAGACGGAGTGTTCTGAACTGGAATATGGAGTGATCGGCACTGGGATACAGAGTGTACTGAACTGGGATACATTGTGATCTGCACTGGGAAATGGTGTGATCTGCATTGGTCTACACAGTGATCTATACTGGGATACGCAGAGATCTGTAATGGGATATGGAGCAATCTGCACTGGGATATGGAGCAATCTGCACTGGGATACGTAGCAATCTGCACTGGGATATGGAGCAATCTGCACTGGGATACGGAGCAATCTGCACTGGGATATGATGCAATCTGAAATGCGATAGGGTGCGATCTGTACCCGGATACGGAGCGATCTGTAACAGGATACGGGGTGTTCTGAGCTGGGATATGGTGCGATCTGTACTGTGATACAGATTGATTTGTCCTGTGATACAAGGTGAACTGCACTGTGAGACGGAGCGATATTCACTGGGATATAGAGCATTCTGCACTGGGATATGAAGCGATCTGTACTGGGATACAGAGCGATCTGCACTGGGTTACGGAGCGATCTGTACCGGAATACGCGGTGTTCTGAACTGGAATGTGGTGTGATCTGCACTGTGATCCGGTCTGATCTGTATTGGGATACGTTGTGATCTGCACTGGAATACGGAGCAATCTGCACTGGGATACGGAGTGATCTGCACTGGGATATGGAGTGTTCTGAGGTGAGATATACTGTGATCTGTACTGCGATACAGAGTGATCTGCCCGGAGATACACGGTGATCTGCACTGTGATACGAGTTGATCTTCACTGGGATATGGACTGATAAGTACTGGGATAAGGAGTTAGCTGCACTGCGATATGGAGTGATCTGCACTAGGAAATGGTGTGATCTGCATTGGGATATGGAGTGATCTGTATTGTGATACGATGTGATTTGCAGTGAGATTTGGGGTGATCTGTACTGGGATACGGAGTGATCTAAACGTGGATACGGAGCAATCTGCACTGGGATACAGAGCAATCTTCACTGGGATATGGAGCGATCTGAATTGGGAATCGGAGCGATCTGAACTGGGCTATGGAGTGATCTGAACTGGGATACGGAGCGATCTGAACTGGGATATGCAGCTATCTGCCCTGGGATATGGAGCGATCTGAATTGGAAATCGGAGTGATCTGAACTGGGCTATGGAGTGATCTGAACTGGGATACGGAACGATCTGCACTGGGATACAGAGCGATCTGCACTGGGATACTGAGCGATCTGCACTGGGATACAGAGCGATCTGCACTGGGATATGGAGTGATCTGCGCTGCGATATGGAGTGATCTGTACCAGGAGACGGAGTGTTCTGAACTGGAATATGGAGTGATCGGCACTGGGATACAGAGTGTACTGAACTGGGATACATTGTGATCTGCACTGGGAAATGGTGTGATCTGCATTGGTCTACACAGTGATCTATACTGGGATACGCAGAGATCTGTAATGGGATATGGAGCAATCTGCACTGGGATATGGAGCAATCTGCATTGGGATACGTAGCAATCTGCACTGGGATATGGAGCAATCTGCACTGGGATACGGAGCAATCTGCACTGGGATATGATGCAATCTGAAATGCGATAGGGTGCGATCTGTACCCGGATACGGAGCGATCTGTAACAGGATACGGGGTGTTCTGAGCTGGGATATGGTGCGATCTGTACTGTGATACAGATTGATTTGTCCTGTGATACAAGGTGAACTGCACTGTGAGACGGAGCGATATTCACTGGGATATAGAGCATTCTGCACTGGGATATGAAGCGATCTGTACTGGGATACAGAGCGATCTGCACTGGGTTACGGAGCTATCTGTACTGGAATACGGGGTGTTCTGAACTGGAATGTGGTGTGATCTGCACTGTGATCCGGTCTGATCTGTATTGGGATACGTTGTGATCTGCACTGGAATACGGAGCAATCTGCACTGGGATACGGAGTGATCTGCACTGGGATATGGAGTGTTCTGAGGTGAGATATACTGTGATCTGTACTGCGATACAGAGTGATCTGCCCGGAGATACACGGTGATCTGCACTGTGATACGAGTTGATCTTCACTGGGATATGGACTGATAAGTACTGGGATAAGGAGTTAGCTGCACTGCGATATGGAGTGATCTGCACTAGGAAATGGTGTGATCTGCATTGGGATATGGAGTGATCTGTATTGTGATACGATGTGATTTGCAGTGAGATTTGGGGTGATCTGTACTGGGATACGGAGTGATCTAAACGTGGATACGGAGCAATCTGCACTGGGATACAGAGCAATCTTCACTGGGATATGGAGCGATCTGAATTGGGAATCGGAGCGATCTGAACTGGGCTATGGAGTGATCTGAACTGGGATACAGAGCGATCTGAACTGGGATATGCAGCTATCTGCCCTGGGATATGGAGCGATCTGAATTGGAAATCGGAGTGATCTGAACTGGGCTATGGAGTGATCTGAACTGGGATTCGGAACGATCTGCACTGGGATACAGAGCGATCTGCACTGGGATACTGAGCGATCTGCACTGGGATACAGAGCGATCTGCACTGGGATATGGAGTGATCTGTACTGGGATATGGAGTGTTCTGAACTGGGATATGGAGTGATCTGTACCGGGATACGGAGTGTGCTGAACTGAGATATGCTGTGATCTGCACTGGGATATGGAGCAATCTGCACTTGGATACGGCGTGATCTGTACTGGGATAGGGACTGATAAGTACTGGGATATGGGGTTATCTGCACTGAGATACTGAGTGATCTGCACTAGAAAATGGTGTGATCTGCACTTGTTCACGGAGTGATCTATACTGGGATACGGCGTAATCTGTACTGGGATAGGCAGCAATTTGCACTAGGATATGGAGCAATCTGTACTTTCGTATGGAGCATTCTGTAGTGGGATACGGAGCGATCTGCATTGGGGTACGGAGTGATCTGTACTGGGATACAATGTGTTCTGCAGTGGGATTTGGGGTGATCTGTACTGGGATACGGAGCGATCTGAACTTGGATACGAAGCGATCTGCACTGGGATACAGAGCAATCTGTACTGGGATATGGAGCGATCTGCATTGGGATATGAACTGAGCAGTACTGGGATACACGTTGATCTGCACTGTGATACAAAGTGATCTTCACAGGGATGTGGACTTAATAGTACTGGGATAAGGGGTTATCTGCACTGAGGTACGGAGAGATCTGCACTAGGAAATGGTGTGATATGCATTGGGATATGGAGTGATCTGTACTGGGGTATAGAGTGATCTGTATTGTGATACGATGTGATCTGCAGTGGGATTTGGGGTGAACTGTAATGGGATAGAGAGCGATCTGAACTTGGATACGGAGCGATCTGCACTGGGATACGGAGCATTCTGCAATGGGATATGGAGCGATCTGCACTGGGACGCGGAGCGATCTGCACTGGGATACAGAGCGATCTGCATTGGGATACGGAGTGAGCGGTACTGGATACACGCTGATCTGCACGGTTATACAAAGTGATCTTCACATGGATATGGACCGATAAGTACTGGCATAAGAGATTATCTGCACTGTGATATGGAGTGATCTGCACTAGGAAATGGTGTGATCTGCATTGGGATATGGAATGATCTGTACTGGGGTATGCAGTGATCTTTATTGTGATACGATGTGATCTGCAGTGGGATTTGGGGTGATCTGTACTGGAATAGGGAGCAATCTGAACTTGGATACGAAGCGATCTGCACTGGGATACAGAGCAATCTGTACTGGGTTATGGAGCGATCTGCATTGGGATATGAAGTGAGCGGTACTGGATACACGCTGATCTGCACAGTGATACAAAGTGATCTTCACAGGGATATGGACTTAATAGTACTGGGATAAGGGGTTATCTGCACTGAGATACGGAGAGATCTGCACTAGGAAATGGTGTGATATGCATTGGGATATGGAATGATCTGTACTGGGGTATGCAGTGATCTTTATTGTGATACGATGTGATCTGCTGTGGGATTTGGGGTGATCTGTACTGGAATAGCGAGCGATCTGAACTTAGATACGGAGCGAACTGCACTGGGATATGGAGTCATCTGCACTGGGATACAGAGCAATCTGCACTGGGATACGGAGTGATCCTTACCGGAATATGGGGTGTTCTGAACTAGGATATGGTGTGATCTGCACTGGGATCTGGTATGATCTGTATTGGGATTCAACCAGATCTTCACTGGGATACAGGGTGCTCTGCACTGGAATATGGAGCAAGCTGCACCGGGATACGGAGTGATCTGCACTGGGATATGGTGTGATATAGACTGGGCTATGGAGCAATCTGTACTTGGATACAGACTGATAAGTACTGGGATATGGGGTTATCTGCACTGCGATACAGAGTGATCTGCACTAGGATAATGTGGGATATGCACGGGGATATGGGGTGATCTGTGCAGGGATACGGAGCGATCTGCACAGGGATACGGAGCGATCTGAACTGGGATACGGAGCGATCTGTACCTTGATATGGAGTGTTCTGAATTGGGTTATGGTGTGATCTGATCTGGGAAATGGAGCGATCTGTACTGGGATACGGAGTGATCTGCACTGGGATATGGAGCGATCTGTCCTGGGATATGGAGCGATCTGTACTGGGATATGGTGCAATTTGAACTGGGATACAGAGCGATCTGCAAAGGGGTACGGAGCGATCTGTACTGGGATACGGAGTGATCTGAACTGTGATATGGAGTGATCTGAACTGGGATACGGGGCGATCTGCACTGGGAAAGGGACCAATCTGAACTGGGATATGGAGTGATCTGAATTGGGATACTGTGTGATCTGATCTGGAATACAGACGGATCTGCACTGGGAAATGGAGCGATCTGCCCTGTGATACACCATGATCTGCACTGGGATACGCACTGATAATTACTGGGATACTTGGTGATCTGCACTCGAATATGGAGCGATCTGCCCTGGGATATGGAGCGATCTGAACTGGGAATGGGAGCGATCTGAACTGGGCTATAGAGTGATCTGAACTGGGATACGGAGCGATCTGAACTGGGATACGGAATGATCTGCACTAGGATACGGAGTGATCTGCACTGGGAAACAGATCGATCTGCACTGGGATACAGAGCGATCTGCACTGGGATATGGAGCGATCTGCACTGCGATATGGAGTGATCTGTACCAGGATACGGAGTGTTCTGAACTGGAATATGGAGTGATTGGCACTGGGATACGGAGTGTACTGAACTGGGATACATTGTGATCTGCACTGGGAAATGGTGTGATCTGCATTGGTCTACACCGTGATCTATACTGGGATACGCAGAGATCTGTAATGGGATACAGAGCAATCTGCACTGGGATATGGAGCAAGCTGCATTGGGATACGGAGCGATCTGTACTGGGATAGGGAGTGATCTGCACTGGGATACAGAGCGATCTGTACTGGGATATGGAGCAATCTGCACTGGGGTATGGAGCAATCTGCACTGGGATACGTAGCAAGCTGCACTGGGATATGGAGCAATCTGCACTGGGATACGGAGCAATCTGCACTGGGATATGACGCAATCTGAAATGCGATAGGGTGCGATCTGTACCCGGATACGGAGCGATCTGTAACAGGATACGGGGTGTTCTGAGCTGGGATATGGTGCGATCTGTACTGCGATACAGAGTGATTTGTCCTGTGATACAAGGTGAACTGCACTGTGAGACGGAGTGATATTCACTGGGATATAGAGCATTCTGCACTGGGATACGGAGCGATCTGTACTGGGATACAGAGCGATCTGCACTGGGTTACGGAGCGATCTGTACCGGAATACGGGGTGTTCTGAACTGGAATGTGGTGTGATCTGCACTGTGATCTGGTCTGATCTGTATTGGGATACGTTGTGATCTGCACTGGAATACGGAGCAATCTGCACTGGGATACGAAGTGATCTGCACTGGGATATGGAGTGATCTGCGCTGCGATACGTAGCGATCTGCACTGGGATACGCAGCTATCTGCACTCAGATATGGTGTCATATACACTGGGATGCGGAGCAATCTGTACTTGGATATGGACTGATAAGTACTGGGATATGGGGCTATCTGCACTGTGATACAGAGTTATCTGCACTAGGATAATGTGGGATGTGCACTGGTATATGTTGTGAGCTATACTGGTATATGGAGTGAACTGCACAGGGATGCGGAGCGATTTGAACTGGGATGCGGAGTGATCTGTTCCGGGATACAGAGCAATCTGTACTGGGATACGGGGTGTTCTGAGCTGGGATAAAGTGTGATCTGTACTGCGATACAGAGTGATCTGCCGTGAGAAACACGGTGATCTGCACTGCAATACGAAATGATCTTCAATGGGATATGGACTGATAAGTACTGGGATAAGGAGTTATCTGCACTGCGATATGGAGTGATCTGCACCAGTAAATGGTGTGATCTGCATTGGGATATGGAGTGATCTGTAGTGGGATATCGAGTGATCTGTACTGGAATACGATGTGATCTGCAGTGGGATTTGGGGTGATTGGTACTGGGATATGGAGTGATCTGAAGTTGGATACGCATCGATCTGCACTGGGAGACTGAGCAATCTTCACTGGGATACAGTACAATCTGAACTGGGATACAGAGCGATCTGCACTGGGATGCAGAGCATTCTGAACTGGGATACGGAGCGATCTGTACTGGGATACTGAGTGATCTGCATTGGGATACGGAGTGATCTCAACCCGGAATACGGGGTGTTCTGAACTGGGATATGGTGTGATCTGCACTGGGATATCGAGTGATCTATACTGGAATACGATGTGCTCTGCAGTGGGATTTGGCGCGATCGGTACTGGGATATGGAGTGATCTGAAGTTGGATACGGAGCGATCTGCACTGGGAGAGAGCAATCTTCACGGGGATACGGAGTGATTTGTACTGGGATACGGTACAATCTGAACTGGGATACGGAGCGATCTGCACTGGGATGCAGAGCATTCTGAACTGGGATACGGAGCGATTTGTACTGGGATACGGAGTGATCTGCACTGGGATACGGAGTGATCTCAACCCGGAATACGGGGTGTTCTGAACTGGGATATGGTGTGATCTGCACTGGGATCCGGTTTGATCTGCATCGGGATACCACAAGATCTGTACTGGGATGCAGTGTGCTCTGCACTGGAATATGGAGCAATCTGCACTGGGATACAGAGTGATCTGCACTGGGATATGAAGCGATCTGCACTGGGAGATGGCGTGATCAGCACTGGGATATGGAGCGATCTGCACTGGGTATGGAGTGATCTGTACAGGGATACGGAGTGTTCAGAACTGGGATACGGAGTGATCTCAACCCGGAATACGGGGTGTTCTGAACTGAGATATTCTGTGATCTGCACTGGGATATGGAGCAATCTGCACTTGGATATGGAGCGATCTGCACTGGGATATGGCACGATATGCACTAGGATACTGAGCGATCTGCACGAGGATATGGAGTGATCTGTACCGGGATATGGAGTGTTCTGAACTGGGATATGGAGTGATCTGTATGGGGATACGGAGTGTACTGAACTGAGATATGCTGGGATCTGCACTGGGATATGGAGCAATCCGCACTTGGATACGGAGTGATCTGTACTGGGATAGGGACTGATAAGTATTGGGATATGGGGTTATCTGCACTGTGATACTGAGTGATCTGCACTAGGAAATCGTGTGATCTGCACTGGGTCACGGAGTGATCTATACTGGGATACGGCGTAATCTGTACTGGGATATGCAGCAATCTGCACTAGGATATGGAGCAATCTATACTTGCATACGGAGGATTCTGTACTGGGATACGGAGCAATCTGCATTAGGATGCGGAGTGATCTGTACTGGGATACAATGTGATCTGCAATGGGATTTGGGGTGATCTGTACTGGGATACGGAGTGATCTGAACTTGGATACAAAGCGATCTGCACTGGGATGCAGAGCAATCTGTACTGGGATACGGAGCGATCTGCATTGGGATACGGAGTGAGCGGTACTGCATACACGGTGATCTGCACTGTGATACAAAGTGATCTTCACAGGGATATGGACTGATAAGTACTGGGATAAGGGGTTATCTGCACTGTGATACGGAGTGATCTGCACTAGGAAATGGTGTGATCTGCATTGGGATATGGAGTGATCTGCACTGGGGTATGCAGTGATCTGTATTGTGATACGATGTGATCTGCAGTGGGATTTCGGGTGATCTGTACTGGGATAGGGAGCGATCTGCACTGGGATACAGAGCGATTTGTACTGGGATACGGTGCGATGTGAACTTGGATACAGAGCGATCTGCACTGGGATACACAAGATTCTGCACTGGGATATGGAGCGATCTGTACTGGGATACGGAGCAATCTGCACTGGGATACGGAGTGATCCGTACCGGAATACGGGGTGTTCTGAACTGGGATATGGTGTGATCTGCACTGGGATCTGGTATGATCTGTATTGGGATACAACAAGATCTTCACTGGGATACAGGGTGCTCTGCACTGGAATATGGAGCAATCTGCACTGGGATACGGACTGATCTGCCCTGGGATATGGTGTGATATACATTGGGATACGGAGCAATCTGTATTTGGATACGGACTGATCAGTACTGGGATATGGGGTTATCTGCACTGCGATACAGAGTGATCTGCACTCGAATATGGAGCAATCTGCCCTGGGATATGGTGCGATCTGAACTGGGAATCGGAGTGATCTGTACTGGGCTATGGAGTGATCTGAACTGGGATACGGAGCGATCTGAACTGGGGTACGGAATGAACTGCACTAGGATATGGAGCGATATGCACTGGGATTCGGATCGATCTGCACTGCAATACGGAACGATCTGCACTGGGATACGGAGCGATCTGCACTGGGATATGGAGTGATCTGTACCGGGATACGGAGTGTTCTGAACTGGAATATGGAGTGATCTGCACTGGGATACGGAGTGTACTGAACTGGGATACGTTGTGATCTGCACTGGGAAATGGTGTGATCTGCATTGGTCCACACAGTGATCTATATTGGGATACGCAGAGATCGGTAATGGGATATGGAGAAATCTGCACTGGGATATGGAGCAATCTGCACTGGGATACGGAGCAAGCTGCACTGGGATATGGAGCAATCTGCACTGGGATACTGAGTGATCTGTAATGGGATAGGGAGTGATCTGCACTGGGATACGGAGCGATCTGTACTGGGATGTGGTGCAATCTGCACTGGGATATGGAGCAATCTGCACTGGGATACGTAGCAAGCTGCACTGAGATATGGAACATTCTGCACTGCGATACGGAGCGATCTGCACTGGGATAGGGAGTGATCTGTGCTGGGATTTGGAGCAATCTACACGGGGATATGGAGCAATCTGCACTGGGATATGACGCAATCTGCAATGCGATAGGGTGCAATCTATACCCGGATATGGAGCGATCTGTACCGGGATATGGGGTGTTCTGAGCTGAGATATGGTGCGATCTGTACTGCGATACAGAGTGATTTCTCCTGTGATACAAGGTGAACTGCACTGTGAGACGTAGCGAAATTCACTGGGATATAGAGCATTCTGAACTGGGATACGGAGCGATTTGCACGGGGATACGGAGTGATCTGCACAGGGATACGGAGTGATCTGTACCGGAATACGGGGTCTTCTGAACTGGGATATGGTGCAAACGGCACTGGGATCCGGTCTGATCTGCATTGGGATACGACAAGTTCTGCACTGGGATACAGGTTGCTCTGCACTGGAATACGGAGCAATCTGCACTGGGATACGGAGTGATCTGCACTGGGATACGGAGCAATCTGAACTGTGAATAGGAGCGATCTGAACTGGGCAATGGAGTGATCTGAACTGGGATACGGAGCGATCTACAATGGGATACACAGCTATCTGCACTCAGATATGGAGCGATCTGCACTGGGATACTGAGCGATCTGCACTAGGATATGGAGTGATCTGTACCGGGATATGGAGCGTTCTGAACTGGGATATGCTGTGATCTGCACTGGGATATGGAGCAATCCAGACTTGAATACGGAGTTATCAGTACTGGGATACGGACTGATAAGTACTGGGATATGGGGTTATCTGCACTGCGATACTGAGTAATCTGCACTAGGAAATGGTGTGTTCTGCACTGGGTCACGGAGTGATCTATACTGGGATACGGCGTAATCTGTACTGGGATATGCAGCAATCTGCACTAGGATATGGAGCAATCTATACTTGCATACGGAGCATTCTGTACTGGGATACGGAGCGATCTGCATTGGGATACGGAGTGATCTGTACTGGGATACGGAGTGATCTGAACTTGGAAAGGAAGTGATCTGCACTGGGATACAGAGCAATCTGTACTGGGATATGGAGCGATCTGCATTGGGATACTGAGTGAGTGGTACTGGATACAGGGTGATCTGCACTGTGATACAAAGTGATCTTCACAGGGATATGGACTGATAAGTACTGGGATAAGGGGTTATCTGCACTGCGATATGGAGTGATCTGCACAAGGAAATGGTGTGATCTGCATTGGGATATGGAGTGATCTGTATTGGGGTATGCAGTGATCTGTATTGTGATACGATGTGATCTGCAGTGGGATTTGGGGCGATCTGTACTGGGATAGGGAGCGATCTGAACTTGGAAACGGAGTGATCTGCACTGGGATTCGGAGCAATCTGCACTGGGATTCGGTGCGATCTGCACTGGGACACGGAGCGATCTGCACTGGGATACGGACCGATCTGCACTGGGATAAGGAGTGATTTCTATTGGGATATGATGCGATCTGAACTTGGATACTGAGTGATCTGCATTGGGATACATAGGATTCTGCACTGGGATACGGAGCGATCTGTACTGGGATACGGAGTGTTCTGCACTGGGATACAGACCGATCTGTTTTGGGATATGGAGTCTTCTCTACCGGGATATGGGGTGTTCTGAGGTGAGATATACTGTGATCTGTACTGCGATACAGAGTGATCTGCCCGGAGATACACGGTGATCTGCACTGTGATACGAGTTGATCTTCACTGGATTATGGACTGATAAGTACTGGGATAAGGGGTTATCTGCACTGCGATATCGAGTGATCTGCACTAGGAAATGGTGTGATCTGCATTGGGATATGGAGTGATCTGTACTGGGATATGGAGTGATCTGTACTATGATACGATGTGATCTGCAGTGGGATTTGCGATGATCTGTACTGAGATACGGAATGATCTAAACTTTGACACGGAGCAATCTGCACTGGTACACAGAGCAATCTTCACTGGGATACGGAGCGATCTGAATTGGGATACGGAGCGATCTGAACAGGGATATGCAGCTATCTGCCCTGGGATATGGAGCGATTTGAACTGGGATACGGAACGATCTGCAATGGGATACAGAGCGATCTGCACTGGGATAAGGAGCGATCTGCACAGGGATATGGAGTGATCTGTATCGGGATATGGAGTGTTCTGAACTGGGATATGGAGTGATCTGTACTGGGAAACGGAGTGTGCTGAACTGAGATATGCTGTGATCTGCACTGGGATATGGAGCAATCTGCACTTGGATATGGAGTGATCTGTACTGGGATAGGGACAGATAAGTACTGGGATATGGGGTTATCTGCACTGCGATACTGAGTGATCTGCACTAGGAAATGGTGTGATCTGCACTGGGTCACGGAGTGATCTATACTGGGATACGGCGTAATCTGTACTGGGATATGCAGCAATTTGCACTAGGATATGGAGCGATCTGTACTTGCATACGAAGCATTCTGTAGTGGGATACGGAGCGATCTGCGTTGGGATACGGAGTGATCTGTACTGGGATACAATGTGATCTGCAGTGGGATTTGGGGTGATCTGTACTGGGATACGGAGTGATCTGAACTTGGATACGAAGCGATCTGCACTGGGATACAGAGCAATCTGTACTGGGATATGGAGCGATCTGCATTGGGATATGAAGTGAGCAGTACTGGGATACACGGTGATCTGCACTGTGATACAAAGTGATCTTCACAGGGATATGGACTTAATAGTACTGGGATAAGGGGTTATCTGCACTGCGATACGGAGAGATCTGCACTAGGAAATGGTGTGATATGCATTGGGATATGGAGTGATCTGTACTGGGGTATGGAGTGATCTGTATTGTGATACGATGTGATCTGCAGTGGGATTTGGGGTGATCTGTAATGGGATAGAGAGCGATCTGAACTAGGATACGGAGCGATCTGCACTGGGATACGGAGCATTCTGCACTGGGATATGGAGCGATCTGCACTGGGACGCGGAGTGATCTGCATTGGGATACAGAGCGATCTGCACTGTGATACGGAGCGATTTGTACTGGGCTACGGTGCAATCTGAACTTGGATACAGAAAGATATGCTTTGGGATACACAGGATTCTCCACTGGGATACAGTGCGATCTGTACTGGGATACGGAGCAATCTGCACTGGCATACAGAGCGATTTGTTTTGGGATGCGGAGTGTTCAGTACCGGCATATGGGGTGTTCTGAGGTGAGATATGCTGTGATCTGTACTGCGATACAGAGTGATCTGCCCTGAGATACACGGTGATCTGCACTGTGATACGAATTGATCTTCACTGGAATATGGACTGATAAGTACTGGGATAAGGGATTATCTGCACTGCGATACGGAGTGATCTGCACTAGGAAATGGTGTGATCTGCATTGGGATATGGAGTGATCTGTACTGGGATATGGAGTGATCTGTACTGTGATACGATGTGATCTGCAGTGGGATTTGGGGTGATCTGTACTGGGATGTGGAGTGATCTAAACTTGGATGCGGAGTGATCTGCACTGGGAAACAGAGCAATCTTCACAGGGATACGGAGCGATCTGAATTGGGAATCGGAGCGATCTGAACTGGGCTATGGAGTGATCTGAACTGGGATACGGAGTGATCTGAACTGGGATACGCAGCTATCTGCCCTGGGATATGGAGCAATTTGAACTGGGATACGGAACGATCTACACTGGGATACAGAGTGATCTGTACTGGGATACGGAACGATCTGCACTGGGATATGGAGTCTACTCTACCGGAATATGTGGTGTTCTGAGGTGAGATATACTGTGATCTGTACTGCGATACAGAGTGATCTGCCCGGAGATACACGGTGATCTGCACAGTGATACGAGTTGATCTTCACTCGGATATGGACTGATAAGTACTGGGATAAGGAGTTATCTGCACTGCGATATGGAGTGATCTGCACTAGGAAATGGTGTGATCTGCATTGGGATATGGAGTGATCTGTACTGTGATACGATGTGATTTGCAGTGGGATTTGGGGTGATCTGTACTGGGATACGGAGTGATCTAAGCGTGGATACGGAGCAATCTGCACTGGGATACAGAGCAATCTTCGCTGGGATACGGAGCGATCTGAATTGGGATACGGAGCGATCTGAACTGGGATATGCAACTATCTGCCCTGGGATATGGAGTGATCTGAGTAGGAAATCGGAGTGATCTGAACTGGGATACGGAACGATCTGCACTGGGATACAGAGCTATCTGCACTGGGACACTGAGCGATCTGCACTGGGATACGGAGCAATCTGCACTCGGATATGGAGTGATCTGTACTTGCGTACAGAGCAT
This sequence comes from Isurus oxyrinchus, assembly GCA_026770705.1. Taxonomy (NCBI): domain Eukaryota; kingdom Metazoa; phylum Chordata; class Chondrichthyes; order Lamniformes; family Lamnidae; genus Isurus; species Isurus oxyrinchus. The sequence continues at coordinate 17,851 of JANJGN010000034.1, forward strand.
TCTGTAGTGGGATACGGAGAGATCTGCATTGGGGTACGGAGTGATCTGTACTGGGATACAATGTGTTCTGCAGTGGGATTTGGGGTGATCTGTACTGGGATACGGAGCGATCTGAACTTGGATACGAAGCGATCTGCACTGGGATACAGAGCAATCTGTACTGGGATATGGAGCGATCTGCATTGGGATACGAAGTGAGCGGTATTGGGATACACGGTGATCTGCACTGTGATACAAAGTGATCTTCACAGGGATATGGACTTAATAGTACTGGGATAAGGGGTTTTCTGCACTGCGATATGGAGAGATCTGCACTAGGAAATGGTGTGATATGCATTGGGATATGGAGTGATCTGTACTGGGTTATGGAGTGATCTGTATTGTGATACGATGTGATCTGCAGTGGGATTTGGGGTGATCTGTACTGGGATAGAGAGCGATCTGAACTTGGATATGGAGCGATCTGCACTGGGATACGGAGCATTCTGCACTGGGATATGGAGCGATCTGCACTGAGATATGGAGTCATCTGCACTGGGATACAGAGCAATCTGCACTGGGATACGGAGCGATCCTTACTGGAATATGAGGTGTTCTGAACTGGGAAATGGTGTGATCTGCACTGGGATCTGGTATGATCTGCATTGGGATTCAACAAGATCTTCACTGGGATACAGGGTGCTCTGCACTGGAATATGGAGCAAGCTGCACTGGGATATGGAGTGATCTGCACTGGGATATGGTGTGATATAGACTGGGCTATGGAGCAATCTGTACTTGGATACAGACTGATAAGTACTGGGATATGGGGTTATCTGCACTGCGATACAGAGTGATCTGCACTAGGATAATGTGGGATATGCACGGGGATATGGGGTGATCTGTACAGGGATACGGAGCGATCTGCACAGGGATACGGAGCGATCTGAACTGGGATACAGAGCGATTTGCACCTTGATATGGAGTGTTCTGAACTGGGTTACAGTGTGATCTGATCTGGGAATTGGAGTGATCTGTACTGGGATACGGAGTGATCTGCACTGGGATATGGAGCAATCTGTCCTGGGATACGGAGCGATCTGTACTGGGATATGGTGCAATTTGAACTGGGATACAGAGCGATCTGCAAAGGGGTACGGAGCGATCTGAACTGGGATACGGAGTGATCTGAACTGGGATACGGAGTGATCTGAACTGGGATACGGGGCGATCTGCACTGGGAAAGGGACCAATCTGAACTGGGATATGGAGTGATCTGAATTGGGATACTGTGTGATCTGATCTGGAATACGGACCGATCTGCACAGGGAAATGGAGTGATATGCCCTGGGATACACCATGATCTGCACTGGGATACGCACTGATAATTACTGGGATACTTGGTGATCTGCACTCGAATATGGAGCGATCTGCCCTGGGATATGGAGCGATCTGAACTGGGAATGGGAGCGATCTGAACTGGGCTATAGAGTGATCTGAACTGGGATACGGAGCAATCTGAACTGGGATACGGAATGATCTGCACTAGGATACGGAGTGATCTGCACTGGGAAACAGATCGATCTGCACTGGGATACAGAGCGATCTGCACTGGGATATGGAGCGATCTGCACTGCGATATGGAGTGATCTGTACCAGGATACGGAGTGGTCTGAACTGGAATATGGAGTGAGCGGCACTGGGATACGGAGTGTACTGAACTGGGATACATTGTGATCTGCACTGGGAAATGGTGTGATCTGCATTGGTCTACACCGTGATCTATACTGGGATACGCAGAGATCTGTAATGGGATATGGAGCAATCTGCACTGGGATATGGAGCAATCTGCACTGGGATACGGAGCAAGCTGCACTGGGATATGGAGCAATCTGCACTGAGATACGGAGCGATCTGTACTGGGATAGGGAGTGATCTGCACTGGGATACGGAGCGATCTGTACTGGGATATGGAGCAATCTGCACTGGGATATGGAGCAATCTGCACTGGGATACGTAGCAAGCTGCACTGGGATATGGAGCAATCTGCACTGGGATATGGAGCAATCTGCATTGGGATATGACGCAATCTGAAATGCGATAGGGTGCGATCTGTACCTGGATACGGAGCGATCTGTACCGGGATACGGGGTGTTCTGAGCTGGGATATGGTGTGATCTGTACTGCGATACAGAGTGATTTGTCCTGTGATACAAGGTGAACTGCACTGTGAGACGGAGCAAAATTCACTGGGATATAGAGCATTCTGCACTGGGATACAGAGCGATCTGTACTGGGATACAGAGCGATCTGCACTGGGTTAAGGAGCGATCTGTACCGGAATACGGGGTGTTCTGAACTGGAATGTGGTGTGATCTGCACTGTGATCCGGTCTGATCTGTATTGGGATACGTTGTGATCTGCACTGGAATACGGAGCAATCTGCACTGGGATACGGAGTGATCTGCACTGGGATATGGAGTGATCTGCACTGCGATATGTAGCCATCTGCACTGGGATACGCAGCTATCTGCACTCAGATATGGAGCGAACTGCACTGGGATACGGAGCGATCTGCACTGGGATATGGAGCGATCTGCACTGGGATATGGAGCGATCTGCATTGGGATATGGTGTCATATACACTGGGATGCGGAGCAATCTGTACTTGGATATGGGCTGATAAGTACTGGGATATGGGGCTATCTGCACTGTGATACAGAGTTATCTGCACTAGGATAATGTGGGATGTGCCCTGGTATATGTTGTGAACTATACTGGTATACGGAGTGAACTGCACAGGGATGCGGAGCGATTTGAACTGGGATGTGGAGTGATCTGTTCCGGGATACAGAGCAATCTGTACTGTGATACGGGGTGTTCTGAGCTGGGATAAAGTGTGATCTGTACTGCGATACAGAGTGATCTGCCGTGAGAAACACGGTGATCTGCACTGCGATACGAAATGATCTTCACTGGGATATGGACTGATAAGTACTGGGATAAGGAGTTATCTGCACTGCGATATGGAGTGATCTGCACCAGTAAATGGTGTGATCTGCATTGGGATATGGAGTGATCTGTACTGGGATATCGAGTGATCTGTACTGGAATAGGATGTGATCTGCAGTGGGATTTGGGGTGATCGGTACTGGGATATGGAGTGATCTGAACTGGGATACGGAGCGATCTGCACTGGGATGCAGAGCATTCTGAACTGGGATACGGAGTGATCTGTACTGGGATACGGAGTGATTTGTACTGGGATATGGTACAATCTAAACTGGGATACGGAGCGATCTGCACTGGGATGCAGAGCATTCTGAACTGGGATACAGAGCGATCTGTACTGGGATACGGAGTGATCTGCACTGGGATACGGAGTGATCTCAACCCGGAATACGGGGTGTTCTGAACTGGGATATGGTGTGATCTGCACTGGGATCCGGTTTGATCTGCATCGGGATACCACAAGATCTGAACTGGGATGCAGTGCGCTCTGCACTGGAATATGGAGCAATCTGCACTGGGATACGGAGTGATCTGCACTGGGATATGAAGCGATCTGCACTGGGAGACAGCGCGATCAGCACTGGGATATGGAGCGATCTGCACTGGGTATGGAGTGATCTGTACCGGGATGTGGAGTGTTCTGAACTGGGATATGGAGTGATCTGTACCGGGATACGGAGTGCACTGAACTGAGATATTCTGTGATATGCACTGGGATATGGAGCAATCTGCACTTGGATACAGAGCTATCTGCACTGGGATACGACACAATATACACTAGGATACTGAGCGATCTGCACTAGGATATGGAGTGATCTGTACCGGGATATGGAGTGTTCTGAACTGGGATATGGAGTGATCAGTATGGGGATACGGAGTGTACTGAACTGAGATATGCTGGGATCTGCACTGGGATATGGAGCAATCCGCACTTGGATACGGAGTGATCTGTACTGGGATAGGGACTGATAAGTATTGGGATATGGGGTTATCTGCACTGTGATACTGAGTGATCTGCACTAGGAAATGGTGTAATCTGCACTGGGTCACGGAGTGATCTATACTGGGATACGGCATAATCTGTACTGGGATATGCAGCAATCTGCACTAGGATATGGAGCAATCTATACTTGCATACGGAGCATTCTGTACTGGGATACGGAGCAATCTGCATTGGGATACGGAGTGATCTGCACTGGGATACAATGTGATCTGCAATGGGATTTGGGGTGATCTGTACTGGGATACGGAGTGATCTGAACTTGGATACAAAGCGATCTGCACTGGGATACAGAGCAATCTGTACTGGGATACGGAGCGATCTGCATTGGGATACGGAGTGAGCGGTACTGCATACACGGTGATCTGCACTGTGATACAAAGTGATTTTCACAGGGATATGGACTGATAAGTACTGGGATAATGGGTTATCTGCACTGCGATACGGAGAGATCTGCACTAGGAAATGGTGTGATCTGCATTGGGATATGGAGTGATCTGCACTGGGGTATGCAGTGATCTGTATTGTGATACGATGTGATCTGCAGTGGGATTTGGGGTGATCTGTACTGGGATAGGGAACGATCTGCACTGGGATACAGAGCAATCTGCACTGGGATACAGAGCGATTTGTACTGGGATACGGTGCGATGTGAACTTGGATACAGAGCGATACTTGGATACAGAGCGATCTGCACTGGGATACACAGGATTCTGCACTGGGATACGGAGCAATCTGTACCTGGATACAGAGCAATCTGCACTGGAATACGGTGTGATCCGTACCGGAATACGGGGTGTTCTGAACTGGGATATGGTGTGATCTGCACTGGGATCTGGTATGATCTGTATTGGGATACAACAAGATCTTCACTGGGATACAGGGTGCTCTGCATTGGAATATGGAGCAATCTGCACTGGGATACAGACTGATCTGCCCTGGGATATGGTGTGATATACACTGGGATACGGAGCAATCTGTACTTGGATACAGACTGATCAGTACTGGGATATGGGGTTATCTGCACTGCGATACAGAGTGATCTGCAAAAGGATAATGTGGGATATGCACGGGGATATGGGGTGATCTGTACTGGGATACGGAGCGATCTGCACAGGGATATGGAGCAATCTGAACTGGGATACGGAGCGATCTGCACTTGATATGGAGTCTTCTGAACTGGGTTACGGTGTGATCTGATCTGGGAAATGGAGCGATCTGCCCTGTGATACACCATGATCTGCACTGGGATACACACTGATAATTACTGGGATACTTGGTGATCTGCACTCAAATATGGAGCGATCTGCCCTGGGATATGGAGCGATCTGAACTGGGAATCGGAGCGATCTGAACTGAGCTATGGAGTGATCTGAACTGGGATACGGAGCGATCTGAACTGGGGTACGGAATGAACTGCACTAGGATATGGAGCGATATGCACTGGGATTCGGATCGATCTGCACTGGGATATGGAACGATCTGCACTGGGATATGGAGTGATCTGTACCGGGATACGGAGTGTTCTGAACTGGAATATGGAGTGATCTGCACTGGGATACGGAGTGTACTGAACTGGGATATGTTGTGATCTGCACTGGGAAATGGTATGATCTGCATTGGTCCACAGAGTGATCTATACTGGGATACGCAGAGATCTGTAATGGGATATGGAGAATTCTGCACTGGGATATGGAGCAATCTGCACTGGGATACGGAGCAAGCTGCACTGGGATATGGAGCAATCTGCACTGGGATACTGAGCGATCTGTAATTGGATAGGGAGTGATCTGCCCTGGGATACGGAGCGATCTGTACTGGGATATGGTGCAATCTGCACTGGGATATGGAGCAATCTGCACTGGGATACGTAGCAAGCTGCACTGAGATATGGAGCATTCTGCACTGCGATACGGAGCGATCTGCACTGGGATAGGGAGTGATCTGTGCTGGGATTTGGAGCAATCTACACGGGGATATGGAGCAATCTGCACTGGGATATGACGCAATCTGCAATGCGATAGGGTACAATCTGTACCCGGATAGGGAGCAATCTGTACCGGGATACGGGTGTTCTGAGCTGAAATATGGTGCGATCTGTACTGTGATACAGAGTGATTTGTCCTGTGATACAAGGTGAACTGCACTGTGAGATGTAGCGAAATTCACTGGGATATAGAGCATTCTGTACTGGGATACGGAGCGATCTGCACGGGGATACGGAGTGATCTGCACTGGGATACGGAGTGATCTGTACCGGAATATGGGGTGTTCTGAACTGGGATATGGTGCGAACGGCACTGGGATCCGGTCTGATCTGTATTGGGATACGACAAGATCTGCACTGGGATACAGGTTGCTCTGCACTGGAATACGGAGCAATCTGCACTGGGATACGGAGTAATCTGCACTGGGATACGGAGCAATCTGAACTGTGAATAGGAGCGATCTGAACTGGGCAATGGAGTGATCTGAACTGGGATATGGAGAGATCTACAATGGGATACACAGCTATCTGCACTCAGATATGGAGCGATCTGCACTGGGATACTGAGCGATCTGCACTAGGATATGGAGTGATCTGTACTGGGATATGGAGTGTTCTGAACTGGGATATGCTGTGATCTGCACTGGGATATGGAGCAATCCAGACTTAAATACGGAGTTATCTGTACTGGGATACGGACTGATAAGTACTGGGATATGGGGTTATCTGCACTGCGATACTGAGTAATCTGCACTAGGAAATGGTGTGTTCTGCACTGGGTCACGGAGTGATCTATACTGGGATATGGCGTAATCTGTACTGGGATATGCAGCAATCTGCACTAGGATATGGAGCAATCTATACTTGCATACTGAGCATTCTGTACTGGGATACGGAGCGATCTGCATTGGGATACAGAGTGATCTGTACTGGGATACGGAGCGATCTGAACTTGGATACGAAGCGATCTGCACTGGGATACAGAGCAATCTGTACTGGGATACGGAGCGATCTGCATTGGGATACTGAGTGAGTGGTACTGGATACACGGTGATCTGCACTGTGATACAAAGTGATCTTCACAGGGATATGGACTGATAAGTACTGGGATAAGGGGTTATCTGCACTGCGATATGGAGTGATCTGCACAAGGAAATGGTGTGATCTGCATTGGGATATGGAGTGATCTGTACTGGGGTATGCAGTGATCTGTATTGTGATACGATGTGATCTGCAGTGGGATTTGGGGCGATCTGTACTGGGATAGGGAGCGATCTGAACTTGGATACGGAGCAATCTGCACTGGGATATGGAGCGAACTGCACTGGGATACAGAGCAATCTGCACTAGGATACAAAGCGATTTGTACTGGGAGATGGTGCGATCAGATCTTGGATACAGAGCAATCTGCACTGGGATACACAGGATTCTGCACTGGGATACGGAGCGATCTGTACTGGGATACAGAGCGATCTGTACTGGGATATGGAGAGATCCGTACCGGAATACGGGGTGTTCTGAACTGGGATATGGTGTGATCTGCACTGGGATCCGGTATGATCTGTATTGGGATACGACAAGATCTGCACTGGGATACAGGGTGCTCTGCACTGGGATTCGAAGCAATCTGCACTGGGATAAGGAGTGATCTGCACTGGGATATGGTGTGATATACACTGGGATACGGAGCAATCTGTACTTGGATACGGACTGATAAGTACTGGGATATGGGGTTATCTGCACTGTGATACAGAGTGATATGCACTAGGAGAATGTGGGATATGCACGGGGATATGGGGTGATCTGTACTGGGATACGGAGTGATCTGCACAGTGATATGGAGCGATCTGAACTGGGTTATGGAGCGATCTGTACCTTGATATGGAGTGTTCTGAACTGGGTTATGGTGTGATCTGATCTGGGAAATGGAGCGATCTGTACTGGGATAGGGAGTGATCTGCACTGGGATATGGAGTGATCTGTCCTGGGATATGGAGCGATCTGTACTGGGATACAGAGCAATCTGTACTGGGATATGGTGCAATTTGTACTGTGATACGGAGCGATCTGCCCTGGGACAGTTTGATCTGCACTGGGATACAGAGTGATCTGCATTGGGATACGGACTGATAAGTACTGGGATATGGGGTTATCTGCACTGCGATACTGAGTGATCTGCACTAGGAAATGGTTTGTTCTGCATTGGGTCACAGACTGATCTATACTGGGATACGGAGTGATCTGTACTGGGATATGGAGCGATCTGCATTGGGATATGGAGCAAGCTGCACTGTGATACGGAGCAATCTGCACTGGGATATGGAGCCATCTGCACTGGGATACGGAGCGATCTGTACTGGGATACGGAGTGATCTGCACTGGGTATGGAGTGATCTGTACCGGGTAACGGAGCAATCTGTAGCTGGTTACGGGGTATTCTGAGCTGGGATATGATGTGATCTGTACTGCGATACAGAGTGATCTGCCCTGGGATACACAGTGATATGCACTGCAATACGCAGCGATCTTCACTGGGATATGGACTGATAAGTAGTGGGATAAGGGGTTATCTGCACTGCGATATGGAGTGATCTGCATTGGGATATGGAGTGATCTGTACTAGGAAATGGAGCGATCAGCATTGGGATATGGAGTGATATGTACTTGGATACGGAGCGATCTGTACTGGGATACGATGTGATCTGTAGTGGGATTTGGGGTGATCAGTACTGGGATACGGAGTGATCTGAACTTGGATATGGAACGATCTGCACTGGGATACGGAGCGATCTGTACTTGGATACGGAGCGATCTGTACTGGGATACGGAGTGATCTTTACCAGTATATGGGGTGTTTTGAACTGGGATACGGTGTGATCTGCAGTGGGATCCAGTATGATCTGTATTGGGATACGACAAGATCTGCACTGGGATACAGGGTGCTCTGCACTGGGATTTGGAGCAATCTGCACTGGGATACGGAGTGATCTGCACTGGGATATGGTGTGATATATACTGGGATACGGAGCGATCTGTACTGGGATACGGAGCGATCTTTACCAGTATATGGTGTGTTCTGAATTGGGATACGGTGTTATCTGCACTGGGATCCGGTATGATCTGTACTGGGATATGGAGCGATCTGCACTGGGATACAGGGTGCTCTGCACTGGGATTCGGAGCAATCTGCACTGGGATACGGAGTGATCTGCACGGGGATATGGTGTGATATACACTGGGATATGGAGCAATCTGTACTTGGATATGGACTGATAAGTACTGGGATATCAGGTAATCTGCATTGTGATACAGAGTGATCTGCACTAGGATAATGTGGGATATGCACGGGGAATGGGGTGATCTGTACTGGGATACGGAGTGATCTGCACTGGGATATGGAGCGATCTGAACTGGGATACGAAGCGATCTGTACCTTGATATGGAGTTTTCTGAAGTGGGTTACGGTGTGATCTGATCTGGGAAATGGAGTGATCTGTACTGGGATACGGAGTGATCTACACTGGGATGTGGAGCGATCTGTACTGGGATATGGAGCGATCTGTACTAGGATATGGAGCCATCTGTACTGGGATATGGAGCAATGTGTACTGGGAAATGGAGCGATATGTACTGGGATATGGAGCGATCTGTACTGGGATATGGAGCGATCTGTACTGGGATATGGAGCGATCTGTACTGGGATACGGAGTGATCTGAACTGGGATACGGAGCAATCTGAACTGGGATACGGGGCGATCTGCACTGGGATACGGAGCGATCTGCCCTGGGACAGTTTGATCTGCACTGGGATACGGAATGATCTGCATTGGGATACGGACTCATAAGTACTGGGATAAGGGGTTATCTGCACTGCGATACTGAGTGATCTGCACTAGGAAATGATTTGTTCTGCACTGGGTCACAGACTGATCTATACTGGGATACGGAGTGATCTGTACTGGGATATGGAGTGATCTGCATTGGGAAATGGAGCAAGCCGCACTGTGATACGGAGCAATCTGCACGGGGATATGGAGCAATCTGCACTGGGATACGGAGCGATCTGTACTGGGATACGGAATGATCTGCACTGGGTATGGAGTGATCTGTACCGGGTAACGGAGCGATCTGTAGCTGGTTACGGGGTATTCTGGGCTGGGATATGATGTGATCTGTACTGCGATACAGAGTGATCTGCCCTGGGATACACAGTGATATGCACTGCAATACGCAGTGATCTTCACTGGGATATGGACTGATAAGTAGTGGGATAAGGGGTTATCTGCACTGCGATATGGAGTGATCTGCACTAGGAAATGGTGCGATCTGCATTGGGATACGGAGTGATCAGTACTAGGAAATGGAGCGATCAGCATTGGGATATGGAGTGATATGTACTTGGATACGGAGCGATCTGTACTGGGATACGATGTGATCTGTAGTGGGATTTGGGGTGATCAGTACTGGGATACGGAGTGATCTGTACTTGGATATGGAACGATCTGCACTGGGATACGGAGCGATCTGTACTTGGATACGGAGCGATCTGTACTGGGATACGGAGCGATCTTTACCAGTATATGGGGTGTTTTGAACTGGGATACGGTGTGATCTGCAGTGGGATCCAGTATGATCTGTATTGGGATACGACAAGATCTGCACTGGGATACAGGTGCTCTGCACTGGGATTTGGAGCAATCTGCACTGGGATACGGAGTGATCTGCACTGGGATATGGTGTGATATATACTGGGATACGGAGCGATCTGTACTGGGATATGGAGCGATCTTTACCAGTATACGGTGTGTTCTGAATTGGGATACGGTGTTATCTGCACTGGGATCCGGTATGATCTGTACTGGGATATGGAGCGATCTGCACTGGGATACAGGGTGCTCTGCACTGGGATTCGGAGCAATCTGCACTGGGATACGGAGTGATCTGCACGGGGATATGGTGTGATATACACTGGGATATGGAGCAATCTGTACTTGGATATGGACTGATAAGTACTGGGATATCGGGTTATCTGCACTGTGATACAGAGTGATCTGCACTAGGATAATGTGGGATCTGCACGGGGAATGGGGTGATCTGTACTGGGATACGGAGTGATCTGCACAGGGATATGGAGCGATCTGAACTGGGATACGGAGCGATCTGTACCTTGATATGGAGTTTTCTGAAGTGGGTTACGGTGTGATCTGATCTGGGAAATGGAGTGATCTGTACTGGGATACGGAGTTATCTGCACTGGGATGTGGAGCGATCTGTACTGGGATATGGAGCGATCTGTACTAGGATATGGAGCCATCTGTACTGGGATATGGAGCAATGTGTACTGGGAAATGGAGCGATATGTACTGGGATATGGAGCGATCTGTACTGGGATATGGAGCGATCTGTACTGGGATATGGAGCGATCTGTACTGGGATACGGAGTGATCTGAACTGGGATACGGAGCAATCTGAACTGGGATACGGGGCGATCTGCACTGGGATACGGAGCGATCTGCCCTGGGACAGTTTGATCTGCACTGGGATACGGAATGATCTGCATTGGGATACGGACTCATAAGTACTGGGATAAGGGGTTATCTGCACTGCGATACTGAGTGATCTGCACTAGGAAATGATTTGTTCTGCACTGGGTCACAGACTGATCTATACTGGGATACGGAGTGATCTGTACTGGGATATGGAGTGATCTGCATTGGGAAATGGAGCAAGCCGCACTGTGATACGGAGCAATCTGCACGGGGATATGGAGCAATCTGCACTGGGATACGGAGCGATCTGTACTGGGATACGGAATGATCTGCACTGGGTATGGAGTGATCTGTACCGGGTAACGGAGCGATCTGTAGCTGGTTACGGGGTATTCTGGGCTGGGATATGATGTGATCTGTACTGCGATACAGAGTGATCTGCCCTGGGATACACAGTGATATGCACTGCGATACGCAGCGATCTTCACTGTGATATGGACTGATAAGTACTGGGATATGGGGTTATCTGCACTGCGATACAGAGTGATCTGCACTAGGAAATGGTGCGATCTGCATTGGGATATGGAGTGATATGTACTGGGATATGGAGTCATCTCAACTGGGATACGATGTGAACTGTAGTGGGATTTGGGGTGATCGGTACTGGGATACGGAGTGATCTGAACTTGGATACGGAATGATCTGCACTGGGATACGGAGTGATCTGTACGGGGATACGGAGCGATCTTTACCAGTATACGGGGTGTTCTGAATTGGGATACAGTGTGATCTGCACTGGGATCCGGTATGATCTGTATTGGGATACGACAAGATCTGCACTGGGATACGGAGTGATCTTTACCAGTATATGGGGTGTTTTGAACTGGGATATGGTGTTATCTGCACTGGGATCCGGTATGATCTGTATAGGGATACAACAAGATCTGCACTGGGATACAGGGTGCTCTGCACTGGGATTCGGAGCAATCTGCACTGGGATACGGAGTGATCTGCACTGGGATATGGTGTGATATACACTGGGATACGGAACAATCTGTACTTGGATATGGACTGATAAATACTGGGATATGGGGTTATCTGCACTGCGATACAGAAAGATCTGCACTAGGATAATGTGGGATATGCACTGGGATATGGGGTGAACTGTACTGGGATATGGAGCGATCAGCACAGGGATACGGAGCACTCTGTACCGGAATACGGGGTACTGCGATACAGAGTGATCTGCACTGGGCTACACGGTGATCTGCACTGCACTAAGAAGTGATCTTCACTGGGATATGGACTGTTAAGTACTGGTATAAGGGGTTATCTGCACTGCGATATGGAGTGATCTGCACTAGGAAATGGTATGATCTGCATTGGGATATGCAGTGATATGTACCGAGATATGGAGTGATCTGTACTGGGATACGGAGTGATCTGAGCTTGGATATGGACTGATAAGTACTGGGATATGGTGTGATGTGCACTGCGATACAGTGTGAGCTGCACCAGTATAATTTGGGATATGCACTGGGATATGGGGTGATCTGTACTGGGATACAGAGCAATCTGCAGTGGGATACGGCACGATCTGTACTAGGATACGATGTGATATGTTTTGTGATACGGGGTGATCTGCACTGGGATATGGAGCAATCTGCATTGGGATATGGAGCGCTCTGAACTGGGATATGGAGTGATCTGAACAGGGATATGGAGCGATCTGAACTGGGATACGGAGCGATCTGTTCTGGGATACGGGGTGTTCTGAACTGGGATACGGGGTGATCTGCACTCGAATATGGAGCGATCTGCACTGGGATACAGAGCGATCATAACTGGGAATCGGAACGATCTGAACTGGGCTATGGAGTGATCTGAACTGGGATACAGAGCGATCTGAACTGGGATACGCAACTATCTGCACTGGGATACAGAGCGATTAGATCTGGGATACGGAATGATCTGCACTGGGATATAGAGCGATCTGCAAAGGGATACGGAGCGATCGGCACTGGGATATGGAGCGATCAGAAGTGGCATATGGAGCAATCTGCACTGGGATACGGAGCAATCTGAACTGGGATAAGCACGGATCTGCACTGGGAAATGGAGCGATCTGCCCTTGGAGAGTGTGATCTGCACTGGGATATGGACTGATCTGAAGTGGGATACGGACAGAGCTGAACTGGGATATGGAGCAATGTGCACTGGGATATGGAGCAATCTGCACTGGGATATGTAACAATCTGGAATGTGATACGGAGCGATCTGCGATACAGAGTGATTTGCCCTGGGATACAAGGTGATGTGCACTGTGAGACGGAGCAATCTTCACTGGGATAGGGACTGATAAGTGCTGGGATAAGGGGTTATCTGCACAGCGATATGGAGTGATCTGCACCAGGAAATGGTGTGACCGGAACTAAGATATGGAGGGTTCTGTAGTGGGATATGGAGTCATTTGTACTGGGATATGATGTGATTTGTAGTGGGATACAGAGTGATCTGAACTTGGATACAGAGCGATCTGCCCTGGGATACGGAGCGATCTGAACTGGGATACGGAGCGATCTGTACTGGAACACGGGGTATTCTGAACTTGGATACGGTGTGATCTGATCTGGGATATGGAGCGATCTGCATTCGGATATGGAGCGATCTGCACCGGGATATGGAGCAATCTGCATCGGGACACGGAGTGTTGTGAACTGTGATACGGAGCGATCTGAACTGGCATTAGGACCAATCTGAACAGGGATATGGAGTGATCAGAATTGGGAAATGGAGCAATCTGAACCGGGATACGGAGTGTTCTGTTCTGGGATACGGGGTGTTCTGAATTTGGATACGGTGTGATCCGCACTGGGATCTGGAATTATCTGTATTGGGATATGACATGATCTGCACTGGGATATGGTATGATATACACTGGGATATGGAGCAATCTGTACTTGGATATGGACTGATATGTACTGGGATATGGGGTTATCTGCACTGCGATACAGAGTGATCTGCACTAGGGTACGGTGGGATATGCACTGGGATATGGGGTGATCTATGCTGTGATACGGAGCGATCTGAACTGGTATACGGAGTGATCTAAACCAGGATACGGGGTGTTCTGAACTTGGATACAGTTTGATCTGATCTGGGATATGGAACGATCTGCACTGGGATACAGAGCAATCTGCAGTGGGATATGGCACGATCTGTACTAGGACACGGTGTGATATGTTTTGTGATACGGGGTGATCTGCACTGGGATATGGAGCAATTTGCAATGGGATATGGAACAACATGAACCGGGATACGGAGCGACCTGTTCTGGGATATGGCATGTTCTGAACTGGGATATGGGGTGATCTGCACTCGAATATGGAGTGATCTGCACTGGCATACGGAGCGATCATAACTGGGAATCGGAACGATCTGAACTGGGCGATGGAGTGATCTGAACTGGGATACAGAGTGATCTGAACTGGGATACGCTGCTATCTGCTCTGGGATACAGAGCGATTAGATATGGGATACGGAGTGATCTGCACTGGGATACAGAGCGATCTGCAAAGGGATACGGAGCGATCCGCTCTGGGATACGGAGCGATCTGCTTGGGATATGGAGTGCTCTGTATCGGGATATGGTGTGTACTGAACTGGATATACTGTGATCTGTAGTGGGAAACGGAGCGACATGCACATGGATCTGAGTGATCTGTATTGAGATACGGACTGATAAGTACTGGGATATGGGGTTATTGCACTGCGATACGGAGCGATCTCCACAAGGAAAAGGTGTGATCTGCATAGGGTCACACAGTGATCTATACTGGGATACAGAGTGATCTGAAAAGGGATATGGAGCGATCTGCACTGGGATATGGAGCAATCTGCACTGGGATACGGAGCGAACTGAACTGGGATACGGAGTGAACTGTACTGGGATACGGGGTATTCTAAACTGGGATACGGCGTGATCTGATCTGGGATATGGAGCGATCAGCATTTGGACACCCAGCGATCTGCACTGGGATATGGAGCAATCTGCACCGGGATACGGAGTGTTGTGATCTGGGATATGGAGTGATCTGTACTGGGATACGGAGCGATCTGAACTGGCATTAGGACCAATCTGAACAAGGATATGGAGTGATCAGAATTGGGAAATGGAGCAATCTGAACCGGGATACGGAGTGTTCTGTTCTGGGATACGGGGTGTTCTGAACTTGGATACGGTGTGATCTGCACTGGGATCCGCTATTATCTGTATTGGGATACGACATGATCTGCACTGGGATATGGTTTGATATAGACTGGGATATGGAGCAATCTGTACTTGGATACGGACTGATAAGTACTGGGATATGGGGTTATCTGCACTGCGATACAGAGTGATCTGCACTAGGGTACGTTGGGATATGCACTGGGATATGGGGTGATCTGTACTGCGATACGGAGCGATCTGAACAGGTATACGGACTGATCTAAACCAGGATATGGGGTGTTCTGAACTTGGATACAGTGTGATCTGATCTGGGATATGGAACGATCTGCACTGGGATACAGAGCAATCTGCAGTGGGATACGGCACGATCTGTACTAGGATACGGTGTGATATGTTTTGTGATACGGGGTGATCTGCACTGGGATATGGAGCAATCTGCATTAGGATATGGAGCGATCTGAACTGGGATATGGAGTGATCTGAACAGGGATATGGAGCGATCTGAACTGGCATACAGAGCGATCTGTTCTGGGATACGGAGTGTTCTGAACTGGGATAAGCACAGATCTGCACTGGGAAACGGAGTGATCTGCCCTGGGACAGTGTGATCTGCACTGGGATAAGGAGTGATCAGCACTGGGATATGGATCAATCTGCACTGGGATAAGGAGCAAACTGCACTGGGATATGTAGCAACCTGGACTGTGATACGGAGCGATCTGCACCGGGATACAGAGCGATCTGTACAAGGATACGCGGTGGTCTGAGCTGGGATATGGTGTGATCTGTACTGCAATACAGAGTGATTTGCCCTGGGATACAAGGTGATGTGCACTGTGAGACGGAGCGATCTTCACTGGGATAGGGACTGATAAGTGCTGGGATAAGGGGTTATCTGCCCTGTGATATGGAGTGATCTGCACCAGGAAATGGTGTGACCGGAACTAAGATATGGAGGGTTCTGTAGTGGGATATGGAGTCATTTGTACTGGGATATGATGTGATTTGTAGTGGGATACGGAGTGATCTGAACTTGGATACAGAGCGATCTGCACTGGGATACGGAGCGATCTGAACTGGGATACGGAGTGATCTGTACTGGGATACGGGGTATTCTGAACTTGGATACGGTGTGATCTGATCTGGGATATGGAGTGATCTGCATTCGGATATGGAGCGATCTGCACCGGGATATGGAGCAATCTGCATCGGGACACGGAGTGTTGTGAACTGTGATACGGAGCGATCTGAACTGGCATTAGGACCAATCTGAACAGGGATACGGAGTGTTCTGTTCTGGGATACGGGGTGTTCTGAACTTGGATACGGTGTGATCTGCACTGGGATCTGCTATTATCTGTATTGTGATACGACATGATCTGCCCTGGGATATGGTATGATATACACTGGGATATGGAGCAATCTGTAATTGGATATGGACTGATATGTACTGGGATATGGGGTTATCTGCACTGCGATACAGAGTGATCTGCACTAGGGTACGGTGGGATATGCACTGGGATATGGGGTGATCTGTGCTGTGATACGGAGCGATCTGAACTGGTATACGGAATGATCTAAACCAGGATACGGGGTGTTCTGAACTTGGATACAGTGTGATCTGATCTGGGATATGGAACGATCTGCACTGGGATACAGAGCAATCTGCAGTGGGATATGGCACGATCTCTACTAGGATATGGTGTGATATGTTTTGTGATACGGGGTGATCTGCGCTGGGATATGGAGCAATTTGCAGTGGGATATGGAGCGATATGAACCGGGATACGGAGCGATCTGTTCTGGGATACGGCATGTTCTGAACTGGGATATTTAGGTGATCTGCACTCGAAAATGGAGTGATCTGCACTGGCATACGGAGCGATCATAACTGGGAATCGGAACGATCTGAACTGGGCGATGGAGTGATCTGAACTGGGATACAGAGTGATCTGAACTGGGATACGCTGCTATCTGCACTGGGATACAGAGCGATTAGATATGGGATACGGAGTGATCTGTACTGGGATACAGAGCAATCTGCAAAGGGACATGGAGCGATCCACTCTGGGATACGGAGCGATCTGCTTGGGATATGGAGTGCTCGGTATCGGGATATGGAGTGTGCTGAACGGGGATATACACTGATCTGTAGTGGGAAACGGAGCGACATGCACTTGGATCTGAGTGATCTGTATTGAGATACGGACTGATAAGTACTGGGATATGGGGTTATTGCACTGCGATACGGAGCGATCTCCAGCAGGAAATGGTGTGATCTGCATAGGGTCACATAGTGATCTCTACTGGGATACAGAGTGATCTGAAATGGGATATGGAGCGATCTGCACTGGGATATGGAGCAATCTACACTGGGATACGGAGCGAACTGAACAGGGATACGGAGTGAACTGTACTGGGATACGGGGTATTCTGAACTGGGATACGGCGTGATCTGATCTGGGATATGGAGCGATCAGCATTTGGATACCCAGCGATCTGCACTGGGATATGGAGCAATCTGCACCGGGATACGGAGTGTTGTGATCTGGGATATGGTGTGATCTGTACTGGGATACGGAGCAATCTGAACTGGCATTAGGACCAATCTGAACAAGGATATGGAGTGATCAGAATTGGGAAATGGAGCAATCTGAACCGGGATACGGAGTGTTCTGTTCTGGGATACGGGGTGTTCTGAACTGGGATACGGGGTGATCTGCACTCGAATATGGAGCGATCTGCACTGGGATACAGAGCGATCATAACTGGGAATCAGAACGATCTGAACTGGGCTATGGAGTGATCTGAACTGGGATACAGAGCGATCTGAACTGGGATACGCAGCGATCTGCACTGGGATACAGAGCGATTAGATCTGGGATACGGAATTATCTGCACTGGGATACAGAGCGATCTGCAAAGGGATACGGAGCGATCGGCACTGGGATATGGAGCGATCAGAAGTGGCATATGGAGCAATCTGCACTGGGATACGGAGCAATCTGAACTGGGATAAGCACGGATCTGCACTGGGAAACGGAGCGATCTGCCCTGGGAGAGTGTGATCTGCACTGGGATATGGAGTGATCTGAACTGGGATACGGACAGAGCTGAACTGGGATATGGAGCAATCTGCACTGGGAAATGGAGCAATCTGCACTGGGATATGTAGCAATCTGGACTGTGATACGGAGCGATCTGTACCCGGATACAGAGCGATCTGTAAAAGGATACGGGGTTGTCTGAGCTGGGATATGGTGTGATATGTACTGCGATACAGAGTGATTTGCCCTGGGATACAAGGTGATCTGCACTGTGAGATGGAGCAATCTTCACTGGGATAGGGACTGATAAGTACTGGGATAAGGGGTTATCTGCACAGCGATATGGAGTGATCTGCACCAGGAAATGGTGTGACCGGAACTAAGATATGGAGGGTTATGTAGTGGGATATGGAGTCATCTGTACTGGGATATGATGTGATTTGTAGTGGGATACGGAGTGATCTCAACGAGGATACAGAGCGATCTGCACAGGGATACGGAGCGATCTGAACTGGGATACGGAGTGATCTGTACTGGGATATGGGGTATTCTCAACTTGGATACGGTGTGATCTGATCTGGGATATGGAGCGATCTGCATTCGGAAATGGAGTGATCAGAATTGGGAAATGGAGCAATCTGAACCGGGATACGGAGTGTTCTGTTCTGGGATACGGGGTGTTCTGCCCTGGGATCCGCTATTATCTGTATTGGGATACGACATGATCTGCACTGGGATATGGTTTGATATACACTGGGATATGGAGCAATCTGTACTTGGATACGGACTGATAAGTACTGGGATATGGGGTTATCTGCACTGCGATACAGAGTGATCTGCACTAGGGTACGTTGGGATATGCACTGGGATATGGGGTGATCTGTACTGCCATACGGAGCGATCTGAACAGGTATACGGACTGATCTAAACCAGGATACGGGGTGTTCTGAACTTGGATACAGTGTGATCTGATCTGGGATATGGAACGATCTGCACTGGGATACAGAGCAATCTGCAGTGGGATACGGCACGATCTGTACTAGGATACGGTGTGATATGTTTTGTGATACGGGGTGATCTGCACTGGGATATGGAGCAATCTGCATTAGGATATGGAGCGATCTGAACTGGCATACAGAGCGATCTGTTCTGGGATACGGAGTGTTCTGAACTGGGATAAGCACAGATCTGCACTGGGAAACGGAGTGATCTGCCCTGGGACAGTGTGATCTGCACTGGGATAAGGAGTGATCAGCACTGGGATATGGATCAATCTGCACTGGGATAAGGAGTAAACTGCACTGGGATATGTAGCAATCTGGACTGTGATACGGAGCGATCTGCACCGGGATACAGAGCGATCTGCACAAGGATACGGGGTGGTCTGAGCTGGGATATGGTGTGATCTGTACTGCAATACAGAGTAATTTGCCCTGGGATACAAGGTGATGTGCACTGTGAGACGGAGCGATCTTCACTGGGATAGGGACTGATAAGCACTGGGATAAGGGGTTATCTGCACTGTGATATGGCGTGATCTGCACTAGGAAATGGTGTGACCGGAATTAGGATATGGAGGGAACTATACTGGGATATGGAGTCATCTGTATTGGGATATGATGTGATTTGTAGTGGGATACGGAGCAATCTGAACTTGGATACGGAGCGATCTGCACTGGGATATGGAGCGATCTGTACTGGGATACGAAGCAATCTCTACTTGGATATGGAGCAACCTGCACTGGGATATGGGTGGTCTGTACTGGGACTTGGAGTGATCTGAACTGGGATATGGAGCGATCTGCACTGGGATACAACACAATCAGTACTGGGATACGGAGCCATCTGTACCTGGATACGGAGCGATCTGCACTGGGATACAGAGAATCTGCGCTAGGAGACGGAGCAATCTGTACTGGGATACAGTGCAATCTGCACGTGGATACGGAGCGATCTGCACTGGGATACAGAGAATCTGCACTAGGATACGGAGAAAGCTGTACTGGGATACGGTGCAATCTGAACTGGGATTTGGAGTGATCTGAAATGGGATATGGAGCAATCAGAAGTGGGATATGGAGCAATCTGCACTGGGATATGGAGCAATCTGAACTGGGATAAGCACGGATCTGCACTGGGAAACAGAGCGATCTCCCCTGGGACAGTGTGATCTGCACTGGGATAGGAGTGATCTGAACTGGGATACGGACAGAGCTGAACTGGGATATGGAGCAATCTGCACTGGGATATGGAACAATCTGCACTGGGATATGTAGCAATCTGGACTGTGATACGGAGCGATCTGTACCGGGATACAGAGCGATCTGTAAAAGGATACGGGATTGTCTGAGCTGGGATATGGTGTGATCTGTACTGCGATACAGAGTGATTTGCCCTGGGATACAAGGTGATCTGCACCGTGAGACGGAGCGATCTTCACTTGGATATGGACTGATAAGTACTGGGATAAGGGGTTATCTGCACTGTGGTATGGAGTGATCTGCACCAGGAAATGGTGTGACCGGAATTAGGATATGGAGGGATCTGTACTGGGATATGGAGTCATCTGTACTGGTATATGATGTGATTTGTAGTGGGATACGGAGTGACCTGAACTTGGATACGGAGCGATCTGCATAGGGATACGGAGCGATCTGAACTGGGATACGGAGTGATCTGTACTGGGATACGGGGTATTCTGAAGTGGGATACGTTGTGATCTGATCTGGGATATGGAGCGATCTGCATTTGGATACGCAGCGATCTGCACTGGGATATGGAGCAATCTGCACCGGGATACCGGTGTGTTGTGATCTGGGATATGGAGTGATCTGTACTGGGATACGGAGCGATCTGAACAGGCATTAGGACCAATCTGAACAACTATATGGAGTGATCAGAATTGGGAAATGGAGCAATCTGAATCGGGGTACGGAGTGTTCTGTTCTGGGATACGGGGTGTTCTCAACTTGGATACAGTATGATCTGCACTGGGATCCGCTATTATCTGTATTGGGATACGACATGATCTGCACTGGGATATGGTGTGATATACACTGGGATACGGAGCAATCCGTACTTGGATACGGACTGATAAGTACTGGGATATGGGGTTATCTGCACTTTGATACAAAGTGATATGCACTAGGGTACGTTGGGATATGCACAGGGATACGGGGTGATCTCTACTGTGATGCGGAGCGATCTGAACTGGCATACGGAGCGATCTAAACCAGGATACAGGGTGTTCTGAACTTGGATATAGTGTGATCTGATCTGGGATATGGAACGATCTGAACTGGCATTAGGACCAATCTGAACAGGGATATGGAGTGATCAGAATTGGGAAATGGAGCAATCTGAACCGGGATACGGAGTGTTCTGCTCTGGGATACGGGGTGTTCTGAACTGGGATACGGTGTGATCTGCACTGGGACCCGCTATTATCTGTATTGGGATAAAACATGATCTGCACTGGGATATGGTGTGATATACACTGGGGTACGGACCAATCTGTACTTGGATATGGACTGATAAGTACTGGGATATGGGGTTATCTGCACTGCGATACAGAGTGATCTGCACTGGTATACGGAGTGATCTAAACCAGGATACGGGGTGTTCTGAACTTGGATACAGTGTGATCTGATCTGGGATATGGAACGATCTGCACTGGGATACAGAGCAATCTGCATTGGGATACGGCACGATCTGTACTAGGATACGATGTGATATGTTTTGTGATACGGGGTGATCTGCACTGGGATATGGAGCAAACTGCATTGGGATATGGAGCGCTCTGAACTGGGATATGGAGTGATCTGAGCAGGGATACGGAGCGATCTGAAACGGGATACGGAGCAATCTGTTCTGGGATACGGGGTGTTCTGAACTGGGATATAGGGTGATCTGCACTCGAATATGGAGCGATCTGCACTGGGATACGGAGCAATCTGTACTTGGATATGGAGCAATCTGCACTGGGATATGGGTGGTCTGTACTGGGACTTGGAGTGATCTGAACTGGGATATGGAGCGATCTGCACTGGGATACAACGCAATCAGTACTGGGATACGGAGCCATCTGTACCTGGATACGGAGCAATCTGCACTGGGATACAGAGAATCTGCGCAAGGAGACGGAGCAATCTGTACTGGGATACGGTGCAATCTGCACCTGGATACGGAGCGATCTGCACTGGGATACAGAAAATCTGCACTAGGATACGGAGAAAGCTGTACTGGGATACGGTGCAATCTGAACTGGGATTTGGAGTGATCTGAAATGGGATATGAAGCAATCAGAAGTGGGATATGGAGCAATCTGCACTGGGATATGGAGCAATCTGAACTGGGATAAGCACGGATCTGCACTGGGAAACAGAGCGATCTGCCCTGGGACAGTGTGATCTGCACTGGGATACGGAGTGATCTGAACTGGGATACGGACAGAGCTGAACTGGGATATGGAGCAATCTGCACTGGGATATGGAGCAATCTGCACTGGGATATGTAGCAATCTGGACTGTGATACGGAGCGATCTGTATCGGGATACAGAGCGATCTGTAAAAGGATACTGGGGTTGTCTGAGCTGGGATAAGGTGTGATCTGTACTGCGATACAGAGTGATTTGCCCTGGGATACAAGGTGATCTGCACTGTGAGACGGAGCGATCTTCACTTGGATATGGACTGATAAGTACTGGGATAAGGGGTTATCTGCACTGTGATATGGAGTGATCTGCACCAGGAAATGGTGTGACCGGAATTAGGATATGGAGGGATCTGTACTGGGATATGGAGTCATCTGTACAGGTATATGATGTGATTTGTAGTGGGATACGGAGTGACCTGAACTTGGATACGGAGCGATCTGCACAGGGATACGGAGCGATCTGAACTGGGATACGGACTGATCTGTACTGGGATACGGGGTATTCTGAAGTGGGATACGTTGTGATCTTATCTGGGATATGGAGCGATCTGCATTTGGATACGCAGTGATCTGCACTGGGATATGGAGCATTCTGCACTGGGATACGGTGTGTTGTGATCTGGGATATGGAGTGATCTGTACTGGGATACGGAGCGATCTGAACAGTCATTAGGACCAATCTGAACAACTATATGGAGTGATCAGAATTGGGAAATGGAGCAATCTGAACAGGGATACGGAGTGTTCTGTTCTGGGATACAGGGTGTTCTGAACTTGGATACGGTATGATCTGCACTGGGATCCGCTATTATCTGTATTGGGATACGACATGATCTGCACTGGGATATGGTGTGATATACACTGGGATACGGAGCAATCTGTACTTGGATACAGTGGGATATGCACTGGGATATGGGGTGATCTGTACGGCGATACGGAGTGATCTGAACTGGTATACGGAGTGATCTAAACCAGGATACGGGGTGTTCTGAACTTGGATACAGTGTGATCTGATCTGGGATATGGAACGATCTGCACTGGGATACAGAGCAATCTGCATTGGGATACGGCACGATCTGTACTAGGATACGATGTGATATGTTTTGTGATACGGGGTGATCTGAACAGGGATACGGAGCGATCTGAACCGGGATACGGAGCGCTCTGAACTGGGATACGGGGTGTTCTGAACTGGGATATAGGCTGATCTGCACTCGAATATAGAGCGATCTGCACTGGGATACGGAGCGATCATAACTGGGAATCGGAACGATCTGAACTGGGCTATGGATTGATCTGAACAGGGATACAGAGCGATCTGAACTGGGATACGCAGCTATCTGCACTGGGATACAGAGCGATTAGATCTGGGATACGGAATGATCTGCACTGGGATACAGAGCGATCTGTAAAGGGGTACGGAGCGATCTGCACTGGGATACAGAGCGATCTTCACTGGGATATGGAGCAATCTGTACCGGGATCCTGAGTGCTTTGAACTGGGATATGGAGTGATCTGTATCTGGATATGGAGTGTACTGAACTGGGATATAGTGTGATCTGTAGTGGGATACGGAGCAACATGCACTTGGATCGGTGTGATCTGTACTGGGATACGGACTGATAAGTACTGGGATATTGGGTTATTGCACTGCGATACGGAATGATCTCCACTTGGAAATGGTGTGATCTGCATAGGGTCACGCAGTGATCTATACTGGGATACAGAGTGATCTGAAATAGGATATGGAGTGATCTGCACTGGGATATGGAGCAATCTGCACTGGGATACGGAGCGATCTGTACTGGGATGAGGAGTGATCAGCACTGGGATATGGAGCAATCTGCACTGGGATATGGAGCAATCTGCACTTGGATATGTAGCAATCTGGACTGTGATACGGAGCGATCTGTACCGGGATACAGAGTGATCTGTAGAAGGATACGCGGTTGTCTGAGCTGGGATTTGATGTGATCTGTACTGCGATACAGTGTGATTTGTCCTGGCATACAAGGTGATCTGCACTGTGAGATGGAGCGATCTTCACTGGGATATGGACTGATAAGTACTGGGATAAGAGCTTATCTGCATTGTGATATGGAGTGATCTGCACCAGGAAATGGTGTGACCGGAATTAGGATATGGAGGGATCTGTACTGGGATATGATGTGACTTGTAGTGGGATACGGAGAGATCTGAACTTGGATACGGAGCGATCTGCACTGGGATATGGAGCGATCTGTACTGGGATTTGGTGTGAGCTGAACTGGGATACGGAGCGATCAGCACTGGGATACGCAGCATTCTGTACTGGGATACGGAGCGATCTGCACTGTGATACGGAGCACTCTGTACCGGAATACGGGGTACTGCGATACAGAGTGATCTGCACTGGGCTACACGGTGATCTGCACTGCACTAAGAAGTGATCTTCACTGGGATATGGACTGTTAAGTACTGGTATAAGGGGTTATCTGCACTGCGAAATGGAGTGATCTGCACTAGGAAATGGTATGAACTCCATTGGGATATGCAGTGATCTGTACCGAGATATGGAGTGATCTGTACTGGGATACGGAGTGATCTGAGCTTGGATATGGACTGATAAGTACTGGGATATGGTGTGATGTGCACTGTGATACAGTGTGAGCTGCACCAGTATAATTTGGGATATGCACTGGGATATGGGGTGATCTGTACTGGGATACAGAGCAATCTGCAGTGGGATACGGCACGATCTGTACTAGGATACGACGTGATATGTTTTGTGATACGGGGTGATCTGCACTGGGATATGGAGCAATCTGCATTGGGATATGGAGCGCTCTGAACTGGGATATGGAGTGATCTGAGCAGGGATATGGAGCGATCTGAACCGGGATATGGAGCGATCTGTTCTGGGATACGGGGTGTTCTGAACTGGGATACGGGGTGATCTGCACTCGAATATGGAGCGATCTGCACTGGGAAACAGAGCGATCATAACTGGGAATCGGAACGATCTGAACTGGGCTATGGAGTGATCTGAACTGGGATACAGAGCGATCTGAACTGGGATACGCAGCTATCTGCACTGGGATACAGAGCGATTAGATCTGGGATAATGAATGATCTGCACTGGGATACAGAGCAATCTGCAAAGGGATACGGAGCGATCGGCACTGGGATATGGAGCGATCAGAAATGGCATATGGAGCAATCTGCACTGGGATACGGAGCAATCTGAACTGGCATTAGGACCAATCAGAACAGGGATATGGAGTGATCAGAATTGGGAAATGGAGCAATCTGAACCGGGATACGGAGTGTTCTGTTCTGGGATACGGGGTATTCTGA
This sequence comes from Isurus oxyrinchus, assembly GCA_026770705.1. NCBI lineage: Eukaryota > Metazoa > Chordata > Chondrichthyes > Lamniformes > Lamnidae > Isurus > Isurus oxyrinchus. The sequence continues at coordinate 44,368 of JANJGN010000034.1, forward strand.
ACTTGGATACGGTGTGATCTGCACCGGGATCCGGTATTATCTGTATTGGGATATGACATGATCTGCACTGGGATATGGTATGATATACACTGGGATATGGAGCAATCCGTACTTGGATATGGACTGATATGTACTAGGATATGGGGTTATCTGCATTGCGATACAGAGTGATCTGCACTAGGGTACGGTGGGATATGCACTGGGATATGGGGTGATCTGTGCTGTGATACGGAGCGATCTGAACTGGTATACGGAGTGATCTAAACCAGGATACGGGGTGTTCTGAACTTGAATAAAGCATGATCTGATCTGGAATATGGAACGATCTGCACTGGGATACAGAGCAATCTGCATTGGGATACGGCACGATCTGTACTAGGATATGATGTGATATGTTTTGTGATACGGGGTGATCTGCACTGGGATATGGAGCAAACTGCATTGGGATATGGAGCGCTCTGAACTGGGATATGGAGTGATCTGTACAGGGATACGGAGCGATCTGAACCGGGATATGGAGCGATCTGTTCTGGGATACGGGGTGTTCTGAACTGGGATATAGGCTGATCTGCACTCGAATATGGAGCGATCTGCACTGGGATACGGAGCAATCTGTACTTGGATATGGAGCAATCTGCACTGGGATATGGGTGGTCTGTACTGGGACTTGGAGTGATCTGAACTGGGATATGGAGCGATCTGCACTGGGATACAACGCAATCAGTACTGGGATACGGAGCCATCTGTACCTGGATACGGAGCAATCTGCACTGGGATACAGAGAATCTGCGCAAGGAGACGGAGCAATCTGTACTGGGATACGGTGCAATCTGCACCTGGATACGGAGCGATCTGCACTGGGATACAGAGAATCTGCACTAGGATACGGAGAAAGCTGTACTGGGATACGGTGCAATCTGAACTGGGATTTGGAGTGATCTGAAATGGGATATGGAGCAATCAGAAGTGGGATATGGAGCAATCTGCACTGGGATATGGAGCAATCTGAACTGGGATAAGCACGGATCTGCACTGGGAAACAGTGCGATCTGCCCTGGGACAGTGTGATCTGCACTGGGATACGGAGTGATCTGAACTGGGATACGGACAGAGCTGAACTGGGATATGGAGCAATCTGCACTGGGATATGGAGCAATCTGCACTGGGATATGTAGCAATCTGGACTGTGATACGGAGCGATCTGTATCGGGATACAGAGCGATCTGTAAAAGGATACTGGGGTTGTCTGAGCTGGGATATGGTGTGATCTGTACTGCGATACAGAGTGATTTACCCTGGGATACAAGGTGATCTGCACCGTGAGACGGAGCGATCTTCACTTGGATATGGACTGATAAGTACTGGGATAAGGGGTTATCTGCACTGTGATATGGAGTGATCTGCACCAGGAAATGGTGTGACCGGAATTAGGATATGGAGGGATCTGTACTGGAATATGGAGTCATCTGTACTGGTATATGATGTGATTTGTAGTGGGATACGGAGTGACCTGAACTTGGATACGGAGCGATCTGCACAGGGATACGGAGCGATCTGAACTGGGATACGGAGTGATCTGTACTGGGATACGGGGTATTCTGAAGTGGGATACGTTGTGATCTGATCTGGGATATGGAGCGATCTGCATTTGGATACGTAGCGATCTGCACTGGGATATGGAGCAATCTGCACCGGGATACGGTGTGTTGTGATCTGGGATATGGAGTGATCTGTACTGGGATACGGAGCGATCTGAACAGGCATTAGGACCAATCTGAACAACTATATGGAGTGATCAGAATTGGGAAATGGAGCAATCTGAACCGGGATATGGAGTGTTCTGTTCTGGGATACGGGGTGTTCTGAACTGGGATACGGTGTGATCTGCACTGGGATCCGCTATTATCTGTTTTGGGATACGACATGATCTGCACTGGGATATGGTGTGATATACACTGGGATACGGACCAATCTGTACTTGGATATGGACTGATAAGTACTGGGATATGGGGTTATCTGCACTGCGATACAGAGTGATCTGCACTAGGGTACGGTGGGATATGCACTGGGATATGGGGTGATCTGTACTGCGATACGGAGTGATCTGAACTGGTATACGGAGTGATCTAAACCAGGATACGGGGTGTTCTGAACTTGGATACAGTGTGATCTGATCTGGGATATGGAACGATCTGCACTGGGATACAGAGCAATCTGTATTGGGATACGGCACGATCTGTACTAGGATACGATGTGATATGTTTTGTGATACGGGGTGATCTGCACTGGGATATGGAGCAAACTGCATTGGGATATGGAGTGCTCTGAACTGGGATATGGAGTGATCTGAACAGGGATACGGAGCGATCTGAACTGGGATACGCAGCGATCTGTTCTGGGATACGGGGTGTTCTGAACTGGGATATAGGGTGATCTGCACTCGAATATGGAGCGTTCTGCACTGGGATACGGAGCAATCTGTACTTGGATATGGAGCAATCTGCACTGGGATATGGGTGGTCTGTACTGGGACTTGGAGTGATCTGAACTGGGATATGGAGCGATCTGCACTGGGATACAACGCAATCAGTACTGGGATACGGAGCCATCTGTACCTGGATACGGAGCAATCTGCACTGGGATACAGAGAATCTACGCTAGGAGACAGAGTAATCTGTATTGGGATACAGTGCAATCTGCACCTGGATACGGAGCGATCTGCACTGGGATACAGAGAATCTGCACTAGGATACGGAGAAAGCTGTACTGGGATACGGTGCAATCTGAACTGGGATTTGGAGTGATCTGAAATGGGATATGGAGCAATCAGAAGTGGGATATGGAGCAATCTGCACTGGGATATGGAGCAATCTGAACTGGGATAAGCACGGATCTGCACTGGGAAACAGAGCGATCTGCCCTGGGACAGTGTGATCTGCACTGGGATATGGAGTGATCTGAACTGGGATACGGACAGAGCTGAACTGGGATATGGAGCAATCTGCACTGGGATATGGAGCAATCTGCACTGGGATATGTAGCGATCTGCACTGGGATATGGAGCGATCATAACTGGGAATCGGAACGATCTGAACTGGGCTATGGATTGATCTGAACAGGGATACAGAGCGATCTGAACTGGGATACGCAGCTATCTGCACTGGGATACAGAGCGATTAGATTTGGGATATGGAATGATCTGCACTGGGATACAGAGCGATCTGCAAAGGGATACGGAGCGATCTGCACTGGGATACAGAGCGATCTGCACTTGGATATGGAGTGATCTCTACCGGGATCCTGAGTGCTTTGAACTTGGATATGGAGTGATCTGTATCTGGATATGGAGTGTACTGACTTGGGATATAGTGTGATCTGTAGTGGGATACGGAGCAACATGCACTTGGATCAGTGTGATCTGTACTGGGATACGGACTGATAAGTACTGGGATATTGGGTTATTGCACTGCGATACGGAGTGATCTCCACTAGGAAATGGTGTGATCTGCATAGGGTCACGCAGTGATCTATACTGGGATACAGAGTGATCTGAAATGGGATATGGAGTGATCTGCACTGGGATATGGAGCAATCTGCACTGGGATACGGAGCGATCTGTACTGGGATGAGGAGTGATCAGCACTGGGATATGAAGCAATCTGCACTAGGATATGGAGCAATCTGCACTTGGATATGTAGCAATCTGGACTGTGATACGGAGCGATCTGTACCGGGATACAGAGTAATCTGTACAAGGATACGCGGTTGTCTGAGCTGGGATTTGATGTGATCTGTACTGCGATACAGAGTGATTTGTCCTGGGATACAAGGTGATCTGCACTGTGAGATGGAGCGATCTTCACTGGGATACGGACTGATAAGTACTGGGATAAGAGCTTATCTGCATTGTGATATGGAGTGATCTGCACCAGGAAATGGTGTGACCGGAATTAGGATATGGAGGGATCTGTACTGGGATATGGAGTCATCTGTACTGGGATATGATGTGACTTGTAGTGGGATACGGAGTGCTCTGAACTTGGATACGGAGCGATCTGCACTGGGATATGGAGCGATCTGTACTGGGATTTGGTGGGAGCTGAACTGGGATATGGAGCGATCAGCACTGGGATACGCAGCATTCTGTACTGGGATATGGAGCGATCTGCACTGTGATACGGAGCACTCTGTACCGGAATACGGGGTACTGCGATACAGAGTGATCTGCACTGGGCTACACGGTGATCTGCACTGCACTAAGAAGTGATCTTCACTGGGATATGGACTGTTAAGTACTGGTATCAGGGGTTATCTGCACTGCAATATGGAGTGATCTGCATTAGGAAATGGTATGATCTGCATTGGGATATGCAGTGATCTGTACTGAGATATGGAGTGATCTGTACTGGGATACGGAGTGATCTGAGCTTGGATATGGACTGATAAGTACTGGGATATGGTGTGATGTGCACTGCGATACAGTGTGAGCTGCACCAGTATAATTTGGGATATGCACTGGGAAATGGGGTGATCTGTAATGGGATACAGAGCAATCTGCAGTGGGATACAGCATGATCTGTACTAGGATACGACGTGATATGTTTTGTGATACGGGGTGATCTGCACTGGGATATGGAGCAATCTGCATTGGGATATGGAGCGCTCTGAACTGGGATATGGAGTGATCTGAACAGGGATATGGAGCGATCTGAACCGGGATACGGAGCGATCTGTTCTGGGATACGGGGTGTTCTGAACTGGGATACGGGGTGATCTGCACTCGAATATGGAGCGATCTGCACTGGGATACAGAGCGATCATAACTGGGAATCGGAACGATCTGAACTGGGCTATGGAGTGATCTGAACTGGGATACAGAGCGATCTGAACTGGGATACACAGCGATCTGCACTGGGATACAGAGCGATTAGATCTGGGATACGGAATGATCTGCACTGGGATACAGAGCGATCTGCAAAGGGATATGGAGCGATTGGCACTGGGATATGGAGCGATCAGTAGTGGCATATGGAGCAATCTGCACTGGGATACGGAGCAATCTGAACTGGGATAAGCACGGATCTGCACTGGGAAACGGAGCGATCTGCCCTTGGAGAGTGTGATCTGCACTGGGATATGGAGTGATCTGAAGTGGGAAAAGGACAGAGCTGAACTGGGATATGGAGCAATCTGCACTGGGATATGGAGCAATCTGCACTGGGATATGTAACAATCTGGAATGTGATACGGAGCGATCTGCGATACAGAGTGATTTGCCCTGGGATACAAGGTGATCTGCTTGTGAGACGGAGCAATCTTCACTGGGATAGGGACTGATAAGTGCTGGGATAAGGGGTTATCTGCACAGCGATATGGAGTGATCTGCACCAGGAAATGGTGTGACCGGAACTAAGATATGGAGGGTTCTGTAGTGGGATATGGAGTCATTTGTACTGGGATATGATGTGATTTGTAGTGGGATATGGAGTGACCTGAACTTGGATACAGAGCGATCTGCACAGGGATACGGAGCGATCTGAACTGGGATACGGAGTGATCTGTACTGGGATACGGGGTATTCTGAACTTGGATACGGTGTGATCTGATCTGGGATATGGAGTGATCTGCATTCGGATATGGAGCGATCTGCACCGGGATATGGAGCAATCTGCACCGGGACACGGAGTGTTGTGAACTGGGATATGGTGTGATCTGTAATGGGATACGGAGCGATCTGAACTGGCATTAGGACCAATCTGAACAGGGATATGGAGTGATCAGTATTGGGAAATGGAGCAATCTGAACCGGGATACGGAGTGTTCTGTTCTGGGATACGGGGTGTTCTGAACTTGGATATGGTGTGATCTGCACTGGGATCCGGTATTATCTGTATTGGGATATGACATGATCTGCACTGGGATATGGTATGATATACACTGGGATATGGAGCAATCTGTAATTGGATATGGACTGATATGTACTGGGATATGGGGTTATCTGCATTGCGATACAGAGTGATCTGCACTAGGGTACGGTGGGATATGCACTGGGATATGGGGTGATCTGTGCTGTGATACGGAGCGATCTGAGCAGGTATACGGAGTGATCTAAACCAGGATACGGGGTGTTCTGAACTTGGATACAGTGTGATCTGATCTGGGATATGGAATGATCTGCACTGGGATACAGAGCAATCTGCATTGGGATATGGCACGATCTGTACTAGGATACGTTGTGATATGTTTTGTGATATGGGGTGATCTGCGCTGGGATATGGAGCAATTTGCAGTGGGATATGGAGCGATATGAACCGGGATACGGAGCGATCTGTTCTGGGATACGGCATGTTCTGAACTGGGATATGGGGTGATCTGCACTCGAATATGGAGTGATCTGCACTGGCATACGGAGCGATCATAACTGGGAATCGGAACGATCTGAACTGGGCGATGGAGTGATCTGAACTGGGATACAGAGTGATCTGAACTGGGATACGCTGCTATCTGCACTGGGATACAAAGCGATTAGATATGGGATACGGAGTGATCTGCACTGGGATACAGAGCGATCTGCAAAGGGATATGGAGCGATCCGCTCTGGGATACGGAGCGATCTGCTTGGGATATGGAGTGCTCTGTATCGGGATATGGAGTGTACTGAACTGGGATATACTGTGATCTGTAGTGGGAAACGAAGCGACATGCACTTGGATCTGAGTGATCTGTATTGAGATACGGACTGATAAGTACTGGGATATGGGGTTATTGCACTGCGATACGGAGCGATCTCCACGAGGAAATGGTGTGATCTGCATAGAGTCACACAGTGATCTATACTGGGATACAGAGTGATCTGAAATGGGATATGGTGCGATCTGCACTGGGCTATGGAGCAATCTGCACTGGGATACAGAGCGAACTGAACTGGGATACCGAGTGAACTGTACTGGGATACGGGGTATTCTGAACTGGGATACGGCGTGATCTGATCTGGGATATGGAGCGATCAGCATTTGGATACCCAGCGATCTGCACTGGGATATGGAGCAATCTGCACCGGGATACGGAGTGTTGTGATCTGGGATATGGAGTGATCTGTACTGGGATACGGAGCGATCTGAACTGGCATTAGGACCAATCTGAACAAGGATATGGAGTGATCAGAATTGGGAAATGGAGCAATCTGAATCGGGATACGGAGTGTTCTGTTCTGGGATACGGGGTGTTCTGAATTTGGATACGGTGTGATCTGCACTGGGATCCGCTATTATCTGTATTGGGATACGACATGATCTGCACTGGGATATGGTTTGATATGCACTGGGATATGGTTTGATATACACTGGGATACAGAGCAATCTGTACTTGGATATAGACTGATAAGTACTGGGATATGGGGTTATCTGCACTGCGATACAGAGTGATCTGCACTAGGGTACAGTGGGATATGCACTGGGATATGGGGTGATCTGTGCTGTGATACGGAGCGATCTGAACAGGTATACAGAGTGATCTAAACCAGGATACGGGGTGTTCTGAACTTGGATACAGTGTGATCTGATCTGGGATATGGAACGATCTGCACTGGGATACAGAGCAATCTGCAGTGGGATATGGCACGATCTCTACTAGGATACGGTGTGATATGTTTTGTGAAACGGGGTGATCTGCGCTGGGATATGGAGCAATTTGCAGTGGGATATGGAGCGATATGAACCGGGATACGGAGCGATCTGTTCTGGGATACGGCATGTTCTGAACTGGGATATGGGATGATCTGCACTCGAAAATGGAGTGATCTGCACTGGCATACGGAGCGATCATAACTGGGAATCGGAACAATCTGAACTGGGCGATGGAGTGATCTGAACTGGGATACAGAGTGATCTGAACTGGGATACGCTGCTATCTGCACTGGGATACAAAGCGATTAGATATGGGATACAGAGTGATCTGCACTGGGATACAGAGCGATCTGCAAAGGGATACGGAGCGATCCGCTCTGGGATACGGAGCGATCTGCTTGGGATATGCAGTGCTCTGCTATCGGGATATGGAGTGTACTGAACTGGGATATACTGTGATCTGTAGTGGGAAACGGAGCGACATGCACTTGGATCTGAGTGATCAGTATTGAGATACGGACTGATAAGTACTGGGATATGGGGTTATTGCACTGCGATACGGAGCGATCTCCACAAGGAAATGGTGTGATCTGCATAGGGTCACACAGTGATCTATACTGGGATACAGAGTGATCTGAAATGGGACATATAGCGATCTGCACTGGGATATGGAGCAATCTGCACTGGGATACGGAGCGAACAGAACTGGGATACGGAGTGAACTGTACTGGGATACGGGGTATTCTGAACTGGGATACGGCGTGATCTGATCTGGGATATGGAGCGATCAGCATTTGGATACCCAGCGATCTGCACTGGGATATGGAGCAATCTGCATTAGGATATGGAGCGATCTGAACTGGGATATGGAGCGATCTGAACTGGCATACAGAGCGATCTGTTCTGGGATACGGAGTGTTCTGAACTGGGATAAGCACAGATCTGCCCTGGGAAACGGAGTGATCTGCCCTGGGGCAGTGTGATCTGCACTGGGATAAGGAGTGATCAGCGCTGGGATATGGATCAATCTGCACTGGGATAAGGAGCAAACTGCACTGGGATATGTAGCAATCTGGACTGTGATACGGAGCGATCTGTACCGGGATAAAGAGAGATCTGCAAAAGGACCCGGGGTGGTCTGAGCTGGGATATGGTGTGATCTGTACTGCAATACAGAGTAATTTGCCCTGGGATACAAGGTGATGTGCACTGTGAGACGGAGCGATCTTCACTGAGATATGGACTGATAAGCACTGGGATAAGGGGTTATCTGCACTGTGATATGGCGTGATCTGCACTAGGAAATGGTGTGACCGGAATTAGGATATGGAGCGAACTCTACTGGGATATGGAGTCATCTGTACTGGGATATGATGTGATTTGTAGTGGGATACGGAGCGATCTGAACTTGGATACGGAGCGATCTGCACTGGGATATGGAGTGATTTGTACTGGGATACGGAGCAATCTCTTCTTGGATATGGAGCAATCTTCAATGGGATATGGGTGGTCTGTACTGGGACTTGTAGTGATCTGAACTGGGATATGGAGCGATCTGCACTGGGATACAACGCAATCAGTACTGGGATACGGAGCCATCTGTACCTGGATACGGAGCGATCTGCACTGGGATACAGTGCAATCTGCACCTGGATACGGAGCGATCTGCACTGGGATACAGAGAATCTGCACTAGGATACGGAGAAAGCTGTATTGGGATACGGTGCAATCTGAACTGGGATTTGGAATGATCTGAAATGGGATATGGAGCAATCAGAAGTGGGATATGGAGCAATCTGCACTGGGATATGGAGCAATCTGAACTGGGATAAGCATGGATCTGCACTGGGAAACAGCGCGATCTGCCCTGGGACAGTGTGATCTGCACTGGGATATGGAGTGATCTGAACTGGGATACGGACAGAGCTGAACTGGGATATGGAGCAATCTGCACTGGGATATGGAGCAATCTGCACTGGGATATGCAGCAATCTGGACTGTGATACGGAGCGATCTGTACCGGGATACAGAGCGATCTGTACAAGGATACGGGGTTGTCTGAGCTGGGATATGGTGTGATCTGTACTGCGATACAGAGTGATTTGCCCTGGGATACAAGGTGATCTGCACCGTGAGACGGAGCGATCTTCACTTGGATATGGACTGATAAGTACTGGGATAAGGGGTTATCTGCACTGTGATATGGAGTGATCTGCACTAGGAAATGGTGTGACCGGAATTAGGATATGGAGGGAACTGCACTGGGATATGGAGTCATCTGTACTGGGATATGATGTGATTTGTAGCGGGATACGGAGTGACCTGAACTTGGATATGGAGCGATCTGCACAGGGATATGGAGCGATCTGAACTGGGATACGGAGTGATCTGTAATGGGATATGGGGTATTCTGAAGTGGGATACGGTGTGATCTGATCTGGGATATGGAGCGATCTGCATTTGGATACGCAGCGATCTGCACTGGGATATGGAGCAATCTGCACCGGGATACGGTGTGTTGTGATCTGGGATGTGGAGTGATCTGTACTGGGATACGGAGCAATCTGAACTGGCATTAGGACCAATCTGAACAGGGATATGGAGTGATCAGAATTGGGAAATGGAGCAATCTGAACCGGGATATGGAGTGTTCTGTTCTGGGATACGGGGTGTTCTGAACTTGGATACGGTGTGATCTGCACTGGGATCCGCTATTATCTGTATTGGGATACGACATGATCTGCACTGGGATATGGTGTGATATACACTGGGGTACGGACCAATCGGTACTTGGATACGGACTGATAAGTACTGGGATATGGGGTTATCTGCACTGCGATACAGAGTGATCTGCACTAGGGTATATTGGGATATGCACTGGGATACAGGGTGATCTGTACTGCGATACGGAGCGATCTGAACTGGTATACGGAGTGATCTAAACCAGGATACGGGGTGTTCTGAACTTGGATACAGTGTGATCTGATCTGGGATATGGAACGATCTGCACTGGGATACAGAGCAATCTGCACTGGGATACGGCACGATCTGTACTGGGATATGGTGTGATATGTTTTGTGATACGGGGTGATCTGCACTGGGATATGGAGCAATCTGCATTAGGATATGGAGTGATCTGAACTGGGATATGGAGTGATCTGAACAGGGATACGGAGCGATCTGAACTGGGATACGGAGCGATCTGTTCTGGCCTATGGAATGATCTGAACTGGGATAACGACCGATCTGAACTGGGATACGCAGCTATCTGCCCTGGGATACAGAGCGATTAGATCTGGGATATGGAGTGATCTGTACTGGGATACGGAGCGATCTGAACTGGCATTAGGACCAATCTGAACAGGGATAAGGAGTGATCAGAATGGGGAAATGGAGCAATCTGAACCGGGATACGGAGTGTTCTGTTCTGGGATACGGGGTGTTCTGAACTTGGATACGGTGTGATCTGCACTGGGATCTGCTATTATCTGTATTGGGATACGGCATGGTCTGCACTGGGATATGGTGTGATATACACTGGGATACGGAGCAATCTGTACTTGGATACAGACTGATAAGTACTGGGATATGGGGTTATCTGCACTGCGATTCAGAGTGATCTGCACTAGAGTACGCTGGGATATGCACTGGGATACAGGGTGATCTGTACTGCGATACGGAGCGATCTGAACTAGTATACGGAGCGATCTAAACCAGGATACGGGGTGTTCTGAACTTGGATATAGTGTGATCTGATCTGGGATATGGAATGATCTGAACTGGCATTAGGACCAATCTGAACAGGGATATGGAGTGATCAGAATTGGGAAATGGAGCAATCTGAACCGGGAAACGGAGTGTTCTCTTCTGGGATACGGGGTGTTCTTAACAGGGATACGGAGCGATCTGAACCGGGATATGGAGCGATCTGTTCTGGCCTATGGAATGATCTGAACAGGGATAACGACCGATCTGAACTGGGATACCTATCTGCACTGGGATATAGAACGATTAGATCTGGGATATGGAATGATCTGCACTGGGATACAGAGCGATCTGCAAAGGGATACGGAGTGATCTGCACTGGGATACGGAGCGAGCTGCACTGGGATATGGAGTGATCTGTACCGGGATATGGTGTGTTGTGAACTGGGATATGGAGTGATCTGTATCAGGATACGGAGGGTACTGAAGTGGGATATAGTGTGATCTGTAGTGGGAAACGGAGCAACATGCACTTGGATCGGAGTGAGCTGTACTGGGATACGGACTGATTAGTATTGGGAGATGGGATTATTGCACTGCGATACGGAATGATCTCCACTAGGAAATGGTGTGATCTGCATAGGGTCACACAGTGATCTATACTGGGATACAGAGTGATCTGAAATGGGATAAGGAGCGATCTGCACTGGGATATGGAGCAATCTGCACCGGGAAAGGGAGTGATCTGAACTGGGATACGGAGTGATCTGTACTGAGATACGGTGTATTCTGAACTGGGATATGGTGTGATCTGATCTGGGATGTGGAGCGATCTGCATTTGGATACGTAGCGATCTGCACTGGCATATGGAGCAATCTGCACCGGGATACGGAGTGTTGTGAACTGGGATATGGAGTGATCTGATCTGGGATATGGAGCGATCTGAACTGGCATTAGGACCATTCTGAACAAGTATATGGAGTGATCAGAATTAGGAAATGGAGCAATCTGCTCCGGGATACGGAGTGTTGTGAACTGGGTATTGAGTGATCTGTACTGGGATACGGAGCGTTCTGTACTGGCTTTAGGACCAATCTGAACAACTATATGGAGTGATCAGAATTGGGAAATGGAGCAATCTGAACCGGGATACGGAGTGTTCTGTTCTGGGATACGGGGTGTTCTGAACTTGGATACGGTGTGATCTGCACTGGGATCCGCTATTATCTGTATTGGTATACGACATGATCTGCACTGGGATATGGTGTGATATAGACTGGGATACAGACCAATCGTTACTTGGATATGGACTGATAAGTACTGGGATATGGGGTTATCTGCACTGCGATACAGAGTGCTCTGCACTAGGGTACGTTGGGATATGCACTGGGATATGGGGTGATCTGTAATGCGACGCGGAGCGATCTGAACTGGTATACGGAGTGATCTAAACCAGGATACGGGGTGTTCTGAACTTGGATACAGTGTGATCTGATCTGGGATATGGAACGATCTGCACTGGGATACAGAGCAATCTGCACTGGGATACGGCACGATCTGTACTGGGATACGGTGTGATATGTTTTGTGATACCGGGTGATCTGCACTGGGATATGGAGCAATCTGCATTAGGATATGGAGCGATCTGAACTGGGATATGGAGTGATCTGAACAGGGATACGGAGCGATCTGAACTGCGATACGGAGCGATCTGTTCTGGCCTATGGAATGATCTGAACTGGGATAACGACCGATCTGAACTGGGATACGCAGCTATCTGCCCTGGGATACAGAGTGATTAGATCTGGGATATGGAATGATCTGCACTGGGATACAGAGCGATCTGCAAAGGGACACGGAGCGATCTACACTGGGATACGGAGTGAGCTGCACTGGGATATGGAGTGAACTGTATCGGGATACGGAGTGTTTTGAACTGGGATATGGAGTGATCTGTATCGGGATACAGAGTGTACTGAACTGGGATATAGTGTGATCTGTAGTGGGAAACGGAGCGACATGCACTTGGATCGGAGTGATCTGTATTGAGATACGGACTGATATGTTTTGGGATATGGGATTATTGCACTGCGATACGGAATGATCTCCACTAGGAAATGGTGTGATCTGCATAGGGTCACACAGTGATCTATACTCGGGCACAGAGTGATTTGAAATGGGATAAGGAGCGATCAGCACTGGGATATGGAGCAATCTGCACTGGGATATGGAGCAAACTGCACTGGGATATGTAGCAATCTGGACTGTGATACGGAGCGATCTGTACAGGGATACAGTGCGATCTGTACAAGGATACGGGGTGGTCTGAGCTGGGATCTGGTGTGATCTGTACTGCAATACAGAGTGATTTGCCCTGGGATACAAGGTGATCTGCAATGTGAGACGGAGCGATCTTCACTGGGATATGGATTGATAAGTACTGGGATAAGGGGTTATCTGCACTGTGATATGGAGTGATCTGCACTAGAAAATGGTGTGACCGGAATTAGGATATGGAGGGAACTGCACTGGGATATGGAGTCATCTGTACTGGGATATGATGTGATTTACAGTGGGAAACGGAGCGATTTGAACTTGGATACGGAGCGATCTGCACTGGGATATGGAGCGATCTGTACTGGGATACGGAGCAATCTGTACTTGGATACAGAGCGATCTGCACTGGGATACAGAGAATCTGCACTAGGATACGGAGCAATCTGTACTGGGATACGGTGCGACCTGAACTGGGATTTGGAGTGATCTGAACTGGGAAATGGAGCGATCAGAAGTGGGTTATTGAGCAATCTGCACTGGGATACGGAGCAATCTGAACTGGGATAAGCACGGATCTGCACTGGGATACGGAGTGATCAGCCCTGGAAAACTGTGATCCACACTGGGATACGGAGTGATCTGAACTGGGATACGGACAGAGCTGAACTGGGATATGGAGCGATCTGCACTTGGTTACAGATTAATCTGTATTGGGATACGGACTGATAAGTACTGGGATATGGTGTGATCTGCACTGCGATACTGAGTGATCTGCACTAGGAAATGGTGTGATCTGCACTGGGTCACGGAGCGATCTATACTGGATTACGAAGTGATCTGTACTGGGATATACAGCGATCTGCACTTAGATATGGAGCTGTCAGCACTGGGATAAGGAGCAATCAGCACAGGGATATGGAGCAATCTGCAATGGGATATCGAGCAATGTGCACTGGGATACGGAGCGATCTGAACTGTGATATGGAGTGATTTGTACCAGGATACGGAGTGTTGTGAACTGGGATATGGAGTGATCTGTATCGGGATATGGAGTGTACTGAACTGGGATATAGTGTGATCTGTAGTGGGAAACGGAGTGACATGCAATTGGATCGGAGTGATCTGTACTGGGATACGGACTGATAAGTACTGGGATATGGGGTTATTGCACTGCGATGCGGAATGATCTCCACTAGGAAATGGTGTGATCTGCTTAGGGTCACGCAGTGATCTGTACTTTGATGCGTAACGATCTGTAATGTGATTTGGAGTGATCTGCACTGGGAAATGGAGCAATCTGCACTGGGATACGGAGCGATCTGCACTGTGATAAGCACGGATCTGCACTGGGATACGGAATGATCTGAACTGGGGTACGGACAGATCTGAACTGGGATACGGAGCGATCTGCACTTGGATATGGATTGATCTGTATTGGGATACGGACTGATAAGTACTGGTATATGGTGTTATCTGCACTGCGATACTGAGTGATCTGAACTAGGAAATGGTGTGACCGGAATTAGGATATGGAGGGATCTGTACTTGCATATGGAGTCATCTGTATTGGGATATGATGTGATCTGTACTGGGATTTGGGGTGATCTGTACTGGGATACGGAGCGATCTGAACTGGGATACAGACAGAGCTGAACTGGGATATGGAACGATCTGCACTTGGATAGATATTGATCTGTATTGGGATACAGACTCATAATTACTGGGATATCTGGTTATCTGCACTGCGATTCTGAGTGATCTGCACTAGGAAATGGTGTGACCAGAATTAGGATATGGAGGGATCTGTACTGGCATATGGAGTCATCTGTACTGGGATATGATGTGATCTGTACTGGGAATTGGGGTGATCTGTACTGGGATACGGAGCGATCTGAACTTGGATACGGAGCGATCTGCACTGGGATATGGAGCAATCTGTACTGGGATATGGAGTGATCTGCACTGGGATATGGAGTGATCTGCAAAGGGATACAGAGCAATCTGTACTGGGATACGGAGAAATCTGTACCTGGATACGGAACGATCTGCACTGGGATCCGCTATTATCTGTATTGGGATACGACATGATCTGCACTGGGATATGGTGTGATATACACTGGGATACGGACCAATCGGTACTTGGATACAGATTGATAAGTACTGGGATATGGGGTTATCTGCACTGCGATACAGAGTGCTCTGCACTAGGGTACGTTGGGATATGCACTGGGATACGGGGTGATCTGTACTGCGATACGGAGCGATCTGAACTGGTATACGGAGTGATCTAAACCAGGAGACCGGGTGTTCTGAACTTGGATACAGTGTGATCTGATCTGGGATATGGAACGATCTGCACTGGGATACAGAGCAATCTGCACTGGGATACGGCACGATCTGTACTGGGATACGGTGTGATATGTTTTGTGATACGGGGGGATCTGCACTGGGAATTGGAGCAATCTGCATTAGGATATGGAGTGATCCTAACTGGGATATGGAGTGATCTGAACAGGGATACGGAGCGATCTGAACTGCGATACGGAGCGATCTGTTCTGGCCTATGGAATGATCTGAACTGGGATAACGACCGATCTGAACTGGGATACGCAGCTATCTGCCCTGGGATACAGAGCGATCTGCAAAGGGACACGGAGCGATCTGCACTGGGATACAGAGCGAGCTGCACTGGGATATGGAGTGATCTGTACCGGGATACGCAGTGTTTTGAACTGGGATATGGAGTGATCTGTATCGGGATACGGAGTGTACTGAACTGGGATATAGTGTGATCTGTAGTGGGAAACGGAGTGACATGCAATTGGATCGGAGTGATCTGTACTGGGATACGGACTGATAAGTACTGGGATATGGGGTTATTGCACTGCGATGCGGAATGATCTCCACTAGGAAATGGTGTGATCTGCTTAGGGTCACGCAGTGATCTGTACTTTGATGCGTAACGATCTGTAATGTGATTTGGAGTGATCTGCACTGGGATATGGAGCAATCTGCACTGGGATACGGAGCGATCTGCACTGTGATAAGCACGGATCTGCACTGGGATACGGAATGATCTGAACTGGGGTACGGACAGATCTGAACTGGGATACGGAGCGATCTGCACTTGGATATGGATTGATCTGTATTGGGATACGGACTGATAAGTACTGGTATATGGTGTTATCTGCACTGCGATACTGAGTGATCTGAACTAGGAAATGGTGTGACCGGAATTAGGATATGGAGGGATCTGTACTTGCATATGGAGTCATCTGTATTGGGATATGATGTGATCTGTACTGGGATTTGGGGTGATCTGTACTGGGATACGGAGCGATCTGAACTGGGATACAGACAGAGCTGAACTGGGATATGGAACGATCTGCACTTGGATAGATATTGATCTGTATTGGGATACAGACTCATAATTACTGGGATATCTGGTTATCTGCACTGCGATTCTGAGTGATCTGCACTAGGAAATGGTGTGACCAGAATTAGGATATGGAGGGATCTGTACTGGCATATGGAGTCATCTGTACTGGGATATGATGTGATCTGTACTGGGAATTGGGGTGATCTGTACTGGGATACGGAGCGATCTGAACTTGGATACGGAGCGATCTGCACTGGGATATGGAGCAATCTGTACTGGGATATGGAGTGATCTGCACTGGGATATGGAGTGATCTGCAAAGGGATACAGAGCAATCTGTACTGGGATACGGAGAAATCTGTACCTGGATACGGAACGATCTGCACTGGGATCCGCTATTATCTGTATTGGGATACGACATGATCTGCACTGGGATATGGTGTGATATACACTGGGATACGGACCAATCGGTACTTGGATACAGACTGATAAGTACTGGGATATGGGGTTATCTGCACTGCGATACAGAGTGCTCTGCACTAGGGTACGTTGGGATATGCACTGGGATACGGGGTGATCTGTACTGCGATACGGAGCGATCTGAACTGGTATACAGAGTGATCTAAACCAGGAGACCGGGTGTTCTGAACTTGGATACAGTGTGATCTGATCTGGGATATGGAACGATCTGCACTGGGATACAGAGCAATCTGCACTGGGATACGGCACGATCTGTACTGGGATACGGTGTGATATGTTTTGTGATACGGGGGGATCTGCACTGGGAATTGGAGCAATCTGCATTAGGATATGGAGTGATCCTAACTGGGATATGGAGTGATCTGAACAGGGATACGGAGCGATCTGAACTGCGATACGGAGCGATCTGTTCTGGCCTATGGAATGATCTGAACTGGGATAACGACCGATCTGAACTGGGATACGCAGCTATCTGCCCTGGGATACAGAGCGATCTGCAAAGGGACACGGAGCGATCTGCACTGGGATACAGAGCGAGCTGCACTGGGATATGGAGTGATCTGTACCGGGATACGCAGTGTTTTGAACTGGGATATGGAGTGATCTGTATCGGGATACGGAGTGTACTGAACTGGGATATAGTGTGATCTGTAGTGGGAAACGGAGTGACATGCAATTGGATCGGAGTGATCTGTACTGGGATACGGACTGATAAGTACTGGGATATGGGGTTATTGCACTGCGATGCGGAATGATCTCCACTAGGAAATGGTGTGATCTGCTTAGGGTCACGCAGTGATCTGTACTTTGATGCGTAACGATCTGTAATGTGATTTGGAGTGATCTGCACTGGGATATGGAGCAATCTGCACTGGGATACGGAGCGATCTGCACTGTGATAAGCACGGATCTGCACTGGGATACGGAATGATCTGAACTGGGGTACGGACAGATCTGAACTGGGATACGGAGCGATCTGCACTTGGATATGGATTGATCTGTATTGGGATACGGACTGATAAGTACTGGTATATGGTGTTATCTGCACTGCGATACTGAGTGATCTGAACTAGGAAATGGTGTGACCGGAATTAGGATATGGAGGGATCTGTACTTGCATATGGAGTCATCTGTATTGGGATATGATGTGATCTGTACTGGGATTTGGGGTGATCTGTACTGGGATACGGAGCGATCTGAACTGGGATACAGACAGAGCTGAACTGGGATATGGAACGATCTGCACTTGGATAGATATTGATCTGTATTGGGATACAGACTCATAATTACTGGGATATCTGGTTATCTGCACTGCGATTCTGAGTGATCTGCACTAGGAAATGGTGTGACCAGAATTAGGATATGGAGGGATCTGTACTGGCATATGGAGTCATCTGTACTGGGATATGATGTGATCTGTACTGGGAATTGGGGTGATCTGTACTGGGATACGGAGCGATCTGAACTTGGATACGGAGCGATCTGCACTGGGATATGGAGCAATCTGTACTGGGATATGGAGTGATCTGCACTGGGATATGGAGTGATCTGCAAAGGGATACAGAGCAATCTGTACTGGGATACGGAGAAATCTGTACCTGGATACGGAACGATCTGCACTGGGATCCGCTATTATCTGTATTGGGATACGACATGATCTGCACTGGGATATGGTGTGATATACACTGGGATACGGACCAATCGGTACTTGGATACAGACTGATAAGTACTGGGATATGGGGTTATCTGCACTGCGATACAGAGTGCTCTGCACTAGGGTACGTTGGGATATGCACTGGGATACGGGGTGATCTGTACTGCGATACGGAGCGATCTGAACTGGTATACAGAGTGATCTAAACCAGGAGACCGGGTGTTCTGAACTTGGATACAGTGTGATCTGATCTGGGATATGGAACGATCTGCACTGGGATACAGAGCAATCTGCACTGGGATACGGCACGATCTGTACTGGGATACGGTGTGATATGTTTTGTGATACGGGGGGATCTGCACTGGGAATTGGAGCAATCTGCATTAGGATATGGAGTGATCCTAACTGGGATATGGAGTGATCTGAACAGGGATACGGAGCGATCTGAACTGCGATACGGAGCGATCTGTTCTGGCCTATGGAATGATCTGAACTGGGATAACGACCGATCTGAACTGGGATACGCAGCTATCTGCCCTGGGATACAGAGCGATCTGCAAAGGGACACGGAGCGATCTGCACTGGGATACAGAGCGAGCTGCACTGGGATATGGAGTGATCTGTACCGGGATACGCAGTGTTTTGAACTGGGATATGGAGTGATCTGTATCGGGATACGGAGTGTACTGAACTGGGATATAGTGTGATCTGTAGTGGGAAACGGAGTGACATGCAATTGGATCGGAGTGATCTGTACTGGGATACGGACTGATAAGTACTGGGATATGGGGTTATTGCACTGCGATGCGGAATGATCTCCACTAGGAAATGGTGTGATCTGCTTAGGGTCACGCAGTGATCTGTACTTTGATGCGTAACGATCTGTAATGTGATTTGGAGTGATCTGCACTGGGATATGGAGCAATCTGCACTGGGATACGGAGCGATCTGCACTGTGATAAGCACGGATCTGCACTGGGATACGGAATGATCTGAACTGGGGTACGGACAGATCTGAACTGGGATACGGAGCGATCTGCACTTGGATATGGATTGATCTGTATTGGGATACGGACTGATAAGTACTGGTATATGGTGTTATCTGCACTGCGATACTGAGTGATCTGAACTAGGAAATGGTGTGACCGGAATTAGGATATGGAGGGATCTGTACTTGCATATGGAGTCATCTGTATTGGGATATGATGTGATCTGTACTGGGATTTGGGGTGATCTGTACTGGGATACGGAGCGATCTGAACTGGGATACAGACAGAGCTGAACTGGGATATGGAACGATCTGCACTTGGATAGATATTGATCTGTATTGGGATACAGACTCATAATTACTGGGATATCTGGTTATCTGCACTGCGATTCTGAGTGATCTGCACTAGGAAATGGTGTGACCAGAATTAGGATATGGAGGGATCTGTACTGCCATATGGAGTCATCTGTACTGGGATATGATGTGATCTGTACTGGGAATTGGGGTGATCTGTACTGGGATACGGAGCGATCTGAACTTGGATACGGAGCGATCTGCACTGGGATATGGAGCAATCTGTACTGGGATATGGAGTGATCTGCACTGGGATATGGAGTGATCTGCAAAGGGATACAGAGCAATCTGTACTGGGATACGGAGAAATCTGTACCTGGATACGGAACGATCTGCACTGGATCCGCTATTATCTGTATTGGGATACGACATGATCTGCACTGGGATATGGTGTGATATACACTGGGATACGGACCAATCGGTACTTGGATACAGACTGATAAGTACTGGGATATGGGGTTATCTGCACTGCGATACAGAGTGCTCTGCACTAGGGTACGTTGGGATATGCACTGGGATACGGGGTGATCTGTACTGCGATACGGAGCGATCTGAACTGGTATACGGAGTGATCTAAACCAGGAGACCGGGTGTTCTGAACTTGGATACAGTGTGATCTGATCTGGGATATGGAACGATCTGCACTGGGATACAGAGCAATCTGCACTGGGATACGGCACGATCTGTACTGGGATACGGTGTGATATGTTTTGTGATACGGGGGGATCTGCACTGGGAATTGGAGCAATCTGCATTAGGATATGGAGTGATCCTAACTGGGATATGGAGTGATCTGAACAGGGATACGGAGCGATCTGAACTGCGATACGGAGCGATCTGTTCTGGCCTATGGAATGATCTGAACTGGGATAACGACCGATCTGAACTGGGATACGCAGCTATCTGCCCTGGGATACAGAGCGATCTGCAAAGGGACACGGAGCGATCTGCACTGGGATACAGAGCGAGCTGCACTGGGATATGGAGTGATCTGTACCGGGATACGCAGTGTTTTGAACTGGGATATGGAGTGATCTGTATCGGGATACGGAGTGTACTGAACTGGGATATAGTGTGATCTGTAGTGGGAAACGGAGCGACATGCACTTGGATCGGAGTGATCTGTATTGAGATACGGACTGATAAGTATTGGGATATGGGATTATTGCACTGCGATACGGAATGATCTCCAGTAGGAAATGGTGTGATCTGCATAGGGTCACACAGTGATCTATACTGGGGCACAGAGTGATCTGAAATGGGATAAGGAGCGATCTGCACTGGGATATGGAGCAATCTGCTTTGGGATACGGAGCGATCTGTACTGGGATAAGGAGCGATCAGCACTGGGATATGGAACAATCTGCACTGGGATATGGAGCAAACTGCACTGGGATATGTAGCAATCTAGACTGTGATACGGAGCGATCTGTACAGGGATACAGAGCGATCTGTACAAGGATACGGGGTGGTCTGAGCTGGGATATGGTGTGATCAGTACTGCGATACAGAGTGATTTGCCCTGGGATACAAGGTGATCTGCACTGTGTGACGGAGCGATCTTCACTGGAATATGGAATGATAAGTACTGGGATAAGGGGTTATCTGCACTGTGATATGGAGTGATCTGCACAAGGAAATGGTGTGACCGGAATTAGGATATGGAGGGAACTGCACTGGGATATGGAGTCATCTGTACTGGGATATGATGTGATTTGTAGTGGGAAACGGAGCGATTTGAACTTGAATACGGAGCGATCTGCACTGGGATATGGAGCGATCTGTACTGGGATACGGAGCAATCTGTACTTGGATACGGAGCGATCTGCACTGGGATACAGAGAATCTGCACTAGGATACGGAGCAATCTGTACTGGGAAACGATGCGACCTGAACTGGGATTTGGTGTGATCTGAACTGGGATATGGAGCGATCGGAAGTGGGATATTGAGCCATCTGCACTGTGATACGGAGCAATCTGAACTGGGATAAGCACGGATCTGCACTGGGATACGGAGTGATCTGCCCTGGAAAAGTGTGATCCACATTGGGATACGGAGTGATCTGAACTGGGATACGGACAGAGCTGAACTGGGATATGGAGCGATCTGCACTTGGATACAGATTAATCTGTATTGGGATACGGACTGATAAGTACTGGGATATGGTGTGATCTGCACTGCGATACTGAGTGATCTGCACTAGGAAATGGTGTGATCTGCACTGGGTCACAGAGCGATCTATACTGGATTACAGAATGATCTGTACTGGGATATACAGGGATCTGCACTGGGACATGGAGCTGTCAGCACTGGGATAAGGAGCAATCAGCACTGGGATATGGAGCAATCTGCAATGGGATATGGAGCAATCTGCACTGGGATACGGAGCGATCTGCACTGTGATATGGAGTGATTTGTACCAGGATACGGAGTGTTGTGAACTGGGATATGGAGTGATCTGTATCGGGATATGGAGTGTACTGATCTGTACTGGGATATGGACTGATAAGTACTGGGATATGGGCTTATTGCACTGCGATGCGGAATGATCTCCTTTAGGAAATGGTGTGATCTGCATAGGGTCACGCAGTGATCTGTACTTTGATGCGTAACGATCTGTAATGTGATTTGGAGTGATCTGCACTGGGATATGGAGCAATCTGCACTGGGATACGGAGCGATCTGCACTGTGATAAGCACGGATCTGCACTGGGATATGGAGTGATCTGAACTGGGGTACGGACAGATCTGTACTGGGATACGGAGCGATCTGCACTGGGATACAGAGAACTGCACTAGGATACGGAGCAATCTGTACTGGGAAACGATGCGACCTGAACTGGGATTTGGAGTGATCTGAACTGGGATATGGAGCGATCGGAAGTGGGATATTGAGCAATCTGCACTGTGATACGGAGCAATCTGAACTGGGATAAGCACGGATCTGCACTGGGATACGGAGTGATCTGCCCTGGGAAAAGTGTGATCCACATTGGGATACGGAGTGATCTGAACTGAGATACGGACAGAGCTGAACTGGGATATGGAGCGATCTGCACTTGGATACAGATTAATCTGTATTGGGATACGGACTGATAAGTACTGGGATATGGTGTGATCTGCACTGCGATACTGAGTGATCTGCACTAGGAAATGGTGTGATCTGCACTGGGTCACGGAGCGATCTATACTGGATTACGGAATGATCTGTACTGGGATATACAGCGATCTGCACTGGGATATGGAGCTGTCAGCAGTGGGATAAGGAGCAATCAGCACTGGGATATGGAGCGATCTGCACTGTGATATGGAGTAAATTGTACCAGGATACGGAGTGTTGTGTACTGGGATATGGAGTGATCTGTATCGGGATATGGAGTGTACTGATCTGTACTGGGATATGGACTGATAAGTACTGGGATATGGGCTTATTGCACTGCGATGCGGAATGATCTCCACTAGGAAATGGTGTGATCTGCATAGGGTCACGCAGTGATCTGTACTTTGATGCGTAACGATCTGTAATGTGATTTGGAGTGATCTGCACTGGGATATGGAGCAATCTGCACTGGGATACGGAGCGATCTGCACTGTGATAAGCACGGATCTGCACTGGGATATGGAGTGATCTGAACTGGGGTACGGACAGATCTGAACTGGGATACGGAGCGATCTGCACTTGGATATGGATTGATCTGTATTGGGATACGGACTGATAAGTACTGGGATATGGTGTTATCTGCAATGCGATACTGAGTGATCTGAACTAGGAAATGGTGTGACCGGAATTAGGATATGGAGGGATCTGTACAGGCATATGGAGTCATCTGTACTGGGATATGATGTGATCTGTACTGGGATTTTGGGTGATCTGTACTGGGATACGGAGTGATCTGAACTTGGATACGGAGCGATCTGCACCGGGATACGGAGCGATCTGAACTGGGATACGGAGTGATCTGTACTGAGATACGGGGTATTCTGAACTGGGATATGGTGTGATCTGCACTGGTATATGGAGCAATCTGCACCGGGATATGGAGTGTTGTGAACTGGGATATGGAGTGATCTGTTCTGGGATACGGAGCGATCTGAACTGGCATTACGACCAATCTGAACAAGTATATGGAGTGATCAGAATTGGGAAATGGAGCAATCTGCACCGGGATACGGAGTGTTGTTAACTGGGATATGGAGTGATCTGTACTGGGATACGGAGCGATCTGTACTGGCATTAGGACCAATCTGAACAACTATATGGAGTGATCAGAATTGGGAAATGGAGCAATCTGAACCGGGATACGGAGTGTTCTGTTCTGGGATACGGGCTGTTCTGAACTTGGATACGGTGTGATCTGCACTGGGATCCGCTATTATCTGTATTGGGATACGACATGATCTGCACTGGGATATGGTGTGATATGCACTGGGATACAGACCAATCAGTACTTGGATATGGACAGATAAGTACTGGGATATGGGGTTATCTGCACTGCGATACAGAGTGCTCTGCACTAGGGTACGTTGGGATATGCACTGGGATATGGGGTGATCTGTACTGCGATACGGAGCGATCTGAACCAGGATACAGGGTGTTCTGAACTTGGATACAGTGTGATCTGATCTGGGATATGGAACGACCTGCACTGGGATACAGAGCAATCTGCACTGGGATACGGCACGATCTGTACTGGGATACGGTGTGATATGTTTTGTGATACGGGGTGATCTGCACTGGGATATGGAGCAATCTGCATTAGGATATGGAGCGATCTGAACTGGGAAATGGAGTGATCTGAACAGGAATACGAAGCGATCTGAACTGCGATACGGAGCGATCTGTTCTGGCGTATGGAATGATCTGAACTGGAATAACGACCGATCTGAACTGGGATATGCAGCTATCTGCCCTGGGATACAGAGCGATTAGATCTGGGATATGGAATGATCTGCACTGGGATACAGAGCGATCTGCAAAGGGACACAGAGCATTCTGCACTGGGATACGGAGCGAGCTGCACTGGGATATGGAGTGATCTGTACCGGGATACGGAGTGCTTTGAACTGGGATATGGAGTGATCTGTATCGGGATATGGAGTGTACTGATCTGTACTGGGATATGGACTGATAAGTACTGGGATATGGGCTTATTGCACTGCGATGCGGAATGATCTCCACTAGGAAATGGTGTGATCTGCATAGGGTCACGCAGTGATCTGTACTTTGATGCGTAACGATCTGTAATGTGATTTGGAGTGATCTGCACTGGGATATGGAGCAATCTGCACTGGGATACGGAGCGATCTGCACTGTGATAAGCACGGATCTGCACTGGATATGGAGTGATCTGAACTGGGGTACGGACAGATCTGAACTGGGATACGGAGCGATCTGCACTTGGATATGGATTGATCTGTATTGGGATACGGACTGATAAGTACTGGGATATGGTGTTATCTGCACTGCGATACTGAGTGATCTGAACTAGGAAATGGTGTGACCGGAATTAGGATATGGAGGGATCTGTACTGGCATATGGAGTCATCTGTACTGGGATATGATGTGATCTGTACTGGGATTTGGGGTGATCTGTACTGGGATACGGAGCGATCTGAACTTGGATACGGAGCGATCTGCACCGGGATACGGAGCTATCTGAACTGGGATTCGGAGTGATCTGTACTGAGATACGGGGTATTCTGAACTGGGATATGGTGTGATCTGATCTGGGATATGGAGTGAAATGCATTTGGATACGCAGCGATCTGCACTGGGATATGGAGCAATCTGCACCGGGACATGTAGTGTTGTGAACTGGGATATGGAGTGATCTGATCTGGGATATGGAGCGATCTGCATTTGGATACGCAGCGATCTGCAGTGGCATATGGAGCAATCTGCACCGGGATACGGAGTGTTGTGAACTGGGATATGGAGTGATCTGTTCTAGGATACGGAGCGATCTGAACTGGCATTACGACCAATCTGAACAAGTATATGGAGTGATCAGAATTGGGAAATGGAGCAATCTGCACCGGGATACGGAGTGTTGTGAACTGGGATATGGAGTGATCTGTACTGGGATACAGAGCGATCTGTACTGGCATTAGGACCAATCTGAACAACTATATGGAGTGATCAGAATTGGGAAATGGAGCAATCTGAACCGGGATACGGAGTGTTCTGTTCTGGGATACGGGGTGTTCTGAACTTGGATACGGCGTGATCTGCCCTGGGATCCACTATTATCTGTATTGGGATACGACATGATCTGCACTGGGATATGGTGTGATATGCACTGGGATACAGACCAATCAGTACTTGGATATGGACTGATAAGTACTGGGATATGGTGTTATCTGCACTGCGATACAGAGTGCTCTGCACTAGGGTACGTTGGGATATGCACTGGGATACGGGGTGATCTGTACTGCGATACGGAGCGATCTGAACTGGTATACGGAGTGATCTAAACCAGGGTACAGGGTGTTCTGAACTTGGATACAGTGTGATCTGATCTGGGATATGGAACGATCTGCACTGGGATACAGAGCAATCTGCACTGGGATACGGCACGATCTGTACTGGGATACGGTGTGATATGTTTTGTGATACGGGGTGATCTGCACTGGGATATGGAGCAATCTGCAATAGGATATGGAGCGATCTGAACTGGGATATGGAGTGATCTGAACAGGGATACGGAGTGATCTGAACTGCGATACGGAGCGATCTGTTCTGGCGTATGGAATGATCTGAACTGGGATAACGACCGATCTGAACTGGGATACGCAGCTATCTGCCCTGGGATACAGAGCGATTAGATCTGGGATATGGAATGATCTGCACTGGGATACAGAGCGATCTGCAAAGGGACACGGAGCGTTCTGCACTGGGATACGGAGCGAGCTGCACTGGGATATGGAGTGATCTGTACCGGGATACGGAGTGTTTTGAACTGGGATATGGAGTGATCTGTATCGGGATACAGAGTGTACTGAACTGGGATATAGTGTGATCTGTAGTGGGAAACGGAGCGACATGCACTTGGATCGAATTGATCTGTATTGAGTTACGGACTGATAAGTATTGGGATATGGGATTACTGCACAGCGATACGGAATGATCTCCACTAGGAAATGGTGTGATCTGCATAGGGTCACACAGTGATCTATACTGGGACACAGAGTGATCTGAAATGGGATAAGTAGCGATCTGCACTGGGATATGGAGCAATCTGCTTTGGGATACGGAGCGATCTGTACTGGGATAAGGAGTGATCAGCACTGGGATATGGAGCAATCTGCACTGGGATATGGAGCAAACTGCACTGGGATATTTAGCAATCTGGACTGTGATACGGAGCAATCTGTACAGGGATACAGAGCGATCTGTACAAGGATACGGGGTGGTTTGAGCTGGGATATGGTGTGATCTATACTGCGATACAGAGTGATTTGCCCTGGGATGCAAGGTGATCTGCAATGTGAGACGGAGTGATCTTCACTGGGATATGGACTGATAAGTACTGGGATAAGGGGTTATCTACAATGTGATATGGAGTGATCTGCACTAGGAAATGGTGTGACCGGAATTAGGATATGGAGGGAACTGCACTGGGATATGGAGTCATCTGTACGGGGATATGATGTGATTTGTAGTGGGAAACGGAGCGATTTGAACTTGGATACGGAGCGATCTGCACTGGGATATGGAGCGATCTGTACTGGGATACGGAGCAATCTGTACTTGGATACGGAGTGATCTGCACTGGGATACAGAGAATCTGCACTAGGATACGGAGCAATCTGTACTGGGATACGGTGCGACCTGAACTGGGATTTGGAGTGATCTGAACTGGGATATGGAGCGATCGGAAGTGGGATATTGAGCAATTTGCACTGGAATACGGAGCAATCTGAACTGGGATAAGCACGGATCTGCACTGGGATACGGAGTGATCTGCTTTGGAAAAGTGTGATCCACACTGGGATACGGAGTGATCTGAACTGGGATACGGAGAGAGCTGAACTGGGATATGGAGCGATCTGCACTTGGATACAGATTAATCTGTATTGGGATACGGACTGATAAGTACTGGGATATGGTGTGATCTGCACTGCGATACTGAGTGATCTGCACTAGGAAATGGTGTGATCTGCACTGGGTCACGGAGCGATCTATACTGGATTACGGAATGATCTGTACTGGGATATACAGCGATCTGCACTGGGATATGGAGCTGTCAGCAGTGGGATAAGGAGCAATCGGCACTGGGATACGGAGCAATCTGCAATGGGATATGGAGCAATCTGCACTGGGATACGGAGCGATCTGCACTGTGATATGGAGTGATTTGTACCAGGATATGGAGTGTTGTGAACTGGGATATGGAGTGATCTGTATCGGGATATGGAGTGTACTGATCTGTACTGGGATATGGACTGATAAGTACTGGGATATGGGCTTATTGCACTGCGATGCGGAATGATCTCCACTAGGAAATGGTGTGATCTGCATAGGGTCACGCAGTGATCTGTACTTTGATGCGTAACGATCTGTAATGTGATTTGGAGTGATCTGCACTGGGATATGGAGCAATCTGCACTGGGATACGGAGCGATCTGCACTGTGATAAGCACGGATCTGCACTGGGATATGGAGTGATCTGAACTGGGGTACGGACAGATCTGAACTGGGATACGGAGCGATCTGCACTTGGATATGGATTGATCTGTATTGGGATACTGACTGATAAGTACTGGGATATGGTGTTATCTGCACAGCGATACTGAGTGATCTGAACTAGGAAATGGTGTGACCGGAATTAGGATATGGAGGGATCTGTGCTGGCATATGGAGTCATCTGTACTGGGATATGATGTGATCTGTACTGGGATTTGGGGTGATCTGTACTGGGATACGGAGCGATCTGAACTTGGATACGGAGCGATCTGCACCGGGATATGGAGCGATCTGAACTGGGATACGGAGTGATCTGTACTGAGATACGGGGTATTCTGAACTGGGATATGGTGTGATCTGATCTGGGATATGGAGCGATCTGCATTTGGATACGCAGCGATCTGCACTGGGATATGGAGCAATCTGCACCGGGATATGGAGTGTTGTGAACTGGGATATGGAGTGATCTGATCTGGGATATGGAGCGATCTGCATTTGGATACGCAGCAATCTGCACTGGCATATGGAGCAATCTGCACCGGGATACGGAGTGTTGTGAACTGGGATATGGAGTGATCTGTTCTGGGATACGGAGCGATCTGAACTGGCATTACGACCAATCTGAACAAGTATATGGAGTGATCAGAATTGGGAAATGGAGCAATCTGCACCGGGATACGGAGTGTTGTGAACTGGGATATGGAGAGTTCTGTTCTGGGATACGGGGTGTTCTGAACTTGGATACGGTGTGATCTGCACTGGGATCCGCTATTATCTGTATTGGGATATGACATTATCTGCACTGGGATATGGTGTGATATGCACTGGGATACAGACCAATCGGTACTTGGATATGGACTGATAAGTACTGGGATATGGGGTTATCTGCACTGCGATACAGAGTGCTCTGCACTAGGGTACGTTGGGATATGCACTGGGATACGGGGTGATCTGTACTGCGATACGGAGCGATCTGAACTTGTATACGCAGTGATCTAAACCAGGATACGGGGTGGTCTGAACTTGGATAGAGTGTGATCTGATCTAGGATATGGAACGATCTGCACTGGGATACAGAGCAATCTGCACTGGGATACGGCACGATCTGTACTGGGATACGGTGTGATATGTTTTGTGATACGGGGTGATCTGCACTGGGATATGGAGCAATCTGCATTAGGATAAGGAGCGATCTGAACTGGGATATGGAGTGATCTGAACAGGGAT
Organism: Isurus oxyrinchus; assembly: GCA_026770705.1. Classification (NCBI taxonomy): domain Eukaryota; kingdom Metazoa; phylum Chordata; class Chondrichthyes; order Lamniformes; family Lamnidae; genus Isurus; species Isurus oxyrinchus. The sequence continues at coordinate 74,746 of JANJGN010000034.1, forward strand.
ACGGAGCGATCTGAACTGCGATACGGAGCGATTTGTTCTGGCGTATGGAATGATCTGAACTAGGATAACGACCGAACTGAACTGGGATACGCAGCTATCTGCCCTGGGATACAGAGCGATTAGATCTGGGATATGGAATGATCTGCACTGGGATACAGAGCGATCTGCAAAGGGACACGTAGCGATCTGCACTGGGATACGGAGCGAGCTGCACTAGGATATGGAGTGATCTGTACCGGGATACGGAGTGTTTTGAACTGGGATATGGAGTGATCTGTATCGGGATACGGAGTGTACTGAACTGGGATATAGTGTGATCTGTAGTGGGAAACGGAGCGACATGCAATTGAATCGGAGTGATCTGTATTGAGATACGGACTGATAAGTATTGGGATATGGGATTATTGCACAGCGATACGGAATGATCTCCACTAGGAAATGGTGTGATCTGCATAGGGTCACACAGTGATCTATACTGGGGCACAGAGTGATCTGAAATGGGATAAGGAACGATCTGCACTGGGATATGGAGCAATCTGCTATGGGATATGGAGCGATCTGTACTGGGATATGCAGCAAACTGCACTGGGATATTTAGCAATCTGGACTGTGATACGGAGCGATCTGTACAGGGATACAGAGTGATCTGTACAAGGATACGGGGTTGTCTGAGCTGGGATATGGTGTGATCTGTACTGCAATACAGAGTGATTTGCCCTGGGATACAAGGTGATCTGCAATGTGAGACGGAGCGATCTTCACTGGGATATGGACTGATAAGTACTGGGATAAGGGGTTATCTGCACTGTGATATCGAGTGATCTGCACTAGGAAATGGTTTGACCGGAATTAGGATATGGAGGGAACTGCACTGGGATATGGAGTCATCTGTACTGGGTATGATGTGATTTGTAGTGGGAAACGGAGCCATTTGAACTTGGATACGGAGCGATCTGCACTGGGATATGGAGCGATCTGTACTGGGATATGGAGCAATCTGTACTTGGATACGGAGCGATCTGCACTGGGATTTGGAGTGATCTGTACTGGGATACGGATCGATCTGAACTGGGATACAGACAGAGCTGAACTGGGATATGGAACGATCTGCACTTGGATAGAGATTGATCTGTATTGGGATACACACTGATAAGTACTGGGATATTTGGTTATCTGCACTGCAATTCTGAGTGATCTGCACTAGGAAATGGTGTGACCAGAATTAGGATATGGAGGGATCTGTACTGGCATATGGAGTCATCTGTACTGGGATATGATGTGATCTGTACTGGGAATTGGGGTGATCTGTACTGGGATACAGAGCGATCTGAACTTGGATACGGAGCGATCTGCACTGGGATATGGAGCAATCTGTACTGGGATTTGGAGTGATCTGCACTGGGATATGGAGCGATCTGCAAAGGGATACAGAGCAATCTGTACTGGGATACGGAGAAATCTGTACCTGGATACAGAACGATCTGCACTGGGATCCGTTATTATCTGTATTGGGATACGACATGATCTGCACTGGGATATGGTATGATATACACTGGGATACGGACCAATCGGTACTTGGATACGGACTGATAAGTACTGGGAAATGGGGTTATCTGCACTGCGATACAGAGTGCTCTGCACTAGGGTACGTTGGGATATGCACTGGGATACGGGGTGATCTGTACTGCGATACGGAGCGATCTGAACTGGTATACGGAGTGATCTAAACCAGGATACGGGGTGTTCTGAACTTGGATACAGTGTGATCTGATCTGGGATATGGAACGATCTGCACTGGGATACAGAGCAATCTGCACTGGGATACGGCACGATCTGTACTGGGATACGGTGTGATATGTTTTGTGATACGGGGGGAGCTGCACTGGGAATTGGAGCAATCTGCATTAGGATATGGAGTGATCTGAACTGGGATATGGAGTGATCTGAACAGGGATACGGAGCGATCTGAACTGCGATACGGAGCGATCTGTTCTGGCCTATGGAATGATCTGAACTGGGATAACGCCCGATCTGAACTGGGATACGCAGCTATCTGCCCTGGGATACAGAGCGATTAGATCTGGGATATGGAATGATCTGCACTGGGATACAGAGCGATCTGCAAAGGGACACGGAGCGATCTGCACTGGGATACGGAGCGAGCTGCACTGGGATATGGAGTGATCTGTACCGGGATACGGAGTGTTTTGAACTGGGATATGGAGTGATCTGTATCGGGATACGGAGTGTACTGAACTGGGATATAGTGTGATCTGTAGTGGGAAACGGAGCGACATGCACTTGGATCGGAGTGATCTGTATTGAGATACGGACTGATAAGTATTGGGATATGGGATTATTGCACTGCGATACGGAATGATCTCCACTAGGAAAGGGTGTGATCTGCATAGGGTCACACAGTGATCTATACTGGGGCACAGAGTGATCTGAAATGGGATAAGGAGCGATCTGCACTGGGATATGGAGCAATCTGCTTTGGGATACGGAGCGATCTGTACTGGGATAAGGAGCGATCAGCACTGGGATATGGAGCAATCTGTACTGGGATATGGAGCAAACTGCACTGGGATATGTAGCAATCTAGACTGTGATATGGTGCGATCTGTACAGGGATACAGAGCGATCTGTACAAGGATACGGGGTGGTCTGAGCTGGGATATGGTGTGATCAGTACTGCGATACAGAGTGATTTGCCCTGGGATACAAGGTGATCTGCACTGTGAGACGGAGCGATCTTCACTGGGATATGGACTGATAAGTACTGGGATAAGGGGTTATCTGCACTGTGATATGGAGTGATCTGCACTAGAAAATGGTGTGACCGGAATTAGGATATGGAGGGAACTGCACTGGGATATGGACTCATCTGTACTGGGATATGATGTGATTTGTAGTGGGAAATGGAGCGATTTGAACTTGGATACGGAGCGATCTGCACTGGCATATGGAGCGATCTGTACTGGGATACGGAGCAATCTGTACTTGGATACGGAGCGATCTGCACTGGGATACAGAGAATCTGCACTAGGATACGGAGCAATCTGTACTGGGATACGATGCGACCTGAACTGGGATTTGGAGTGATCTGAACTGGGATATGGAGCGATCGGAAGTGGGATATTGAGCAATCTGCACTGTGATACGGAGCAATCTGAACTGGGATAAGCACGGATCTGCACTGGGATACGGAGTGATCTGCCCTGGAAAACTGTGATCCACACTGGGATACGGAGTGATCTGAACTGGGATACGGACATAGCTGAACTGGGATATGGAGCGATCTGCACTTGGATCCAGATTAATCTGTATTGGGATACGGACTGATAAGTACTGGGATATGGTGTGATCTGCACTGCGATACTGAGTGATCTGCACTAGGAAATGGTGTGATCTGCACTGGGTCACGGAGCGATCTATACTGGATTACGGAATGATCTGTACTGGGATATACAGCGATCTGCACTGGGATATGGAGCTGTCAGCACTGGGATAAGGAGCAATCAGCACTGGGATATGGAGCAATCTGCAATGGGATACGAAGCAATCTGCACTGGGATACGGAGCGATCTGCACTGTGATATGGAGTGATTTGTACCAGGATACGGAGTGTTGTGAACTGGGATATGGAGTGATCTGTATCGAGATATGGAGTGTACTGATCTGTACTGGCATACGGACTGATAAGTACTGGGATATGGGGTTATTGCATTGCGATGTGGAATGATCTCCACTAGGAAATGGTGTGATCTGCATAGGGTCACGCAGTGATCTGTACTTTGATGCGTAACGATCTGTAATGTGATTTGGAGTGATCTGCACTGGGATATGGAGCAATCTGCACTGGGATACGGAGCGATCTGCACTGTGATAAGCACGGATCTGCACTGGGATATGGAGTGATCTGAACTGGGGTACGGACAGATCTGAACTGGGATACGGAGCGATCTGCACTTGGATATGGATTGATCTGTATTGGGATACTGACTGATAAATACTGGGATATGGCGTTATCTGCACTGTGATACTGAGTGATCTGAACTAGGAAATGGTGTGACCGGAATTAGGATATGGAGGGATCTGTACTGGCATATGGAGTCATCTGTACTGGGATATGATGTGATCTGTACTGGGATTTGGGGTGATCTGTACTGGGATACGGAGCGATCAGAACTTGGATACGGAGCTATCTGCACTGGGATACGGAGCGATCTGAACTGGGATACGGAGTGATCTGTACTGAGATACGGGGTATTCTGAACTGGGATATGGTGTGATCTGATCTGGGACATGGAGCGATCTGCATTTGGATACGCAGCGATCTGCACTGGGATATGGAGCAATCTGCACCGGGATATGGAGTGTTGTGAACTGGGATATGGAGTGATCTGATCTGGGATATGGAGCGATCTGCATTTGGATACGCAGCGATCTGCACTGGCATATGGAGCAATCTGCACCGGGATACGGAGTGTTGTGAACTGGGATATGGAGTGATCTGTTCTGGGATACGGAGCGATCTGAACTGGCATTACGACCAATCTGAACAAGTATATGGAGTGATCAGAATTGGGAAATGGAGCAATCTGCAGCGGGATACGGAGTGTTCTGTTCTGGGATACGGGGTGTTCTGAACTTGGATACGGTGTGATCTGCACTGGGATCCGCTATTATCTGTATTGGGATACGACATGATCTGCACTGGGATATGGTGTGATATGCACTGGGATACAGACCAATCGGTACTTGGATATGGACTGATAAGTACTGGGATATGGGGTTATCTGCACTGCGATACAGAGTGCTCTGCACTAGGGTACGTTGGGATATGCACTGGGATACGGGGTGATCTGTACTGCGATACGGAGCGATCTGATCTGGTATACGGAGTGATCTAAACCAGGATACGGGGTGGTCTGAACTTGGATACAGTGTGATCTGATCTGGGATATGGAACGATCTGCACTGGGATACAGAGCAATCTGCACTGGGATAGGGCACGATTTGTACTGGGATACGGTGTGATATGTTTTGTGATACGGGGTGATCTGCACTGGGATATGGAGCAATCTGCATTAGGATATGGAGCGATCTGAACTGGGATATGGAGTGAACTGAACAGGGATACGGAGTGATCTGAACTGCGATACGGAGCGATCTGTTCTGGCGTATGGAATGATCTGAACTGGGATAACGACCGATCTGAACTGGGATACGCAGCTATCTGCCCTGGGATACAGAGCGATTAGATCTGGGATATGGAATGATCTGCACTGGGATACAGAGCGATCTGCAAAGGGAAACGGAGCGATCTGCACTGGGATACGGAGCGAGCTGCACTGGGATATGGAGTGATCTGTACCGGGATATGGAGTGCTTTGAACTGGGATATGGAGTGATCTGTATCGGGATACGGAGTGTACTGAACTGGGATATAGTGTGATCTGTAGTGGGAAACTGAGCGACATGCACTTGGATCGGAGTGATCTGTATTGAGATACGGACTGATAAGTATTGGGATATGGAATTATTGCACAGCGATATGGAATGATCTCCAGTAGGAAATGGTGTGATCTGCATAGGGTCACACAGTGATCTATACTGGGACACAGAGTGATCTGAAATGGGATAAGGAGCGATCTGCACTGGGATATGGAGCAATCTGCTTTGGGATACGGAGCGATCTGTACTGGGATAAGGAGTGATCAGCACTGGGATATGGAGCAATCTGCACTGGGATATGGAGCAAACTGCTCTGGGATATTAAGCAATCTGGACTGTGATACGGAGCGATCTGTACAGGGATACAGAGCGATCTGTACAAGGATACGGGGTTGTCTGAGCTGGGATATGGTGTGATCTGTACTGCGATACAGAGTGATTTGCCCTGGGATACAAGGTGATCTGCACTGTGTGACGGAGCGATCTTCACTGGGATATGGACTGATAAGTACTGGGATAAGGGGTTATCTGCACTGTGATATGGAGTGATCTGCACTAGGAAATGGTGTGACCGGAATTAGGATATGGAGGGAACTGCACTGGGATATGGAGTCATCTGTACTGGGTATGATGTGATTTGTAGTGGGAAACGGAGCGATTTGAACTTGGATACGGAGCGATCTGCACTGGGATATGGAGCGATCTGTACTGGGATATGGAGCAATCTGTACTTGGATACGGAGCGATCTGCACTGGGATTTGGAGTGATCTGTACTGGGATACGGATCGATCTGAACTGGGATACAGACAGAGCTGAACTGGGATATAGAACGATCTGCACTTGGATAGAGATTGATCTGTATTGGGATACACACTGATAAGTACTTGGATATTTGGTTATCTGCACTGCGATTCTGAGTGATCTGCACTAGGAAATGGTGTGACCAGAATTAGGATATGGAGGGATCTGTACTGGCATATGGAGTCATCTGTACTGGGATATGATGTGATCTGTACTGGGAATTGGGGTGATCTGTACTGGGATACGGAGCGATCTGAACTTGGATACGGAGCGATCTGCACTGGGATATGGAGCAATCTGTACTGGGATTTGGAGTGATCTGCACTGGGATATGGAGCGATCTGCAAAGGAATACAGAGCAATCTGTACTGGGATACGGAGAAATCTGTACCTGGATACGGAACGATCTACACTGGGATCCGTTATTATCTGTATTGGGATACGACATGATCTGCACTGGGATATGGTATGATATACACTGGGATACGGACCAATCGGTACTTGGATACGGACTGATAAGTACTGGGAAATGGGGTTATCTGCACTGCGATACAGAGTGCTCTGCACTAGGGTACGTTGGGATATGCACTGGGATACGGGGTGATCTGTACTGCGATACGGAGCGATCTGAACTGGTATACGGAGTGATCTAAACCAGGATACGGGGTGTTCTGAACTTGGATACAGTGTGATCTGATCTGGGATATGGAACGATCTGCACTGGGATACAGAGCAATCTGCACTGGGATACGGCACGATCTGTACTGGGATACGGTGTGATATGTTTTGTGATACGGGGGGATCCGCACTGGGAATTGGAGCAATCTGCATTAGGATATGGAGTGATCTGAACTGGGATATGGAGTGATCTGAACAGGGATACGGAGCGATCTGAACTGCGATACGGAGTGATCTGTTCTGGCGTATGGAATGATCTGAATTGGGAAAACGACCGATCTGAACTGGGATACGCAGCTATCTGCCCTGGGATACAGAGCGATTAGATCTGGGATATGGAATGATCTGCACTGGGATACAGAGCGATCTGCAAAGGGACACGGAGCGATCTGCACTGGGATACGGAGTGAGCTGCAGTGGGATATGGAGTGATCTGTACCGGGATACGGAGTGTACTGAACTGGGATATAGTGTGATCTGTAGTGGGAAACGGAGCGACATGCACTTGGATCGGAGTGATCTGTATTGAGATACAGACTGATAAGTATTGGGATATGGGATTATTGCACAGCGATACGGAATGATCTCCACTAGGAAAGGGTGTGATCTGCATAGGGTCACACAGTGATCTATACTGGGGCACAGAGTGATCTGAAATGGGATAAGGAGCGATCTGCACTGGGATATGGAGCAATCTGCTTTGGGATACGGAGCGATCTGTACTGGGATAAGGAGCGATCAGCACTGGGATATGGAGCAATCTGCACTGGGATATGGAGCAAACTGCACTGGGATATGTAGCAATCTAGACAGTGATATGGTGCGATCTGTACAGGGATACAGAGCGATCTGTACAAGGATACGGGGTGGTCTGAGCTGGGATATGGTGTGATCAGTACTGCGATACAGAGTGATTTGCCCTGGGATACAAGGTGATCTGCAATGTGAGACGGAGCGATCTTCACTGGGATATGGACTGATAAGTACTGGGATAAGGGGTTATCTGCACTGTGATATGGAGTGATCTGCACTAGAAAATGGTGTGACCGGAATTAGGATATGGAGGGAACTGCACTGGGATATGGAGTCATCTGTACTGGGTATGATGTGATTTGTAGTGGGAAACGGAGCGATTTGAACTTGGATACGGAGCGATCTGCACTGGGATATGGAGCGATCTGTACTGGGATATGGAGCAATCTGTACTTGGATACGGAGCGATCTGCACTGGGATTTGGAGTGATCTGTACTGGGATACGGATCGATCTGAACTGGGATACGGTGTGATATGTTTTGTGATACGGGGGGATCCGCACTGGGAATTGGAGCAATCTGCATTAGGATATGGAATGATCTGAACTGGGATATGGAGTGATCTGAACAGGGATACGGAGCAATCTGTACTGGGATACGGAGCAATCTGTACTTGGATACGGAGCGTTCTGCACTGGGATACAGAGCAATCTGCACTGGGATACGGCACGATCTGTACTGGGATACGGTGTGATATGTTGTGTGATACGGGGGGATCCGCACTGGGAATTGGAGCAATCTGCATTAGGATATGGAATGATCTGAACTGGGATATGGAGTGATCTGAACAGGGATACGGAGCAATCTGTACTGGGATACGGAGCAATCTGTACTTGGATACGGAGCGATCTGCACTGGGATACAGAGAATCTGCACTAGGATACGGAGCAATCTGTAATGGGATATGATGCGACCTGAACTGGGATTTGGAGTGATCTGAACTGGGATATGGAGCGATCGGAAGTGGGATATTGAGCAATCTGCACTGTGATACGGAGCAATCTGAACTGGGATAAGCACGGATCTGCACTGGGATACGGAGTGATCTGCCCTGGAAAACTGTGATCCACACTGGGATACGGAGTGATCTGAACTGGGATACGGACAGAGCTGAACTGGGATATGGAGCGATCTGCACTTGGATACAGATTAATCTGTATTGGGATACGGACTGATAAGTACTGGGATATGGTGTGATCTGCACTGCGATACTGAGTGATCTGCACTAGGAAATGGTGTGATCTGCACTGGGTCACGGAGCGATCTATACTGGATTACGGAATGATCTGTACTGGGATATACAGCGATCTGCACTGGGATATGGAGCTGTCAGCACTGGGATAAGGAGCAATCAGCACTGGGATATGGAGCAATCTGCAATGGGATATGGAGCAATCTGCACTGGGATACGGAGCGATCTGCACTGTGATATGGAGTGATTTGTACCAGGATACGGAGTGTTGTGAACTGGGATATGGAGTGATCTGTATCGAGATATGGAGTGTACTGATCTGTACTGGCATACGGACTGATAAGTACTGGGATATGGAGCAATCTGCACTGGGATATGGAGCAAACTGCTCTGGGATATTAAGCAATCTGGACTGTGATACGGAGCGATCTGTACAGGGATACAGAGCGATCTGTACAAGGATACGGGGTTGTCTGAGCTGGGATATGGTGTGATCTGTACTGCGATACAGAGTGATTTGCCCTGGGATACAAGGTGATCTGCACTGTGTGACGGAGCGATCTTCACTGGGATATGGACTGATAAGTACTGGGATAAGGGGTTATCTGCACTGTGATATGGAGTGATCTGCACTAGGAAATGGTGTGACCGGAATTAGGATATGGAGGGAACTGCACTGGGATATGGAGTCATCTGTACTGGGTATGATGTGATTTGTAGTGGGAAACGGAGCGATTTGAACTTGGATACGGAGCGATCTGCACTGGGATATGGAGCGATCTGTACTGGGATATGGAGCAATCTGTACTTGGATACGGAGCGATCTGCACTGGGATTTGGAGTGATCTGTACTGGGATACGGATCGATCTGAACTGGGATACAGACAGAGCTGAACTGGGATATAGAACGATCTGCACTTGGATAGAGATTGATCTGTATTGGGATACACACTGATAAGTACTTGGATATTTGGTTATCTGCACTGCGATTCTGAGTGATCTGCACTAGGAAATGGTGTGACCAGAATTAGGATATGGAGGGATCTGTACTGGCATATGGAGTCATCTGTACTGGGATATGATGTGATCTGTACTGGGAATTGGGGTGATCTGTACTGGGATACGGAGCGATCTGAACTTGGATACGGAGCGATCTGCACTGGGATATGGAGCAATCTGTACTGGGATTTGGAGTGATCTGCACTGGGATATGGAGCGATCTGCAAAGGGATACAGAGCAATCTGTACTGGGATACGGAGAAATCTGTACCTGGATACGGAACGATCTACACTGGGATCCGTTATTATCTGTATTGGGATACGACATGATCTGCACTGGGATATGGTATGATATACACTGGGATACGGACCAATTGGTACTTGGATACGGACTGATAAGTACTGGGAAATGGGGTTATCTGCACTGCGATACAGAGTGCTCTGCACTAGGGTACGTTGGGATATGCACTGGGATACGGGGTGATCTGTACTGCGATACGGAGCGATCTGAACTGGTATACGGAGTGATCTAAACCAGGATACGGGGTGTTCTGAACTTGGATACAGTGTGATCTGATCTGGGATATGGAACGATCTGCACTGGGATACAGAGCAATCTGCACTGGGATACGGCACGATCTGTACTGGGATACGGTGTGATATGTTTTGTGATACGGGGGGATCCGCACTGGGAATTGGAGCAATCTGCATTAGGATATGGAGTGATCTGAACTGGGATATGGAGTGATCTGAACAGGGATACGGAGCGATCTGAACTGCGATACGGAGTGATCTGTTCTGGCGTATGGAATGATCTGAATTGGGAAAACGACCGATCTGAACTGGGATACGCAGCTATCTGCCCTGGGATACAGAGCGATTAGATCTGGGATATGGAATGATCTGCACTGGGATACAGAGCGATCTGCAAAGGGACACGGAGCGATCTGCACTGGGATACGGAGTGAGCTGCAGTGGGATATGGAGTGATCTGTACCGGGATACGGAGTGTACTGAACTGGGATATAGTGTGATCTGTAGTGGGAAACGGAGCGACATGCACGTGGATCGGAGTGATCTGTATTGAGATACAGACTGATAAGTATTGGGATATGGGATTATTGCACAGCGATACGGAATGATCTCCACTAGGAAAGGGTGTGATCTGCATAGGGTCACACAGTGATCTATACTGGGGCACAGAGTGATCTGAAATGGGATAAGGAGCGATCTGCACTGGGATATGGAGCAATCTGCTTTGGGATACGGAGCGATCTGTACTGGGATAAGGAGCGATCAGCACTGGGATATGGAGCAATCTGCACTGGGATATGGAGCAAACTGCACTGGGATATGTAGCAATCTAGACAGTGATATGGTGCGATCTGTACAGGGATACAGAGCGATCTGTACAAGGATACGGGGTGGTCTGAGCTGGGATATGGTGTGATCAGTACTGCGATACAGAGTGATTTGCCCTGGGATACAAGGTGATCTGCAATGTGAGACGGAGCGATCTTCACTGGGATATGGACTGATAAGTACTGGGATAAGGGGTTATCTGCACTGTGATATGGAGTGATCTGCACTAGAAAATGGTGTGACCGGAATTAGGATATGGAGGGAACTGCACTGGGATATGGAGTCATCTGTACTGGGTATGATGTGATTTGTAGTGGGAAACGGAGCGATTTGAACTTGGATACGGAGCGATCTGCACTGGGATATGGAGCGATCTGTACTGGGATATGGAGCAATCTGTACTTGGATACGGAGCGATCTGCACTGGGATTTGGAGTGATCTGTACTGGGATACGGATCGATCTGAACTGGGATACGGTGTGATATGTTTTGTGATACGGGGGGATCCGCACTGGGAATTGGAGCAATCTGCATTAGGATATGGAATGATCTGAACTGGGATATGGAGTGATCTGAACAGGGATACGGAGCAATCTGTACTGGGATACGGAGCAATCTGTACTTGGATACGGAGCGTTCTGCACTGGGATACAGAGCAATCTGCACTGGGATACGGCACGATCTGTACTGGGATACGGTGTGATATGTTGTGTGATACGGGGGGATCCGCACTGGGAATTGGAGCAATCTGCATTAGGATATGGAATGATCTGAACTGGGATATGGAGTGATCTGAACAGGGATACGGAGCAATCTGTACTGGGATACGGAGCAATCTGTACTTGGATACGGAGCGATCTGCACTGGGATACAGAGAATCTGCACTAGGATACGGAGCAATCTGTAATGGGATATGATGCGACCTGAACTGGGATTTGGAGTGATCTGAACTGGGATATGGAGCGATCGGAAGTGGGATATTGAGCAATCTGCACTGTGATACGGAGCAATCTGAACTGGGATAAGCACGGATCTGCACTGGGATACGGAGTGATCTGCCCTGGAAAACTGTGATCCACACTGGGATACGGAGTGATCTGAACTGGGATACGGACAGAGCTGAACTGGGATATGGAGCGATCTGCACTTGGATACGGATTAATCTGTATTGGGATACGGACTGATAAGTACTGGGATATGGTGTGATCTGCACTGCGATACTGAGTGATCTGCACTAGGAAATGGTGTGATCTGCACTGGGTCACGGAGCGATCTATACTGGATTACGGAATGATCTGTACTGGGATATACAGCGATCTGCACTGGGATATGGAGCTGTCAGCACTGGGATAAGGAGCAATCAGCACTGGGATATGGAGCAATCTGCAATGGGATATGGAGCAATCTGCACTGGGATACGGAGCGATCTGCACTGTGATATGGAGTGATTTGTACCAGGATACGGAGTGTTGTGAACTGGGATATGGAGTGATCTGTATCGAGATATGGAGTGTACTGATCTGTACTGGCATACGGACTGATAAGTACTGGGATATGGGGTTATTGCATTGCGATGCGGAATGATCTCCACTAGGAAATGGTGTGATCTGCATAGGGTCACGCAGTGATCTGTACTTTGATGCGTAACGATCTGTAATGTGATTTGGAGTGATCTGCACTGGGATATGGAGCAATCTGCACTGGGATACGGAGCGATCTGCACTGTGATAAGCACGGATCTGCACTGGGATATGGAGTGATCTGAACTGGGGTACGGACAGATCTGAACTGGGATACGGAGCGATCTGCACTTGGATATGGATTGATCTGTATTGGGACACGGACTGATAAGTACTGGGATATGGTGTTATCTGCACTGCGATACTGAGTGATCTGAACTAGGAAATGGTGTGACCGGAATTAGGATATGGAGGGATCTGTACTGGCATATGGAGTCATCTGTATTGGGATATGATGTGATCTGTACTGGGATTTGGGGTGATCTGTACTGGCATACGGAGCGATCTGAACTTGGATATGGAGCGATCTGCACCGGGATACGGAGCGATCTGAACTGGGATACGGAGTGATCTGTACTGAGATACGGGGTATTCTGAACTGGGATATGGTGTGATCTGATCTGGGATATGGAGCGATCAGCATTTGGATACGCAGCGATCTGCACTGGGATATGGAGCAATCTGCACCGGGATATGGAGTGTTGTGAACTGGGATATGGAGTGATCTGATCTGGGATATGGAGCGATCTGCATTTGGATACGCACCGATCTGCACTGGGATATGGAGCAATCTGCACCGGGATACGGAGTGTTGTGAACTGGGATATGGAGTGATCTGTTCTGGGATACGGAGCGATCTGAACTGGCATTAGGACCGATCTGAACAAGTATATGGAGTGATCAGAATTGGGAAATGGAGCAATCTGCACTGGGATACGGAGTGTTGTGAACTTGGATATGGAGTGATCTGTACTGGGATACGGAGCGATCTGTACTGGCATTAGGACAAATCTGAACAACTATATGGATTGATCAGAATTGGGAAATGGAGCAATCTGAACCGGGATACGGACTGTTCTGTTCTGGGATACGGGGTGTTCTGAACTTGGATACGGTGTGATCTGCACTGGGATCCGCTATTATCTGTATTGGGATACGACATGATCTGCACTGGGATATGGTGTGACATAGACTGGGATACAGACCAATCGGTACTTGGATATGGACTGATAAGTACTGGGATATGGGGTTATCTGCACTGCGATACAGAGTGCTCTGCACTAGGGTACGTTGGGATATGCACTGGGATACGGGGTGATCTGTACTGCGATACGGAGCGATCTGAACTGGTATACGGAGTGATCTAAACCAGGATACGGGGTGTTCTGAACTTGGATACAGTGTGATCTGATCTAGGATATGGAACGATCTGCACTGGGATACAGAGCAATCTGCACTGGGATACGGCACGATCTGTACTGGGATACGGTGTGATATGTTTTGTGATACGGGGTGATCTGCACTGGGATATGGAGCAATCTGCATTAGGATATGGAGTGATCTGAACAGGGATACGGAGTGATCTGAACTGCGATACGGAGCGATCTGTTCTGGCGTATGGAATGATCTGAACTGGGATAACGACCGATCTGAACTGGGATACGCAGCTATCTGCCCTGGGATACAGAGCGATTAGATCTGGGATATGGAATGATCTGCACTGGGATACAGAGCGATCTGCAAAGGGACACGGAGCGATCTGCACTGGGATATGGAGCGAGCTGCACTGGGATATGGAGTGATCTGTACCGGGAAACAGAGTGTTTTGAAGTGGGATATGGAGTGATTTTTATCGGTATACGGAGTGTACTGAACTGGGATATAGTGTGATCTGTAGTGGGAAACGGAGCAACATGCACTTGGATCGGAGTGATCTGTATTGAGATACGGACTGATAAGTATTTGGATATGGGATTATTGCACAGCGATACGGAATGATCTCCACTAGGAAATGGTGTGATCTGCATAGGGTCACACAGTGATCTATACTGGGACACAGAGTGATCTGAAATGGGATAAGGAGCGATCTGCACTCGGATATGGAGCAATCTGCATTGGGATACGGAGCGATCTGTATTGGGATAAGGAGTGATCAGCACTGGGATATGGAGCAATCTGCACTGGGATATGGAGCAAACTGCACTGGGATATGTAGCAATCTAGACTGTGATACGGAGCGATCTGTACAGGGATACAGAGCGATCTGTACAAGGATACGGGGTTGTCTGAGCTGGGATATGGTGTGATCTGTACTGCGATACAGAGTGATTTGCCCTGGGATACAAGGTGATCTGCACTGTGAGACGGAGCGATCTTCACTGGGATATGGACTGATAAGTACTGGGATAAGGGGTTATCTGCACTGTGATATGGAGTGATCTGCACTAGGAAATGGTGTGACCGGAATTAGGATGTGGAGGGAACTGCACTGGGATATGGAGTCATCTGTACTGTGTATGATGTGATTTGTAGTGGGAAACGGAACAATTTGAACTTGGATACGGAGCGATCTGCACTGGGATATGGAGCTATCTGTACTGGGCTACGGAGCAATCTGTACTTGGATACGGAGCGATCTGCACTGGGATACAGAGAATCTGCACTAGGATACGGAGCAATCTGTACTGGGATACGGTGCGAACTGAACTGTGATTTGGAGTGATCTGAACTGGGATATGGAGCGATCAGAAGTGGGATATTGAGCAATCTGCACTGGGATACGGAGCAATCTGAACTGGGATAAGCACGGATCTGCACTGGGATACGGAGTGATCTGCCCTGGAAAACTGTGATCCACACTGGGATACGGAGTGATCTGAACTGGGATACGGACAGAGCTGAACTGGGATATGGAGTGATCTGCTCTTGGATACAGATTAATCTGTATTGGGATACGGACTGATAAGTACTGGGATATGGTGTGATCTGCACTGCAATACTGAGTGATCTGCACTAGGAAATGTTGTGATCTGCACTGGGTCACAGAGCGATCTATACTGGATTACAGAATGATCTGTACTGGGATATACAGCGATCTGCACTGGGACATGGAGCTGTCAGCACTGGGATAAGGAGCAATCAGCACTGGGATATGGAGCAATCTGCAATGGGATATGGAGCAATCTGCACTGGGATACGGAGCGATCTGCACTGTGATATGGAGTGATTTGTACCAGGATACGGAGTGTTGTGAACTGGGATATGGAGTGATCTGTATCGGGATATGGAGTGTACTGATCTGTACTGGGATATGGACTGATAAGTACTGGGATATGGGCTTATTGCACTGCGATGCGGAATGATCTCCACTAGGAAATGGTGTGATCTGCATAGGGTCACGCAGTGATCTGTACTTTGATGCGTAACGATCTGTAATGTGATTTGGAGTGATCTGCACTGGGATATGGAGCAATCTGCACTGGGATACGGAGCGATCTGCACTGTGATAAGCACGGCTCTGCACTGGGATATGGAGTGATCTGAACTGGGGTACGGACAGATCTGTACTGGAATACGGAGCGATCTGCACTGGGATACAGAGAATCTGCACTAGGATACGGAGCAATCTGTACTGGGAAACGATGCGACCTGAACTGGGATTTGGAGTGATCGGAAGTGGGATATTGAGCAATCTGCACTGTGATACGGAGCAATCTGAACTGGGATAAGCACGGATCTGCACTGGGATACGGAGTGATCTGCCCTGGAAAAGTGCGATCCACATTGGGATACGGAGTGATCTGAACTGAGATACGGACAGAGCTGAACTGGGATATGGAGCGATCTGCACTTGGATACAGATTAATCTGTATTGGGATACGGACTGATAAGTACTGGGATATGGTGTGATCTGCACTGCGATACTGAGTGATCTGCACTAGGAAATGGTGTGATCTGCACTGGGCCACAGAGCGATCTATACTGGATTACGGAATGATCTGTACTGGGATATACAGCGATCTGCACTGGGATATGGAGCTGTCAGCAGTGGGATAAGGAGCAATCAGCACTGGGATACGGAGCGATCTGCACTGTGATATGGAGTGAATTGTACCAGGATACGGAGTGTTGTGAACTGGGATATGGAGTGATCTGTATCGGGATATGGAGTGTACTGATCTGTACTGGGATATGGACTGATAAGTACTGGGATATGGGCTTAATGCACTGCGATGCGGAATGATCTCCACTAGGAAATGGTGTGATCTGCATAGGGTCACGCAGTGATCTGTACTTTGATGCGTAACGATCTGTAATGTGATTTGGAGTGATCTGCACTGGGATATGGAGCAATCTGCACTGGGATACGGAGCGATCTGCACTGTGATAAGCACGGATCTGCACTGGGATATGGAGTGATCTGAACTGGGGTACGGACAGATCTGAACTGGGATACGGAGCGATCTGCACTTGGATATGGATTGATCTGTATTGGGATACGGACTGATAAGTACTGGGATATGGTGTTATCTGCAATGCGATACTGAGTGATCTGAACTAGGAAATGGTGTGACCGGAATTAGGATATGGAGGGATCTGTACAGGCATATGGAGTCATCTGTACTGGGATATGATGTGATCTGTACTGGGATTTTGGGTGATCTGTACTGGGATACGGAGTGATCTGAACTTGGATACGGAGCGATCTGCACCGGGATACGGAGCGATCTGAACTGGGATACGGAGTGATCTGTACTGAGATACGGGGTATTCTGAACTGGGATATGGTGTGATCTGCACTGGTATATGGAGCAATCTGCACCGGGATATGGAGTGTTGTGAACTGGGATATGGAGTGATCTGTTCTGGGATACGGAGCGATCTGTACTGGCATTAGGACCAATCTGAACAACTATATGGAGTGATCAGAATTGGGAAATGGAGCAATCTGAACCGGGATACGGAGTGTTCTGTTCTGGGATACGGGCTGTTCTGAACTTGGATACGGTGTGATCTGCACTGTGATCCGCTATTATCTGTATTGGGATACGACATGATCTGCACTGGGATATGGTGTGATATGCACTGGGATACAGACCAATCAGTACTTGGATATGGACAGATAAGTACTGGGATATGGGGTTATCTGCACTGCGATACAGAGTGCTCTGCACTAGGGTACGTTGGGATATGCACTGGGATACGGGGTGATCTGTACTGCGATACGGAGCGATCTGAACTGGTATACGGAGTGATCTAAACCAGGATACAGGGTGTTCTGAACTTGGATACAGTGTGATCTGATCTGGGATATGGAACGACCTGCACTGGGATACAGAGCAATCTGCACTGGGATACGGCACGATCTGTACTGGGATACGCTGTGATATGTTTTGTGATACGGGGTGATCTGCACTGGGATACGGAGCAATCTGCATTAGGATATGGAGCGATCTGAACTGGGATATGGAGTGATCTGAACAGGGATACGGAGCGATCTGAACTGCGATACGGAGCGATCTGTTCTGGCGTATGGAATGATCTGAACTGGGATAACGACTGATCTGAACTGGGATATGCAGCTATCTGCCCTGGGATACAGAGCGATTAGATCTGGGATATGGAATGATCTGCACTGGGATACAGAGCGATCTGCAAAGGGACACGGAGCGTTCTGCACTGGGATATGGAGCGAGCTGCACTGGGATATGGAGTGATCTGTACTGCGATACGGAGTGATCTGAACTGGTATACGGAGTGATCTAAACCAGGGTACAGGGTGTTCTGAACTTGGATACAGTGTGATCTGATCTGGGATATGGAACGATCTGCACTGGGATACAGAGCAATCTGCACTGGGATACGGCACGATCTGTACTGGGATACGGTGTGATATGTTTTGTGATACGGGGTGAACTGCACTGGAATATGGAGCAATCTGCAATAGGATATGGAGCGATCTGAACTGGGATATGGAGTGATCTGAACAGGGATACGGAGTGATCTGAACTGCGATACGGAGCGATCTGTTCTGGCGTATGGAATGATCTGAACTGGGATAACGACCGATCTGAACTGGGATACGCAGCTATCTGCCCTGGGATACAGAGCGATTAGATCTGGGATATGGAATGATCTGCACTGGGATACAGAGCGATCTGCAAAGGGACACGGAGCGTTCTGCACTGGGATACGGAGCGAGCTGCACTGGGATATGGAGTGATCTGTACCGGGATACGGAGTGTTTTGAACTGGGATATGGAGTGATCTGTATCGGGATACAGAGTGTACTGAACTGGGATATAGTGTGATCTGCAGTGGGAAACGGAGCGACATGCACTTGGATCGAATTGATCTGTATTGAGTTACGGACTGATAAGTATTGGGATATGGGATTACTGCACAGCGATACGGAATGATCTCCACTAGGAAATGGTGTGATCTTCATAGGGTCACACAGTGATCTATACTGGGACACAGAGTGATCTGAAATGGGATAAGTAGCGATCTGCACTGGGATATGGAGCAATCTGCTTTGGGATACGGAGCGATCTGTACTGGGATAAGGAGTGATCAGCACTGGGATATGGAGCAATCTGCACTGGGATATGGAGCAAACTGCACTGGGATATTTAGCAATCTGGACTGTGATACGGAGCAATCTGTACAGGGATACAGAGCGATCTGTACAAGGATACGGGGTGGTCTGAGCTGGGATATGGTGTGATCTGTAGTGCGATACAGAGTGATTTGCCCTGGGATACAAGGTGATCTGCAATGTGAGACGGAGTGATCTTCACTGGGATATGGACTGATAAGTACTGGGATAAGGGGTTATCTACACTGTGATATGGAGTGATCTGCACTAGGAAATGGTGTGACCGGAATTAGGATATGGAGGGAACTGCACTGGGATATGGAGTCATCTGTACTGGGATATGATGTGATTTGTAGTGGGAAACGGAGCGATTTGAACTTGGATACGGAGCGATCTGCACTGGGATATGGAGCGATCTGTACTGGGATACGGAGCAATCTGTACTTGGATACGGAGCGATCTGCACTGGGATACAGAGAATCTGCACTAGGATACGGAGCAATCTGTACTGGGATACGGTGCGACCTGAACTGGGATTTGGAGTGATCTGAACTGGGATATGGAGCGATCGGAAGTGGGATATTGAGCAATTTGCACTGGGATACGGAGCAATCTGAACTGGGATAAGCACGGATCTGCACTGGGATACGGAGTGATCTGCTTTGGAAAAGTGTGATCCACACTGGGATACGGAGTGATCTGAACTGGGATACGGAGAGAGCTGAACTGGGATATGGAGCGATCTGCACTTGGATACAGATTAATCTGTATTGGGATACGGACTGATAAGTACTGGGATATGGTGTGATCTGCACTGCGATACTGAGTGATCTGCACTAGGAAATGGTGTGATCTGCACTGGGTCACGGAGCGATCTATACTGGATTACGGAATGATCTGTACTGGGATATACAGCGATCTGCACTGGGATATGGAGCTGTCAGCAGTGGGATAAGGAGCAATCGGCACTGGGATACGGAGCAATCTGCAATGGGATATGGAGCAATCTGCACTGGGATACGGAGCGATCTGCACTGTGATATGGAGTGATTTGTACCAGGATACGGAGTGTTGTGAACTGGGATATGGAGTGATCTGTATCGGGATATGGAGTGTACTGATCTGTACTGGGATATGGACTGATAAGTACTGGGATATGGGGTTATTGCACTGCGATGCGGAATGATCTCCACTAGGAAATGGTGTGATCTGCATAGGGTCACGCAGTGATCTGTACTTTGATGCGTAACGATCTGTAATGTGATTTGGAGTGATCTGCACTGGGATATGGAGCAATCTGCACTGGGATACGGAGCGATCTGCACTGTGATAAGCACGGATCTGCACTGGGATATGGAGTGATCTGAACTGGGGTACGGACAGATCTGAACTGGGATACGGAGCGATCTGCACTTGGATATGGATTGATCTGTATTGGGATACGGACTGATAAGTACTGGGATATGGTGTTATCTGCACAGCGATACTGAGTGATCTGAATTAGGAAATGGTGTGACCGGAATTAGGATATGGAGGGATCTGTGCTGGCATATGGAGTCATCTGTACTGGGATATGATGTGATCTGTACTGGGATTTGGGGTGATCTGTACTGGGATACGGAGCGATCTGAACTTGGATACGGAGCGATCTGCACCGGGATATGGAGCGATCTGAACTGGGATACGGAGTGATCTGTACTGAGATACGGGGTATTCTGAACTGGGATATGGTGTGATCTGATCTGGGATATGGAGCGATCTGCAATTGGATACGCAGCGATCTGCACTGGGATATGGAGCAATCTGCACCGGGATATGGAGTGTTGTGAACTGGGATATGGAGTGATCTGATCTGGGATATGGAGCGATCTGCATTTGGAAACGCAGCAATCTGCACTGGCATATGGAGCAATCTGCACCGGGATACGGAGTGTTGTGAACTGGGATATGGAGTGATCTGTTCTGGGATACGGAGCGATCTGAACTGGCATTACGACCAATCTGAACAATTATATGGAGTGATCAGAATTGGGAAATGGAGCAATCTGCACCAGGATACGGAGTGTTGTGAACTGGGATATGGAGTGTTCTGTTCTGGGATACGGGGTGTTCTGAACTTGGATACGGTGTGATCTGCCCTGGGATCCGCTATTATCTGTATTGGGATACGACATGATCTGCACTGGGATATGGTGTGATATGCACTGGGATACAGACCAATCGGTACTTGGATATGGACTGATAAGTACTGGGATATGGGGTTATCTGCACTGCGATACAGCGTGCTCTGCACTAGGGTACGTTGGGATATGCACTGGGATACGGGGTGATCTGTACTGCGATACGGAGCGATCTGAACTTGTATACGGAGTGATCTAAACCAGGATACGGGGTGGTCTGAACTTGGATAGAGTGTGATCTGATCTAGGATATGGAACGATCTGCACTGGGATACAGAGCAATCTGCACTGGGATACGGCACGATCTGTACTAGGATACGGTGTGATATGTTGTGTGATACGGGGTGATCTGCACTGGGATATGGAGCAATCTGCATTAGGATATGGAGCGATCTGAACTGGGATATGGAGTGATCTGAACAGGGATACGGAGCGATCTGAACTGCGATACGGAGCGATCTGTTCTGGCGTATGGAATGATCTGAACTAGGATAACGACCGAACTGAACTGGGATACGCAGCTATCTGCCCTGGGATACAGAGCGATTAGATCTGGGATATGGAATGATCTGCACTGGGATACAGAGCGATCTGCAAAGGGACACGGAGCGATCTGCACTGGGATACGGAGCGAGCTGCACTGGGATATGGAGTGATCTGTACCGGGATACGGAGTGTTTTGAACTGGGATATGGAGTGATCTGTATCGGGATACGGAGTGTACTGAACTGGGATATAGTGTGATCTGTAGTGGGAAATGGAGCGACATGCACTTGAATCGGAGTGATCTGTATTGAGATACGGACTGATAAGTATTGGGATATGGGATTATTGCACAGCGATACGGAATGATCTCCACTAGGAAATGGTGTGATCTGCATAGGGTCACACAGTGATCTATACTGGGACACAGAGTGATCTGAAATGGGATAAGGAACGATCTGCACTGGGATATGGAGCAATCTGCTTTGGGATACGGAGCAATCTGTACTGGGATATGGAGCAAACTGCTCTGGGATATTTAGCAATCTGGACTGTGATACGGAGCGATCTGTACAGGGATACAGAGTGATCTGTACAAGGATACGGGGTTGTCTGAGCTGGGATATGGTGTGATCTGTACTGCAATACAGAGTGATTTGCCCTGGGATACAAGGTGATCTGCAATGTGAGACGGAGCGATCTTCACTGGGATATGGACTGATAAGTACTGGGATAAGGGGTTATCTGCACTGTGATATCGAGTGATCTGCACTAGGAAATGGTTTGACCGGAATTAGGATATGGAGGGAACTGCACTGGGATATGGAGTCATCTGTACTGGGTATGATGTGATTTGTAGTGGGAAACGGAGCGATTTGAACTTGGATACGGAGCGATCTGCACTGGGATATGGAGCGATCTGTACTGGGATATGGAGCAATCTGTACTTGGATACGGAGCGATCTGCACTGGGATTTGGAGTGATCTGTACTGGGATACAGATCGATCTGAACTGGGATACAGACAGAGCTGAACTGGGATATGGAACGATCTGCACTTGGATAGAGATTGATCTGTATTGGGATACACACTGATAAGTACTGGGATATTTGGTTATCTGCACTGCGATTCTGAGTGATCTGCACTAGGAAATGGTGTGACCAGAATTAGGATATGGAGGGATCTGTACTGGCATATGGAGTCATCTGTACTGGGATATGATGTGATCTGTACTGGGAATTGGGGTGATCTGTACTGGGATACGGAGCGATCTGAACTTGGATACGGAGCGATCTGCACTGGGATATGGAGCAATCTGTACTGGGATTTGGAGTGATCTGCACTGGGATATGGAGCGATCTGCAAAGGGATACAGTGCAATCTGTACTGGGATACGGAGAAATCTGTACCTGGATACGGAACGATCTACACTGGGATCCGTTATTATCTGTATTGGGATACGACATGATCTGCACTGGGATATGGTATGATATACACTGGGATACGGACCAATCGGTACTTGGATACGGACTGATAAGTACTGGGAAATGGGGTTATCTGCACTGCGATACAGAGTGCTCTGCACTAGGGTACGTTGGGATATGCACTGGGATACGGGGTGATCTGTACTGCGATACGGAGCGATCTGAACTGGTATACGGAGTGATCTAAACCAGGATACGGGGTGTTCTGAACTTGGATACAGTGTGATCTGATCTGGGATATGGAACGATCTGCACTGGGATACAGAGCAATCTGCACTGGGATATGGCACGATCTGTACTGGGATACGGTGTGATATGTTTTGTGATACGGGGGGAGCTGCACTGGGAATTGGAGCAATCTGCATTAGGATATGGAGTGATCTGAACTGGGATATGGAGTGATCTGAACAGGGATACGGAGCGATCTGAACTGCAATACGGAGCGATCTGTTCTGGCCTATGGAATGATCTGAACTGGGATAACGACCGATCTGAACTGGGATACGCAGCTATCTGCCCTGGGATACAGAGCGATTAGATCTGGGATATGGAATGATCTGCACTGGGATACAGAGCGATCTGCAAAGGGACACGGAGCGATCTGCACTGGGATACGGAGCGAGCTGCACTGGGATATGGAGTGATCTGTACCGGGATATGGAGTGTTTTGAACTGGGATATGGAGTGATCTGTATCGGGATACGGAGTGTACTGAACTGGGATATAGTGTGATCTGTAGTGGGAAACGGAGCGACATGCACTTGGATCGGAGTGATCTGTATTGAGATACGGACTGATAAGTATTGGGATATGGGATTATTGCACTGCGATACGGAATGATCTCCACTAGGAAAGGGTGTGATCTGCATAGGGTCACACAGTGATCTATACTGGGGCACAGAGTGATCTGAAATGGGATAAGGAGCGATCTGCACTGGGATATGGAGCAATCTGCTTTGGGATACGGAGCGATCTGTACTGGGATAAGGAGCGATCAGCACTGGGATATGGAGCAATCTGCACTGGGATATGGAGCAAACTGCACTGGGATATGTAGCAATCTAGACTGTGATATGGTGCGATCTGTACAGGGATACAGAGCGATCTGTACAAGGATACGGGGTGGTCTGAGCTGGGATATGGTGTGATCAGTACTGCGATACAGAGTGATTTGCCCTGGGATACAAGGTGATCTGCACTGTGAGACGGAGCGATCTTCACTGGGATATGGACTGATAAGTACTGGGATAAGGGGTTATCTGCACTGTGATATGGAGTGATCTGCACTAGAAAATGGTGTGACCGGAATTAGGATATGGAGGGAACTGCACTGGGATATGGAGTCATCTGTACTGGGATATGATGTGATTTGTAGTGGGAAATGGAGCGATTTGAACTTGGATACGGAGCGATCTGCACTGGGATATGGAGCGATCTGTACTGGGATACGGAGCAATCTGTACTTGGATACGGAGCGATCTGCACTGGGATACAGAGAATCTGCACTAGGATACGGAGCAATCTGTACTGGGATACGATGCGACCTGAACTGGGATTTGGAGTGATCTGAACTGGGATATGGAGCGATCGGAAGTGGGATATTGAGCAATCTGCACTGGGATACGGAGCAATCTGAACTGGGATAAGCACGGATCTGCACTGGGATACGGAGTGATCTGCCCTGGAAAACTGTGATCCACACTGGGATACGGAGTGATCTGAACTGGGATACGGAGAGAGCTGAACTGGGATATGGAGCGATCTGCACTTGGATACAGATTAATCTGTATTGGGATACGGACTGATAAGTACTGGGATATGGTGTGATCTGCACTGCGATACTGAGTGATCTGCACTAGGAAATGGTGTGATCTGCACTGGGTCACGGAGCGATCTATATTGGATTACGGAATGATCTGTACTGGGATATACAGCGATCTGCACTGGGATATGGAGCTGTCAGCAGTGGGATAAGGAGCAATAAGCACTGGGATACGGAGCAATCTGCAATGGGATATGGAGCAATCTGCACTGGGATACGGAGCGATCTGCACTGTGATATGGAGTGATTTGTACCAGGATACGGAGTGTTGTGAACTGGGATATGGAGTGATCTGTATCGGGATATGGAGTGTACTGATCTGTACTGGGATATGGACTGATAAGTACTGGGATATGGGGTTATTGCACTGCGATGCGGAATGATCTCCACTAGGAAATGGTGTGATCTGCATAGGGTCACGCAGTGATCTGTACTTTGATGCGTAACGATCTGTAATGTGATTTGGAGTGATCTGCACTGGGATATGGAGCAATCTGCACTGGGATACGGAGCGATCTGCACTGTGATAAGCACGGATCTGCACTGGGATACGGAGTAATCTGAACTGGGGTACGGACAGATCTGAACTGGGATACGGAGCGATCTGCACTTGGATATGGATTGATCTGTATTGGGATACTGACTGATAAGTACTGGGATATGGCGTTATCTGCACTGTGATACTGAGTGATCTGAACTAGGAAATGGTGTGACCGGAATTAGGATATGGAGGGATCTGTACTGGCATATGGAGTCATCTGTACTGGGATATGATGTGATCTGTACTGGGATTTGGGGTGATCTGTACTGGGATACGGAGCGATCAGAACTTGGATACGGAGCTATCTGCACTGGGATACGGAGCGATCTGAACTGGGATACGGAGTGATCTGTACTGAGATACGGGGTATTCTGAACTGGGATATGGTGTGATCTGATCTGGGATATGGAGCGATCTGCATTTGGATACGCAGCGATCTGCACTGGGATATGGAGCAATCTGCACCGGGATATGGAGTGTTGTGAACTGGGATATGGAGTGATCTGATCTGGGATATGGAGCGATCTGCATTTGGATACGCAGCGATCTGCACTGGCATATGGAGCAATCTGCACCGGGATACGGAGTGTTGTGAACTGGGATATGGAGTGATCTGTTCTGGGATACGGAGCGATCTGAATTGGCATTAGGACCAATCTGAACAACTATATGGAGTGATCAGAATTGGGAAATGGAGCAATCTGAACCGGGATACGGAGTGTTCTGTTCTGGGATACGGGGTGTTCTGAACTTGGATACGGTGTGATCTGCACTGGGATCCGCTATTATCTGTATTGGGATACGACATGATCTGCACTGGGATATGGTGTGATATGCACTGGGATACAGACCAATCGGTACTTGGATATGGACTGATAAGTACTGGGATATGGGGTTATCTGCACTGCGATACAGAGTGCTCTGCACTAGGGTACGTTGGGATATGCACTGGGATACGGGGTGATCTGTACTGCGATACGGAGCGATCTGATCTGGTATACGGAGTGATCTAAACCAGGATACGGGGTGGTCTGAACTTGGATACAGTGTGATCTGATCTGGGATATGGAACGATCTGCACTGGGATACAGAGCAATCTGCACTGGGATAGGGCACGATTTGTACTGGGATACGGTGTGATATGTTTTGTGATACGGGGTGATCTGCACTGGGATATGGAGCAATCTGCATTAGGATATGGAGCGATCTGAACTGGGATATGGAGTGAACTGAACAGGGATACGGAGCGATCTGAACTGCGATACGGAGCGATCTGTTCTGGCGTATGGAATGATCTGAACTGGGATAACGACCGATCTGAACTGGGATACGCAGCTATCTGCCCTGGGATACAGAGCGATTAGATCTGGGATATGGAATGATCTGCACTGGGATACAGAGCGATCTGCAAAGGGAAACGGCGCGATCTGCACTGGGATACGGAGCGAGCTGCACTGGGATATGGAGTGATCTGTACCGGGATATGGAGTGCTTTGAACTGGGATATGGCGTGATCTGTATCGGGATACGGAGTGTACGGAACTGGGATATAGTGTGATCTGTAGTGGGAAACTGAGCGACATGCACTTGGATCGGAGTGATCTGTATTGAGATACGGACTGATAAGTATTGGGATATGGAATTATTGCACAGCGATATGGAATGATCTCCACTAGGAAATGGTGTGATCTGCATAGGGTCACACAGTGATCTATACTGGGACACAGAGTGATCTGAAATGGGATAAGGAGCGATCTGCACTGGGATATGGAGCAATCTGCTTTGGGATACGGAGCGATCTGTACTGGGATAAGGAGTGATCAGCACTGGGATATGGAGCAATCTGCACTGGGATATGGAGCAAACTGCTCTGGGATATTTAGCAATCTGGACTGTGATACGGAGCGATCTGTACAGGGATACAGAGCGATCTGTACAAGGATACGGGGTTGTCTGAGCTGGGATATGGTGTGATCTGTACTGCGATACAGAGTGATTTGCCCTGGGATACAAGGTGATCTGCACTGTGTGACGGAGCGATCTTCACTGGGATATGGACTGATAAGTACTGGGATAAGGGGTTATCTGCACTGTGATATGGAGTGATCTGCAGTAGGAAATGGTGTGACCGGAATTAGGATATGGAGGGAACTGCACTGGGATATGGAGTCATCTGTACTGGGTATGATGTGATTTGTAGTGGGAAACGGAGCGATTTGAACTTGGATACGGAGCGATCTGCACTGGGATATGGAGCGATCTGTACTGGGATATGGAGCAATCTGTACTTGGATACGGAGCGATCTGCACTGGGATTTGGAGTGATCTGTACTGGGATATGGATCGATCTGAACTGGGATACAGACAGAGCTGAACTGGGATATGGAACAATCTGCACTTGGATAGAGATTGATCTGTATTGGGATACACACTGATAAGTACTGGGATATTTGGTTATCTGCACTGCGATTCTGAGTGATCTGCACTAGGAAATGGTGTGACCAGAATTAGGATATGGAGGGATCTGTACTGGCATATGGAGTCATCTGTACTGGGATATGATGTGATCTGTACTGGGAATTGGGGTGATCTGTACTGGGATACGGAGCGATCTGATCTTGGATACGGAGCGATCTGCACTGGGATATGGAGCAATCTGTACTGGGATTTGGAGTGATCTGCACTGGGATATGGAGCGATCTGCAAAGGGATACAGAGCAATCTGTACTGGGTTACGGAGAAATCTGTACCTGGATACGGAACGCTCTGCACTGGGATCCGTTATTATCTGTATTGAGATACGACATGATCTGCACTGGGATATGGTGTGATATACACTGGGATACGGACCAATCGGTACTTGGATATGGACTGATAAGTACTGGGATATGGGGTTATCTGCACTGCGATGCAGAGTGCTCTGCACTAGGGTACGTTGGGATATGCAGTGGGATACGGGGTGATCTGCACTGCGAAACGGAGCGATCTGAACTGGTATACGGAGGGATCTAAACCAGGTTACGGGGAGTTCTGAACTTGGATACAGTGTGAAATGATCTGGGATATGGAACGATCTGCACTGGGATACAGAGCAATCTGCACTGGGATACGGCACAATCTGTACTGGGATACGGTGTGATATGTTTTGTGATACGGGGGGATCCGCACTGGGAATTGGAGCAATCTGCATTAGGATATGGAGTGATCTGAACTGGGATATGGAGTGATCTGAACAGGGATACGGAGCGATCTGAACTGCGATACGGAGTGATCTGTTCTGGCGTATGGAATGATCTGAATTGGGAAAACGACCGATCTGAACTGGGATACGCAGCTATCTGCCCTGGGATACAGAGCGATTAGATCTGGGATATGGAATATCTGCACTGGGATACAGAGCGATCTGCAAAGGGACACGGAGCGATCTGCACTGGGATACGGAGCGAGCTGCAGTGGGATATGGAGTGATCTGTACCGGGATACGGAGTGTACTGAACTGGGATATAGTGTGATCTGTAGTGGGAAACGGAGCGACATGCACTTGGATCGGAGTGATCTGTATTGAGATACGGACTGTTAAGTATTGGGATATGGGATTATTGCACAGCGATACGGAATGATCTCCACTAGGAAAGGGTGTGATCTGCATAGGGTCACACAGTGATCTATACTGGGGCACAGAGTGATCTGAAATGGGATAAGGAGCGATCTGCACTGGGATATGGAGCAATCTGCTTTGGGATACGGAGCGATCTGTACTGGGATAAGGAGCGATCAGCACTGGGATATGGAGCAATCTGCACTGGGATATGGAGCAAACTGCACTGGGATATGTAGCAATCTAGACAGTGATATGGTGCGATCTGTACAGGGATACAGAGCGATCTGTACAAGGATACGGGGTGGTCTGAGCTGGGATATGGTGTGATCAGTACTGCGATACAGAGTGATTTGCCCTGGGATACAAGGTGATCTGCAATGTGAGACGGAGCGATCTTCACTGGGATATGGACTGATAAGTACTGGGATAAGGGGTTATCTGCACTGTGATATGGAGTGATCTGCACTAGAAAATGGTGTGACCGGAATTAGGATATGGAGGGAACTGCACTGGGATATGGAGTCATCTGTACTGGGTATGATGTGATTTGTAGTGGGAAACGGAGCGATTTGAACTTGGATACGGAGCGATCTGCACTGGGATATGGAGCGATCTGTACTGGGATATGGAGCAATCTGTACTTGGATACGGAGCGATCTGCACTGGGATTTGGAGTGATCTGTACTGGGATACGGATCGATCTGAACTGGGATACGGTGTGATATGTTTTGTGATACGGGGGGATCCGCACTGGGAATTGGAGCAATCTGCATTAGGATATGGAATGATCTGAACTGGGATATGGAGTGATCTGAACAGGGATACGGAGCAATCTGTACTGGGATACGGAGCAATCTGTACTTGGATACGGAGCGTTCTGCACTGGGATACAGAGTAATCTGCACTGGGATACGGCACGATCTGTACTGGGATACGGTGTGATATGTTTTGTGATACGGGGGGATCCGCACTGGGAATTGGAGCAATCTGCATTAGGATATGGAATGATCTGAACTGGGATATGCAGTGATCTGAACAGGGATACGGAGCAATCTGTACTGGGATACGGAGCAATCTGTACTTGGATACGGAGCGATCTGCACTGGGATACAGAGAATCTGCACTAGGATACGGAGCAATCTGTACTGGGATACGATGCGACCTGAACTGGGATTTGGAGTGATCTGAACTGGGATATGGAGCGATCGGAAGTGGGATATTGAGCAATCTGCACTGTGATACGGAGCAATCTGAACTGGGATAAGCACGGATCTGCACTGGGATACGGTGATCTGCCCTGGAAAACTGTGATCCACACTGGGATACGGAGTGATCTGAACTGGGATACGGACAGAGCTGAACTGGGATATGGAGCGATCTGCACTTGGATACAGATTAATCTGTATTGGGATACGGACTGATAAGTACTGGGATATGGTGTGATCTGCACTGCAATACTGAGTGATCTGCACTAGGAAATGGTGTGATCTGCACTGGGTCACGGAGCGATCTATACTGGATTACGGAATGATCTGTACTGGGATATACAGCGATCTGCACTGGGATATGGAGCTGTCAGCACTGGGATAAGGAGCAATCAGCACTGGGATATGGAGCAATCTGCAATGGGATATGGAGCAATCTGCACTGGGATACGGAGCGATCTGCACTGTGATATGGAGTGATTTGTACCAGGATACGGAGTGTTGTGAACTGGGATATGGAGTGATCTGTATCGAGATATGGAGTGTACTGATCTGTACTGGCATACGGACTGCTAAGTACTGGGATATGGGGTTATTGCACTGCGATGCGGAATGATCTCCACTAGGAAATGGTGTGATCTGCATAGGGTCACGCAGTGATCTGTACTTTGATGCGTAACGATCTGTAATGTGATTTGGAGTGATCTGCACTGGGATATGGAGCAATCTGCACTGGGATACGGAGCGATCTACACTGTGATAAGCACGGATCTGCACTGGGATATGGAGTGATCTGAACTGGGGTACGGACAGATCTGAACTGGGATACGGAGCGATCTGCACTTGGATATGGATTGATCTGTATTGGGACACGGACTGATAAGTACTGGGATATGGTGTTATCTGCACTGCGATACTGAGTGATCTGAACTAGGAAATGGTGTGACTGGAATTAGGATATGGAGGGATCTGTACTGGCATATGGAGTCATCTGTATTGGGATATGATGTGATCTGTACTGGGATTTGGGGTGATCTGTACTGGGATACGGAGCGATCTGAACTTGGATATGGAGCGATCTGCACCGGGATACGGAGCGATCTGAAGTGGGATACGGAGTGATCTGTACTGAGATACGGGGTATTCTGAACTGGGATATGGTGTGATCTGATCTGGGATATGGAGCGATCTGCATTTGGATACGCAGCGATCTGCACTGGGATATGGAGCAATCTGCACCGGGATATGGAGTGTTGTGAACTGGGATATGGAGTGATCTGATCTGGGATATGGAGCGATCTGCATTTGGATACGCACCGATCTGCACTGGGATATGGAGCAATCTGCACCGGGATACGGAGTGTTGTGAACTGGGATATGGAGTGATCTGTTCTGGGATACGGAGCGATCTGAACTGGCATTAGGACCGATCTGAACAAGTATATGGAGTGATCAGAATTGGGAAATGGAGCAATCTGCACTGGGATACGGAGTGTTGTGAACTTGGATATGGAGTGATCTGTACTGGGATACGGAGCGATCTGTACTGGCATTAGGACCAATCTGAACAACTATATGGATTGATCAGAATTGGGAAATGGAGCAATCTGAACCGGGATACGGAGTGTTCTGTTCTGGGATACGGGGTGTTCTGAACTTGGATACGGTGTGATCTGCACTGGGATCCGCTATTATCTGTATTGGGATACGACATGATCTGCACTGGGATATGGTGTGATATAGACTGGGATACAGACCAATCGGTACTTGGATATGGACTGATAAGTACTGGGATATGGGGTTATCTGCACTGCGATACAGAGTGCTCTGCACTAGGGTACGTTGGGATATGCACTGGGATACGGGGTGATCTTTACTGCGATACGGAGCGATCTGAACTGGTATACGGAGTGATCTAAACCAGGATACGGGGTGTTCTGAACTTGGATACAGTGTGATCTGATCTAGGATATGGAACGATCTGCACTGGGATACAGAGCAATCTGCACTGGGATACGGCACGATCTGTACTGGGATACGGTGTGATATGTTTTGTGATACGGGGTGATCTGCACTGGGATATGGAGCAATTTGCATTAGGATATGGAGTGATCTGAACAGGGATACGGAGTGATCTGAACTGCGATACGGAGCGATCTGTTCTGGCGTATGGAATGATCTGAACTGGGATAATGACCGATCTGAACTGGGATACGCAGCTATCTGCCCTGGGATACAGAGCGATTAGATCTGGGATATGGAATGATCTGCACTGGGATACAGAGCGATCTGCAAAGGGACACGGAGCGATCTGCACTGGGATATGGAGCGAGCTGCATTGGGATATGGAGTGATCTGTACCGGGAAACGGCCTGTTTTGAAGTGGGATATGGAGTGATCTGTATCGGTATACGGAGTGTACTGAACTGGGATATAGTGTGATCTGTAGTGGGAAACGGAGCAACATGCACTTGGATCGGAGTGATCTGTATTGAGATACGGACTGATAAGTATTTGGATATGGGATTATTGCACAGCGATACGGAATGATCTCCACTAGGAAATGGTTTGATCTGCATAGGGTCACACAGTGATCTATACTGGGACACAGAGTGATCTGAAATGGGATAAGGAGCGATCTGCACTCGGATATGGAGCAATCTGCTTTGGGATACGGAGCGATCTGTATTGGGATAAGGAGTGATCAGCACTGGGATATGGAGCAATCTGCACTGGGATATGGAGCAAACTGCACTGGGATATGTAGCAATCTAGACTGTGATACGGAGCGATCTGTACAGGGATACAGAGCGATCTGTACAAGGATACGGGGTTGTCTGAGCTGGGATATGGTGTGATCTGTACTGCGATACAGAGTGATTTGCCCTGGGATACAAGGTGATCTGCACTGTGAGACGGAGCAATCTTCACTGGGATATGGACTGATAAGTACTGGGATAAGAGGTTATCTGCACTGTGATATGGAGTGATCTGCACTAGGAAATGGTGTGACCGGAATTAGGATGTGGAGGGAACTGCACTGGGATATGGAGTCATCTGTACTGTGTATGATGTGATTTGTAGTGGGAAACGGAACAATTTGAACTTGGATACGGAGCGATCTGCACTGGGATATGGAGCTATCTGTACTGGGATACGGAGCAATCTGTACTTGGATACGGAGCGATCTGCACTGGGATACAGAGAATCTGCACTAGGATACGGAGCAATCTGTACTGGGATACGGTGTGAACTGAACTGTGATTTGGAGTGATCTGAACTGGGATATGGAGCGATCAGAAGTGGGATATTGAGCAATCTTCACTGGGATACGGAGCAATCTGAACTGGGATAAGCACGGATCTGCACTGGGATACGGAGTGATCTGCCCTGGAAAACTGTGATCCACACTGGGATACGGAGTGATCTGAACTGGGATACGGACAGAGCTGAACTGGGATATGGAGTGATCTGCACTTGGATACAGATTAATCTGTATTGGGATACGGACTGATAAGTACTGGGATATGGTGTGATCTGCACTGCAATACTGAGTGATCTGCACTAGGAAATGTTGTGATCTGCACTGGGTCACAGAGCGATCTACACTGGATGACAGAATGATCTGTACTGGGATATACAGCGATCTGCACTGGGACATGGAGCTGTCAGCACTGGGATAAGGAGCAATCAGCACTGGGATATGGAGCAATCTGCAATGGGATATGGAGCAATCTGCACTGGGATACGGAGCGATCTGCACTGTGATATGGAGTGATTTGTACCAGGATACGGAGTGTTGTGAACTGGGATATGGAGTGATCTGTATCGAAATATGGAGTGTACTGATCTGTACTGGCATACGGACTGATAAGTACTGGGATATGGGGTTATTGCACTGCGATGCGGAATGATCTCCACTAGGAAATGGTGTGATCTGCATAGGGTCACGCAGTGATCTGTACTTTGATGCGTAACGATCTGTAATGTGATTTGGAGTGATCTGCACTGGGATATGGAGCAATCTGCACTGGGATATGGAGCGATCTGCACTGTGATAAGCACGGATCTGCATTGGGATACAGAGTGATCTGAACTGGGGTACGGACAGATCTGAACTGCGATACGGAGCGATCTGCACTTGGATATGGATTGATCTGTATTGGGATACGGACTGATAAGTACTGGGATATGGTGTTATCTGCACTGCGATACTGAGTGATCTGAACTAGGAAATGGTGTGACCGGAATTAGGATATGGAGGGATCTGTATTGGCATATGGAGTCTTCTGTACTGGGATATGATGTGATCCGTACTGGGATTTGGGGTGATCTGTACTGGGATACGGAGCGATCTGAACTTGGATATGGAGCGATCTGCACCGAGATACGGAGCGATCTGAACTGGGATACGGAGTGATCTGTACTGAGATACGGGGTATTCAGAACTGGGATATGGTGTGATCTGATCTGGGATATGGAGCGATCTGCATTTGGATACGCAGCGATCTGCACTGGTATATGGAGCAATCTGCACCGGGATATGGAGTGTTGTGAACTGGGATATGGAGTGATCTGATCTGGGATATGGAGCGATCTGCATTTGGATACGCACCGATCTGCACTGGGATATGGAGCAATCTGCACCAGGATACGGAGTGTTGTGAACTGGGATATGGAGTGATCTGTTCTGGGATACGGAGCGATCTGAACTGGCATTAGGACCGATCTGAACAAGTATATGGAGTGATCAGAATTGGGAAATGGAGCAATCTGCACCGGGATACGGAGTGTTGTGAACTTGGATATGGAGTGATCTGTACTGGGATACGGAGCGATCTGTACTGGCATTAGGACCAATCTGAACAACTATATGGATTGATCAGAATTGGGAAATGGAGCAATCTGAACCGGGATACGGAGTGTTCTGTTCTGGGATACGGGGTGTTCTGAACTTGGATACGGTGTGATCTGCACTGGGATCCACTATTATCTGTATTGGGATACGACATGATCTGCACTGGGATATGGTGTGATATGCACCGGGATACAGACCAATCGGTACTTGGATATGGACTGATAAGTACTGGGATATGGGGTTATCTGCACTGCGATACAGAGTGCTCTGCACTAGGGTACGTTGGGATATGCACTGGGATACGG
Organism: Isurus oxyrinchus; assembly: GCA_026770705.1. Classification (NCBI taxonomy): domain Eukaryota; kingdom Metazoa; phylum Chordata; class Chondrichthyes; order Lamniformes; family Lamnidae; genus Isurus; species Isurus oxyrinchus. The sequence continues at coordinate 110,649 of JANJGN010000034.1, forward strand.
GGTGATCTGTACTGCGATACGGAGCGATCTGAACTGGTATACGGAGTGATCTAAACCAGGATACGGGGTGTTCTGAACTTGGATACAGTGTGATCTGATCTAGGATATGGAACGATCTGCACTGGGATACAGAGCAATCTGCACTGGGATACGGCACGATCTGTACTGGGATACGGTGTGATATGTTTTGTGATACGGGGTGATCTGCACTGGGATATGGAGCAATCTGCATTAGGATATGGAGTGATCTGAACAGGGATACGGAGTGATCTGAACTGCGATACGGAGCGATCTGTTCTGGCGTATGGAATGATCTGAACTGGGATGACGACCGATCTGAACTGGGATACGCAGCTATCTGCCCAGGGATACAGAGCGATTAGATCTGGGATATGGAATGATCTGCACTGGGATACAGAGCGATCTGCAAAGGGACACGGAGCGATCTGCACTGGGATATGGAGCGAGCTGCACTGGGATATGGAGTGATCTGTACCGGGAAACGGAGTGTTTTGAAGTGGGATATGGAGTGATCTGTATTGGTATACGGAGTGTACTGAACTGGGATATAGTGTGATCTGTAGTGGGAAACGGAGCAACATGCACTTCGATCAGAGTGATCTGTATTGAGATACGGACTGATAAGTATTGGGATATGGGATTATTGCACAGCGATACGGAATGATCTCCACTAGGAAATGGTGTGATCTGCATAGGGTCACACAGTGATCTATACTGGGACACAGAGTGATCTGAAATGGGATAAGGAGCGATCTGCACTCGGATATGGTGCAATCTGCTTTGGGATACGGAGCGATCTGTATTGGGATGAGGAGTGATCAGCACTGGGATATGGAGCAATCTGCACTGGGATATGGAGCAAACTGCAATGGGATATGTAGCAATCTAGACTGTGATACGGAGCGATCTGTACAGGGATACAGAGCGATCTGTACAAGGATACGGGGTTTTCTGAGCTGGGATATGGTGTGATCTGTACTGCGATACAGAGTGATTTGCCCTGGGATACAAGGTGATCTGCACTGTGAGACGGAGCGATCTTCACTGGGATATGGACTGATAAGTACTGGGATAAGGGGTTATCTGCACTGTGATATGGAGTGATCTGCACTAGGAAATGGTGTGACCGGAATTAGGATGTGGAGGGAACTGCACTGGGATATGGAGTCATCTGTACTGTGTATGATGTGATTTGTAGTGGGAAACGGAACGATTTGATCTTGGATACGGAGCGATCTGCACTGGGATATGGAGCTATCTGTACTGGGATACGGAGCAATCTGTACTTGGATACGGAGCGATCTGCACTGGGATACAGAGAATCTGCACTAGGATACGGAGCAATCTGTACTGGGATACGGTGCGAACTGAACTGTGATTTGGAGTGATCTGAACTGGGATATGGAGCGATCAGAAGTGGGATATTGAGCAATCTGCACTGGGATACGGAGCAATCTGAACTGGGATAAGCACGGATCTGCACTGGGATACGGAGTGATCTGCCCTGGAAAACTGTGATCCACACTGGGATACGGAGTGATCTGAACTGGGATACGGACAGAGCTGAACTGGGATATGGAGTGATCTGCTCTTGGATACAGATTAATCTGTATTGGGATACGGACTGATAAGTACTGGGATATGGTGTGATCTGCACTGCAATACTGAGTGATCTGCACTAGGAAATGTTGTGATCTGCACTGGGTCACAGAGCGATCTATACTGGATTACAGAATGATCTGTACTGGGATATACAGCGATCTGCAGTGGGACATGGAGCTGTCAGCACTGGGATAAGGAGCAATCTGCACTGGGATACGGAGCGATCTGCACTGTGATATGGAGTGATTTGTACCAGGATACGGAGTGTTGTGAACTGGGATATGGAGTGATCTGTATCGAAATATGGAGTGTACTGATCTGTACTGGCATACGGACTGATAAGTACTGGGATATGGGGTTATTGCACTGCGATGCGGAATGATCTCCACTAGGAAATGGTGTGATCTGCATAGGGTCACGCAGTGATCTGTACTTTGATGCGTAACGATCTGTAATGTGATTTGGAGTGATCTGCACTGGGATATGGAGCAATCTGCACTGGGATATGGAGCGATCTGCACTGTGATAAGCACGGATCTGCATTGGGATACAGAGTGATCTGAACTGGGGTACGGACAGATCTGAACTGCGATACGGAGCGATCTGCACTTGGATATGGATTGATCTGTATTGGGATACGGACTGATAAGTACTGGGATATGGTGTTATCTGCACTGCGATACTGAGTGATCTGAACTAGGAAATGGTGTGACCGGAATTAGGATATGGAGGGATCTGTATTGGCATATGGAGTCTTCTGTACTGGGATATGATGTGATCCGTACTGGGATTTGGGGTGATCTGTACTGGGATACGGAGCGATCTGAACTTGGATATGGAGCGATCTGCACCGAGATACGGAGCGATCTGAACTGGGATACGGAGTGATCTGTACTGAGATACGGGGTATTCAGAACTGGGATATGGTGTGATCTGATCTGGGATATGGAGCGATCTGCATTTGGATACGCAGCGATCTGCACTGGTATATGGAGCAATCTGCACCGGGATATGGAGTGTTGTGAACTGGGATATGGAGTGATCTGATCTGGGATATGGAGCGATCTGCATTTGGATACGCACCGATCTGCACTGGGATATGGAGCAATCTGCACCAGGATACGGAGTGTTGTGAACTGGGATATGGAGTGATCTGTTCTGGGATACGGAGCGATCTGAACTGGCATTAGGACCGATCTGAACAAGTATATGGAGTGATCAGAATTGGGAAATGGAGCAATCTGCACCGGGATACGGAGTGTTGTGAACTTGGATATGGAGTGATCTGTACTGGGATACGGAGCGATCTGTACTGGCATTAGGACCAATCTGAACAACTATATGGATTGATCAGAATTGGGAAATGGAGCAATCTGAACCGGGATACGGAGTGTTCTGTTCTGGGATACGGGGTGTTCTGAACTTGGATACGGTGTGATCTGCACTGGGATCCACTATTATCTGTATTGGGATACGACATGATCTGCACTGGGATATGGTGTGATATGCACCGGGATACAGACCAATCGGTACTTGGATATGGACTGATAAGTACTGGGATATGGGGTTATCTGCACTGCGATACAGAGTGCTCTGCACTAGGGTACGTTGGGATATGCACTGGGATACGGGGTGATCTGTACTGCGATACGGAGCGATCTGAACTGGTATACGGAGTGATCTAAACCAGGATACGGGGTGTTCTGAACTTGGATACAGTGTGATCTGATCTAGGATATGGAACGATCTGCACTGGGATACAGAGCAATCTGCACTGGGATACGGCACGATCTGTACTGGGATACGGTGTGATATGTTTTGTGATACGGGGTGATCTGCACTGGGATATGGAGCAATCTGCATTAGGATATGGAGTGATCTGAACAGGGATACGGAGTGATCTGAACTGCGATACGGAGCGATCTGTTCTGGCGTATGGAATGATCTGAACTGGGATGACGACCGATCTGAACTGGGATACGCAGCTATCTGCCCAGGGATACAGAGCGATTAGATCTGGGATATGGAATGATCTGCACTGGGATACAGAGCGATCTGCAAAGGGACACGGAGCGATCTGCACTGGGATATGGAGCGAGCTGCACTGGGATATGGAGTGATCTGTACCGGGAAACGGAGTGTTTTGAAGTGGGATATGGAGTGATCTGTATTGGTATACGGAGTGTACTGAACTGGGATATAGTGTGATCTGTAGTGGGAAACGGAGCAACATGCACTTCGATCAGAGTGATCTGTATTGAGATACGGACTGATAAGTATTGGGATATGGGATTATTGCACAGCGATACGGAATGATCTCCACTAGGAAATGGTGTGATCTGCATAGGGTCACACAGTGATCTATACTGGGACACAGAGTGATCTGAAATGGGATAAGGAGCGATCTGCACTCGGATATGGTGCAATCTGCTTTGGGATACGGAGCGATCTGTATTGGGATGAGGAGTGATCAGCACTGGGATATGGAGCAATCTGCACTGGGATATGGAGCAAACTGCAATGGGATATGTAGCAATCTAGACTGTGATACGGAGCGATCTGTACAGGGATACAGAGCGATCTGTACAAGGATACGGGGTTTTCTGAGCTGGGATATGGTGTGATCTGTACTGCGATACAGAGTGATTTGCCCTGGGATACAAGGTGATCTGCACTGTGAGACGGAGCGATCTTCACTGGGATATGGACTGATAAGTACTGGGATAAGGGGTTATCTGCACTGTGATATGGAGTGATCTGCACTAGGAAATGGTGTGACCGGAATTAGGATGTGGAGGGAACTGCACTGGGATATGGAGTCATCTGTACTGTGTATGATGTGATTTGTAGTGGGAAACGGAACGATTTGATCTTGGATACGGAGCGATCTGCACTGGGATATGGAGCTATCTGTACTGGGATACGGAGCAATCTGTACTTGGATACGGAGCGATCTGCACTGGGATACAGAGAATCTGCACTAGGATACGGAGCAATCTGTACTGGGATACGGTGCGAACTGAACTGTGATTTGGAGTGATCTGAACTGGGATATGGAGCGATCAGAAGTGGGATATTGAGCAATCTGCACTGGGATACGGAGCAATCTGAACTGGGATAAGCACGGATCTGCACTGGGATACGGAGTGATCTGCCCTGGAAAACTGTGATCCACACTGGGATACGGAGTGATCTGAACTGGGATACGGACAGAGCTGAACTGGGATATGGAGTGATCTGCTCTTGGATACAGATTAATCTGTATTGGGATACGGACTGATAAGTACTGGGATATGGTGTGATCTGCACTGCAATACTGAGTGATCTGCACTAGGAAATGTTGTGATCTGCACTGGGTCACAGAGCGATCTATACTGGATTACAGAATGATCTGTACTGGGATATACAGCGATCTGCAGTGGGACATGGAGCTGTCAGCACTGGGATAAGGAGCAATCTGCACTGGGATACGGAGCGATCTGCACTGTGATATGGAGTGATTTGTACCAGGATACGGAGTGTTGTGAACTGGGATATGGAGTGATCTGTATCGAGATATGGAGTGTACTGATCTGTACTGGCATACGGACTGATAAGTACTGGGATATGGGGTTATTGCACTGCGATGCGGAATGATCTCCACTAGGAAATGGTGTGATCTGCATAGGGTCACGCAGTGATCTGTACTTTGATGCGTAACGATCTGTAATGTGATTTGGAGTGATCTGCACTGGGATATGGAGCAATCTGCACTGGGATATGGAGCGATCTGCACTGTGATAAGCACGGATCTGCATTGGGATACAAAGTGATCTGAACTGGGGTACGGACAGATCTGAACTGGGATACGGAGCGATCTGCACTTGGATATGGATTGATCTGTATTGGGATACGGACTGATAAGTACTGGGATATGGTGTTATCTGCACTGCGATACTGAGTGATCTGAACTAGGAAATGGTGTGACCGGAATTAAGATATGGAGGGATCTGTATTGGCATATGGAGTCATCTGTACTGGGATATGATGTGATCCGTACTGGGATTTGGGGTGATCTGTACTGGGATACGGAGCGATCTGAACTTGGATATGGAGCGATCTGCACCGAGATACGGAGCGATCTGAACTGGGATACGGAGTGATCTGTACTGAGATACGGGGTATTCAGAACGGGGATATGGTGTGATCTGATCTGGGATATGGAGCGATCTACATTTGGATACGCAGCGATCTGCACTGGGATATGGAGCAATCTGCACCGGGATATGGAGTGTTGTGAACTGGGATATGGAGTGATCTGATCTGGGATATGGAGCGATCTGCATTTGGATACGCACCGATCTGCACTGGGATATGGAGCAATCTGCACCGGGATACGGAGTGTTGTGAACTGGGATATGGAGTGATCTCTTCTGGGATACGGAGCGATCTGAACTGGCATTAGGACCGATCTGAACAAGTATATGGAGTGATCAGAATTGGGAAATGGAGCAATCTGCACTGGGATATGGAGTGTTGTGAACTTGGATATGGAGTGATCTGTACTGGGATACGGAGCGATCTGTACTGGCATTAGGACCAATCTGAACAACTATATGGAGTGATCAGAATTGGGAAATGGAGCAATCTGAACCGGGACACGGAGTGTTCTGTTCTGGGATACGGGGTGTTCTGAACTTGGATACGGTGTGATCTGCACTGGGATCCGCTATTATCTGTATTGGGATACGACATGATCTGCACTGGGATATGGTGTGATATACACTTGGATACGGACCAAACGGTACTTGGATATGGACTGATAAGTACTGGGATATGGGGTTATCTGCACTGCGATACAGAGTGCTCTGCACTAGGGTACGTTGGGATATGCACTGGGATACGGGGTGATCTGTACTGCGATATGGAGCGATCTGAACTGGTATACGGAGTGATCTAAACCAGGATACAGGGTGTTCTGAACTTGGATACAGTGTGATCTGATCGGGGATATGGAACGATCTGCACTGGGATACAGAGCAATCTGCACTGGGATACGGCACGATCTGTACTGGGATACGGTGTGATATGTTTTGTGATGCGGGGTGATCTGCACTGGGATATGGAGCAATCTGCATTAGAATATGGAGCGATCTGAACTGGGATATGGAGTGATCTGAACAGGGATACGGAGTGATCTGAACTGGGATACGGAGCAATCTGTTCTGGCGTATGGAATGATCTGAACTGGGATCACGACCGATCTGAACTGGGATACGCAGCTATCTGCCCTTGGATACAGAGCGATTAGATCTGGGATATGGAATGATCTGCACTGGGATACAGAGCGATCTGCACTGGGATATGGAGTGATCTGTACCGGGATACGGAGTGTTTTGAACTGGGATATGGAGTGATCTGTATCGGGATACGGAGTGTACTGAACGGGGATATAGTGTGATCTGTAGTTGGAAACGGAGCGACATGCACTTGGATCGGACTGATCTGTATTGAGATACGGACTGATAAGTATTGGGATATGGGATTATTGCACAGCGATACGGAATGATCTCCACTAGGAAATGGTGTGATCTGCATAGGGTCACACAGTGATCTATACTGGGACACAGAGTGATCTGAAATGGGATAAGGAGCGATCTGCACTGGGATATGGAGCAATCTGCTTTGGGATACGGAGCGATCTGTACTGGAATAACGAGTGATCAGCACTGGGATATGGAGCAATCTACACTGGGATATGGAGCAAACTGCACTGGGATATGTAGCAATCTGGACTGTGATACGGAGCGATCTGTACAGGGATACAGAGCGATCTGTACAAGGATACGGGGTGGTCTGAGCTGGGATATGGTGTGATCTGTACTGCGATACAGAGTGATTTGCCCTGGGATACAAGGTGATCTGCACTGTGAGACGGAGCGATCTTCACTGGGATATGGACTGATAAGTACTGGGATAAGGGGTTATCTGCACTGTGATATGGAGTGATCTGCACTAGGAAATGGTGTGACCGGAATTAGGATATGGAGGGAACTGCACTGGGATATGGAGTCATCTGTACTGTGTATGATGTGATTTGTAGTGGGAAACGGAGCGATTTGAACTTGGATATGGAGCGATCAGCACTGGGATATGGAGCTATCTGTACTGGGATACGGAGCAATCTGTACTTGGATACGGAGTGATCTGCACTGGGATACAGAGAATCTGCACTAGGATACGGAGCAATCTGAACTGGGATACGGTGCGACCTGAACTGGGTTTTGGAGTGATCTGAACTGGGATATGGAGCGATCAGAAGTGGGATATAGAGCAATCTGCACTGGGATACGGACTGATGTGGCCTGGAAAAGTGTGATCCACACTGGGATACGGAGTGATCTGAACTGGGATACGGCAGATCTGAAATGGGATATGGAGCGATCTGCACTTGGATACAGATTAATCTGTATTGGGATACGGACTGATAAGTACTGGGATATAGTGTGATCTGCACTGCGATACTGAGTGATCTGCACTAGGAAATGGTGTGATCTGCACTGGGTGACGGAGCGATCTATACTGGATTATGGAATGATCTGTACTGGGATATACAGCGATCTGCACTGGGATATGGAGCTGTCAGCACTGGGATAAGGAGCAATCAGCACTGGGATACGGAGCAAACTGCAATGGGATATGGAGCAATCTGCACTGGGATACGGAGCGATCTGCACTGTGATATGGAGTGATTTGTAACAGGATACGGAGTGTTGTGAACTGGGATATGGAGTGATCTGTATCGGGATATGGAGAGTACTGATCTGTACTGGGATACGGACTGATAAGTACTGGGATATGGGATTATTGCACTGCGATGCGGAATGATCTCCACTAGGAAATGGTGTGATCTGCTTAGGGTCACACAGTGATCTGTACTTTGATGCGTAATGATCTGTAATGTGATTTGGAGTGATCTGCACTGGGATATGGAGCAATCTGCACTGGGATACGGAGCGATCTGCACTGTGATAAGCACGGATCTGCACTGGGATACGGAATGATCTGAACTGGGGTACAGACAGATCTGAACTGGGATACGGAGCGATCTGCACTTGGATATGGATTGATCTGTATTGGGATACGGACTGAAAAGTACTGGGATATGCTGTTATCTGCACTGCGATACTGAGTGATCTGAACTAGGAAATGGTGTGACCGGAATTAGGATATGGAATGATCTGTACTGGCGTATGGAGTCATCTGTACTGGGATATGATGTGATCTGTACTGGGATTTAGGGTGATCTGTACTGGGATACGGAGTGATCTGAACTTGGATACAGACAGAGCTGAACTGGGATACGGAGCGATCTGCAGTTGGATAGATATTGATCTGTATTGGGATACAGACTGATAAGTACTGGGATATTTGGTTATCTGCAGTGCGATTCTGAGTGATCTGCACTAGGAAATGGTGTGACCAGAATTAGGATATGGAGGGACCTGTACTGGCATATGGAGTCATCTGTACTGGATATGATGTGATCTGTACTGGGATACGGAGAGATCTGAACTTGGTTACGGAGCGATCTGCACTGGGATATGGAGTGATCTGTACTGGGATTTGGAGTGATCTGCAGTGGGAAATGGAGCGATCTGCACTGGGATACAGAGCAATCTGCACTGGGATACGGAGCAATCTGTACCTGGATACGGAACGATCTGCACTGGGATACAGAGAATCTGCAGTAGGATACGGAGCAATCTGTACTGGGATACAGAGCGATCTGAACTGGGATTTGTAGTGATCTGAACTGGGATATGGAGCGATCAGAAGTGGGATATGGAGCAATCTGCACTGGGATACGGAGCAATCTGAAATGGGATAAGCACGGATCTGAACTGGGATAGGGAGTGATCTGCCCAGGGAAAGTGTGATCTGCACTGGGCTAGAGAGTGATCTTAACTGGGATACGGACAGAGCTGAACTGGGATATGGAGTGATCTGCACTTGGATACAGATTGATCAGTATTGTGATATGGACTGATAAGTACTGCGATATGGGGTTATCTGCACTGCGATACTGAGTGATCTGCACTAGGAAATGGTGTGATCTGCAATGGGTCACGGAGCGATCTATACTGGAATACGGAGTGATCTGTACTGGGATATACAGCGATCTGCACTGAGATATGGAGCAATCAGCACTGGGATATGGAGCAATCAGCACTGGGATATGGAGCAATCTGCAATGGGATATGGAGCAATCTGCACTGGGATACAGAGCGATCTGCAGTGGGATATGGAGTGATCTGTACCGGGATATGGAGTGTTGTGAACTGGGATATGGAGTGATCTGCATCGGGATATGGAGTGTACTGAACTGGGATATAGTGTGATCTGTACTGGGAAACGGAGTGACATGCACTTGGATTGGAGTGATCTGTACTGGGATACGGACTGATAAGTACTGGGATATGGGGTTATTGCACTGCGATACGGAATGAACTCCACTAGGAAATGGTGTGATCTGCATAGGGTCACGCAATGATCTGTGCTTTGATACGGAATGATCTGTAATGTGATTTGGAGTGATCTGCATTGGAATATGGAGCAATCTGCACTGGGATACGGAGCAATCTGAACTGGGATAAGCATGGATCTGCACTAGGATACGGAGCGATCTGTCCTGAGACAGTGTGATCTGCACTGGGATACGGAGTGATCTGAACTGGTGTACGGACAGATCTGAACTGGGACACGGAATGATCTGCACTTGGATACGGATTGATCTGTATTGGGATATTGACTAATAAGTTCTGGGATCTGGTGTTATCTGCACTGCGATACTGAGTGATCTGCACTTGGAAATGGTGTGACCGGAATTAGGATATGGAGGGATCTGTACAGGCATGTGGAGTCATCTGTGCTGTGATATGATGTGATCTGTACTGGGATTTGGGGTGATCTGTACTGGGATACGGAGCGATCTGAACTTGGATACGGAGCGATCTGCACTGGGATATGGAGCGATCTGTACTGGGATTTGGAGTGATCTGCACTGGGATACGGAGCGATCTGCACTGGGATACAGAGAATCTACACAAGGATACGGAGCAATCTACTGAGATACGGTGCGATCTGAACTGTGATTTGGAGTGATATGAACTGGGATATGGAGTGATCAGAAGTGGGATATGGAGCAATCTGCACTGGGATACGGAGCAATCTGAACTGGGATAAGCACGGATCTGCATTGGGAAACAGAGTAATCTGCCCTGGGACAGTGTGATCTGCACTGGGATACGGAGTGATCTGAACTGGGATACACACAGAGCTGAACTGGGATATGGAGCAATCTGCACTGGGATATGGAGCAATCTGCACTGGGATATGTAGTAATCTGGACTGAGATACGGAGCGATCTGTACTGGGATACAGAGCGATTTGTACAAGGATACGGGGCGGTCTGAGCTGGGATATGGTGTGATCTGTACTGCAATATAGAGTGATTTGCCCTGGATATAACATGATCTGCACCGTGAGACGGAGCGATCTTCACTGGGATATGGACTGATAAGTACTGGGATCAGGGGTTATCTGCACTGCGATATGGAGTGATCTGCACTAGGAAATGGTGTGACCGGAATTAGGATATGGAGGGATCTGTACTGGAATATGGAGTCATCTGTACTGGGATATGATGTGATTTGTAGTGAGGTACGGAGTGATCTGAACTTGGATACGGAGCGATCTGCACAGGGATACGGAGCGATCTGTACTGGGATACGGAGTGATCTGAACTTGGATACGGTGTGATCTGATCTGGGATATGGAGCGATTTGCATTCAGATACGGAGCGATCTGCACTGGGATATGGAGCAATCTGCACCGGGATAAGGAGTGTTGTGAACTGGGATATGGAGTGATCTATATTGGGATACGGAGCGATCTGAACTGGCATTAGGACCAATCTGAACAGGGATATAGAGTGATCAGAATTGGGATATGGAGCAATCTGAACCGGGATACGGAGTGTTCTGTTCTGGGATACGGGGTGTTCTGAACTGGGATACGGACATAGCTGAACTGCGATATGGAGCAATCTGCACTTGGATACAGATTGATCTTTATTGGGATACGGACTGATAAGTACTGGGATATGGGGTTATCTGCATTGCGATACTGAGTGATCTGCACTGGGATATGGAGCAATCAGCACTGGGATATGGAGCAATCAGCACTGGGATATGGAGCAATCTGCTATGGGATATGGAGCAATCTGCACTGGGATACGGAGCGATCTGTACTGGGATACGGAACGATCTGTACCGGGATATGGGGTGTTCTGAGCTGGGATATGGTGTAATCTGTACTGCGATACAGAGTGCTTTGTCCTGGGATATAAGGTGATCTGCACTGTGAGACGGAGTGATCATCACTGGGATATGGACTGAAAAGTACTGGGATAAGGAATTATCTGCACTGCGATATGGAGTGATCTGCACAAGGAAATGGTATGACAGGAATTAGGATATGGAGGAATCTCTACTGGGATATGGAGTCATCTGTACTGGGATATGATGTGATTTGTATTGGGATACGGAGCGATCTGAACTTGGATATGGAGCGATCTGCACAGGGATACGGAGCGATCTGAACTGGGATACGGAGTGATCTGTAGTGGGATACGGGTTATTCTGAACTGGGATACGGTGTGATCTGATCCTGGATATGGGGCGATCTGCATTCGGATACGGAGCGATCTGCACTGGGATATGGAGCATTCTACACCGGGATACGGAGTGTTGTGAACTGGGATATGGAGTGATCTGTACTGGGATTTGCTGTGATCTGAACTGGGATATGGAGCGATCTGCACTGGGATAAAGAGCAATCTGCACTGGGATACGGAGCAATCTGTACCTGGATACGGAGCGATCTGCACTGGGATACAGAGAATCTGCAGTAGGATATATAGCAATCTGTACTGGGATACGGTGCGATCTGAAGTGGGATTTGGAGTGATCTGAACTGGGATATGGAGCGATCAGAAGTGGGATATGGAGCAATCTGCACTGGGATAAGCATGGATCTGCACTGGGAAACGGAGTGATCTGCCCTGGGACAGTGTGATCTGCACTGGGATACGGAGTGATCTTAACTGGGATAAGGACAGAGCTGAACTGGGATATGGAGCGATCTGCATTTGGATACAGATTGATCTGTTTTGGGATACGGACTGATAGGTACTGGGATATGGGGTTATCTGCACTGCGATACTGAGTGATCTGCACTAGGAAATGGTGTGATCTGCACTGGGATATGGAGTGATCTGTACCGGAATGTGGAGTGTTGTGAGCTGGGATATGGAGTGATCTGTATCGGTATATGCAGTGTACTGAACTGGGATATAGTATGATCTGTAGTGGGAAACGGAGTGACATGCACTTGGATTGGAGTGATCTGTACTGAGATACGGACTGATAAGTACTGGGATATGGGGTTATTGCACTGCGATACAGAATGATCTCCACTAGGAAATGGTGTGATCTGCATAGGGTCACGCAGTGATCTGTACTTTGATGCAGAATGATCTGTAATGTGATTTGGAGTGATCTGCATTGGGATATGGAGCAATCTGCACTGGGATACGGAGCAATCTGAACTGGGATAAGTATGGATCTGCACTGGGATACGGAGCGATCTGCCCTGAGACAGTATGATCTGCACTGGGATACAGAGTGATCTGAACTGGGGTACGGACAGATCTGAACTGGGACACGGAATGATCTGCACTTGGGTACGGATTGATCTGTATTGGGATACTGACTGATAAGTACTGGGATATGGTGTTATCTGCACTGCGATACTGAGTGATCTGCACAAGGAAATGGTGTGACCGGAATTAGGATATGGAGCGATCTGTACTGGCATATGGAGTCATCTGTACTGGGATATGATGTGATCTGTACTGGGATTTGGGGTGATCTGTACTGGGATATGGAGCGATCTGAACTTGGATATGGAGCGATCTGCACTGGGATATGGAGCGATCTGTATGGGGATTTGGAGTGAACTGAACTGGGATATGGAGCGATCTGCACTGGTGATACAGAGCAATCTGTACTGGGATATGGAGCAATCTGTTCATGGATACGGAGCGATCTGCACTGGGATACAGAGAATCTGCACTAGGATACGGAGCAATCTGTACTGGGATAGGGTGTGATCTGAACTGGGATTTGGAGTGATCTGAACCTGGATATGGAGCGATCAGTAGTGGGATATGGAGCAATCTGCACTGGGATACGGAGCAATCTGAACTGGGATAAGCATGGATCAGCACTGGGAAACGGAGCGATCGGCCCTGGGAGAGTGTGATCTGCACTGGGATACGGAGTGATCTGAACTGGGATATGGACGGAGCTGAACTGGCATATGGAGTGATCTGCACTTGGATACAGATTGATCTGTATTGGGATACGGACTGATAGGTACTGGGATATGGGGTTATCTGCACTGCAATACTGAGTCATCTGCACTAGGAAATGGTGTGATCTGCACTGTGTCACGGAGTGATCTATACTGGAATACAGGGTGATCTGTACTGGGATATACAGCGATCTGCACTGGGATATGGAGCAATCAGCACTGGGATATGCAGCATTCTGCACTGGGATACGGAGTGATCTGCACTGGGATGTGGAATGATCCGTATTGGGATACGGAGTGTTGTGAACTGCGATATGGAGTGATCTGTATTGGGATATGGAGTGTACTGAACTGGGATATAGTATGATCTGTAGTGGGAAACGGAGCAACATGCACTTGGATCGGAGTGATCTGTACTGGGATACTGACTGATAAGTACTGGGATATGGGGTTATTGCACTGTGATACGGAGTGATCTCCACTAGGAAATGGTGTGATCTGCATGGGGTCACGCAGTGATCTGTACTTTGATGCGTAATGATCTGTAATGTGATTTGGAGTGATCTGCACTGGGATATGGAGCGATCTGAACTTGGATACGGAGCGATCTGCACTGGGATATGGAGCGATCTGTAGTGGGATTTGGAGTGATCTGAACTGGGTTATGGAGCGATCTGCACTGGGATACAGAGCAATCTGTACTGGGATATGGAGCAATCTGTACCTGGATACGGAGCGATCTGCACTGGGATACAGAGAAACTGCACCAGGATATGGACCAATCTGTACTGGGATACGGTGCAATCTGAACTGGGATTTGGAGTGATCCAAACTGGGATATGGAGCGATCATTAGTGGGATATGGAAAAAAACTGTACTGGGATACGGAGCAATCTGCACTGGGATAAGCACAGATCTGCACTGGGATATGGAGTGATCTGCCCTGGGACAGTGTGATCTGCACTGGGATACGGAGTGATCTTAACTGGGATAAGGACAGAGCTGAATTGGGATATGGAGCGATCTGCACTTGGATACAGATTGATCTGTATTGGGATACGGACTGATAAGTACTGGGCTATTGGGTTATCTGCACTGCGATGCTCAGTGATCTGCACTAGGAAATGGTCTGATCTGCACTGGATCACGGAGCGATCTATACTGGAATACGGAGTGATCTGTACTGGGATATACAGCGATCTGCACTGGGATATGGAGCAATCAGCACTGGGATATGAAGCAATCAGCACTGGGATACGGAGCAATCTGCAATGGGATATGGAGCAATCTGCACTGGGATACGGAGCAATCTGCAGTGGGATATGGAGTGATCTGTACCGGGATATGGAGTGTTGTGAACTGGGATATGGAGTGATCTGTATCGGGATATGCAGTGTACTGAACTGGGATATAGTGTGATCTGTAGTGGGAAACGGAGTGACATGCACTTGGATCGGAGTGATCTGTACTGAGATATGGACAGATAAGTACTGGGATATGGGGTTATTGCACTGTGATACGGAATGATCTCCACTAGGAAATGGTGTGATCAGCATAGGGTCACGCAGTGATCTGTACTTTGATGCGAAATGATCTGTAATGTGATTTGGAGTGATCTGAACTGGGATATGCACGGATCTGCACTGGGATACGGAGCGATCTGCCCTGGGACAATGTGATCTGCACTGGGATAAAGAGTGATCTGAACTGGGGTATGGACAGATCTGAACTGGGATACGGAGCGATCTGCACTTGGATATGGATTGATCTGTATTGGGATATGGACTGATAAGTACTGGGATATGGTGTTATCTGCTCTGCGATACTGAGTGATCTGCACTAGGAAATGGTGTGACCGGATCTGTACTGGCATATGGCGTCATCTGTACTGGGATATGATGTGATCTGTACTGGGATTTGGGGTGATCTGTACTGGGATACGGAGCTTTCTGAACTTGGATACGGAGCGATCTGCACTGGGATATGGAGCGATCTGTATTGGGATTTGGAGTGATCTCAACTGGGATATGGAGCGATCTGCACTGCGATACAGAGCAATCTGTACTGGGATACGGAGCAATCTGTACCTGGATACGGAGCGATCTGCACTGGGATACAGAGAATCTGCAGTAGGATATGTAGCAATCTGTACTGGGATACGGTGCGATCTGAAGTGGGATTTGGAGTGATCTGAACTGGGATATGGAGCGATCAGAAGTGGGATATGGAGCAATCTGCACTGCGAAACGAAGCAATCTGAACTGGGATAAGCACGGATCTGCACTGGGAAATGGAGTGATCTGCCCTGGGAAAGTGTGACCTGCATTGGGATACAGAGTGTTCTGAACTGGGATACGGACAGAGCTGAACTGGGATATGGAGCGATCTGCGCTTGGATACAGATTGATCTGTATTGGGATACGGACTGATAAGTACTGGGATATGGGGTTATCTGCACTGCAATACTGAGTGATCTGCACTAGGAAATGGTGTGATCCGCACTGTGTCACGAAGCGATCTATACTGGAATATGGAGTGATCTGTACTGGGATATACAGCGATCTGCACTGGGATATGGAGCAATCAGCACTGGGATATGGAGCAATCAGCACTGGGATACGGAGCAATCTGCAATGGGATATGGAACAATCTGCACTTGGATGCAGAGCGATCTGCACTGGGATATGGAGTGATCCGTTCTGGGATACGGAGTGTTGTGAACTGCGATATGGAGTTATCTGTATCGGGATATGGAGTGTACTGAACTGGGATATAGTGTGATCTGTAGTGGGAAACGGAGCAACATGCACTTGGATCGGAGTGATCTGTACTGGGATACGGGCTGATAAGTACTGGGATATGGGGTTTTTGCACTGCGATACGGAATGATCTCCACTAGGAAATGGTGTGATCTGCATAGGGTCACGCAGTGATCTGTACTTAGATGCAGAATGATCTGTAATGTGATTTGGAATGATCTGCACTGGGATATGGAGCGATCTGAACTTGGATACGGAGCGATCTGCACTGGGATATGGAGCGATCTGTACTGGGATTTGGAGTGATCTGAACTGGGATATGGAGCGATCTGCACTGGGACACAGAGCAATCTGTACTGGGATACGGAGTAATCTGTACCTGGATACGGAGCGATCTGCACTGGGATTCAGATAATCTGCACCAGGATATGGAGCAATCTGTACTGGGATACCATGCGATCTGAACTTGGATTTGGAGTGATCTAAACTGGGATATGGAGCGATCACTAGTGGGATATGGAGCAATCTGCACTGGGATACGGAGCAATCTGAACTGGGATAAGCACGGATCTGCACTGGGATACGGAGTGATCTGCCCTGGAAAAGTGTGATCTGCATTGGGATATGGAGTGAACTGAACTGGGATACGGACAGAGCTGAACTGGGATATGGAGCGATCTGCACTTGGATACAGATTGATCTGTATTGGGATATGGACTGATAAGTACTGGGATAAGGGGTTATCTGCACTGTGATTCTGAGTGATCTGCACTAGGAAATGGTGTGATCTGCACTGGGTCACGGAGCAAGCTATACTGGAATACGGAGTGATCTGTACTGGGATATAAAGCGATCTGCACTGGGATATGGAGCAATCAGCACTGGGATATGGAGCAATCAGCACTGGGATACGGAGCAATCTGCAATGGGTTATGGAGCAATCTGCACTGGGATACGGAGCGATCTGCACTGGGATATGGAGTGATCTGTACCAGGATACGGAGTGTTGTGAACTGGAATATGGAGTGATCTGTATCGGGATATGGAGTGAACTGAACTGGGATATAGTTTGATCTGTAGTGGGAAACGGAGCGACATGCACTTGGATCGGTGTGATCTGTACTGAGATACGTACTGATAAGTACTGGGATATGGGGTTATTGCACTGCGATATGGAATGATCTCCACTAGGAAATGGTGTAATCTGCATAGGGTCACGCAGTGATCTGTACTTTGATGCAGAATGATCTGTAATGTGTTTTGGAGTGATCTGTACTGGGATATGGAGCAATCTGCACTGGGATAAAGAGCAATCTGAACTGGGATATGCACGAATCTGCACTGGGATACGGAGCGATCTGCCCTAGGACAATGTGATCTGAACTGGGATACGGAGTGATCTGAACTGGGGTACGGACAGATCTGAACTGGGACACGGAGCGATCTGCAATTGGATATGGATTGATCTGTATTGGGGTACGGACTGATAAATACTGGGATATGGTGTTATCTGCACTGCGATACTGAGTGATCTGCACTAGGAAATGGTGTGACCAGAATTAGGATATGGAGGGATCTGTTCTGGCATATGGAGTCATCTGTACTGGGATATGATGTGATCTGTACTGGGATTTGGGGTGATCTGTACTGGGATACGGAGCTATCTGAACTTGGATACGGAGCGATCTGCACTGGGATATGGAGCGATCTGTATTGGGATTTGGAGTGATCTCAACTGGGATATTGAGCGATCTGCACTGCGATACAGAGCAATCTGTACTGGGATACAGAGCAATCTGTACCTGGTTACGGAGTGATCTGCACTGGGATACAGAGAATCTGCAGTAGGATATGGAGCAATCTGTACTGGGATACGTTGCGATCTGAACTGGGATTTGGAGTGATTTGAACTGGGATATGGAGCGATCAGAAGTGGAATATGGAGCAATCTGCACTGCGAAACGAAGCAATCTGAACTGGGATAAGCACGGATCTGCACTGGGAAACTGAACGATCTGCCCTTGGAAAGTGCGATCTGCATTGGGATACGGAGTGATCTGAACTGGGATACGGACAGAGCTGAACTGGGATATGGAGCGATCCGCACTTGGATACAGATTGATCTGTATTGGGATACGGACTGATAAGTACTGGGATATGGGGTTATCTGCACTGCAATACTGAGTGATCTGCACTAGGAAATGGTGTGATCAGCACTGTGTCATGGAGCGATCTACACTGGAATACGAAGTGATCTGTACTGGGATATACAGCGATCTGCACTGGGATATGGAGCAATCAGCACTGGGATATGGAGCAATCTGCACTGGGATACGGAGCGATCTGCACTGGGATATGGAGTGATCCGTACCGGGATACGGAGTGTTGTGAACTGGGATATGGAGTGATCTGTATCGGGATATGGAGTGCACTGAACTGGGATATAGTGTGATCTGTAGTGGGAAACGGAGCAACATGCACTTGGATCGGAGTGATCTGTACTGGGATACTGACTGATAAGTACTGGGATATGGGGTTATTGCACTGCGATATGGAATGATCTCCACTAGGAAATGGTGTGATCTGCATAGGGTCACGCAGTGATCTGTACTTTGATGCGTAACGATCTGTAATGTGATTTGGAGTGATCTGCACTGGGATATGGAGCAATCTGCACTGTGATATGGAGTGATTTGTACCAGGATACGGAGTGTTGTGAACTGGGATATGGAGTGATCTGTATCGAGATATGGAGTGTACTGATCTGTACTGGCATACGGACTGATAAGTACTGGAATATGGGGTTATTGCACTGCGATGCGGAATGATCTCCACTAGGAAATGGTGTGATCTGCATAGGGTCACGCAGTGATCTGTACTTTGATGTGTAATGATCTGTAATGTGATTTGGAGTGATCTGCACTGGGATATGGAGTGATCTGTACTGGGATTTGGAGTGATCTGCACTGGGATATGGTGCGATCTGCACTGGGATACAGAGCAATCTGTACTGGGATACGGAGCAATCTGTACCTGGATACGGAGTGATCTGCACTGGGATACAGAGAATCTGCACCAGGATATGGAGCAATCTGTACTGGGATACGGTGCGATCTGAACTGGGATTTGGAGTGATCTAAACTGGGATATGGAGCGATCATTATTGGGATATGGAGCAATCTGCACTGGGATACGGAGCAATCTGAACTGGGATAAGCACGGATCTACACTGGGATACGGAGCGATCTGCCCTAGGACAATGTGATCTGCACTGGGATACGGAGTGATCTGAACTGGGGTACGGACAGATCTGAACTGCGACACGGAGCGATCTGCAATTGGATACGGATTGATCTGTATTGAGGTACGGACTGATAAGTACTGGGATATGGTGTTATCTGCACTGCGATACTGAGTGATCTGCACTAGGAAATGGTGTGACCGGAATTAGGATATGGAGGGATCTGTTCTGGCATATGGAGTCATCTGTACTGGGATATGATGTGATCTGTACTGGGATTTGGGGTGATCTGTACTGGGATACGGAGCTTTCTGAACTTGGATACGGAGCGATCTGCACTGGGATATGGAGCGATCTGCATTGGGATTTGGACTGATCTCAACTGGGATATGGAGCGATCTGCACTGCGATACAGAGCAATCTGTACCTGGATACGGAGCAATCTGTACATGGATACGGAGCGATCTGCACTGGGATGCAGAGAATCTGCAGTAGGATATGGAGCAATCTGTACTGGGATACGGTGCGATCTGAACTGGGATTTGGAGTGATTTGAACTGGGATATGGAGCGATCAGAAGTGGGATATGGAGCAATCTGCACTGCGAAACGAAGCAATCTGAACTGGGATAAGCACAGATCTGCACTGGGAAATGGAGCGATCTTCCCTGGGAAAGTGTGGTCTGCATTGGGATACGGAGTGATCTGAACTGGGATACGGACAGAGCTGAACTGGGATATGGAGCGATCCGCACTTGGATACAGATTGATCTGTATTGGGATACGGACTGATAAGTACTGGGATATGGGGTTATCTGCACTGCAATACTGAGTGATCTGCACTAGGAAATGGTGTGATCAGCACTGTGTCACGGAGCGATCTACACTGGAATACGAAGTGATCTGTACTGGGATATACAGCGATCTGCACTGGGATATGGAGCAATCAGCACTGGGATATGGAGCAATCAGCACTGGGATATGGAGCAATCTGCAATGGGATATGGAGCAATCTGCACTGGGATATGGAGCGATCTGCACTGGGATATGGAGTGATCCGTACCGGGATACGGAATGTTGTGAACTGCGATATGGAGTGATCTGTATCAGGATATGGAGTGTACTGAACTGGGATATAGTGTGATCTGTAGTGGGAAACGGAGCAACATGCACTTGGATCGGAGTGATCTGTACTGGGATACGGACTGATAAGTACTGGGATATGGGGTTATTGCACTGCGATATGGAATGATCTCCACTAGGAAATGGTGTGATCTGCATAGGGTCACGCAGTGATCTGTACTTTGATGCACAATGATCTGTAATGTGATTTGGAGTGATCTGCACTGGGATATGGAGCGATCTGTACTGGGATTTGGAGTGATCTGAACAGGGATATGGTGCGATCTGCACTGGGATACAGAGCAATCTGTACTGGGATAAGGAGAATCTGCACCAGGATATGGAGTGATCTGTACTGGGATACGGTGCGATCTGAACTGGGATTTGGACTGATCTAAACTGGGATATGGAGCGATCATTATTGGGATATGGAGCAATCTGCACTGGGATACAGAGCAATCTGAACTGGGATAAGCACGGATCTGCACTGGGATACGGAGTGATCTGCACTGGAAAAGTGTGATTTGCACTGGGATACGGAGTGAACTGAACTGGGATACAGACAGAGCTGAATTGGGATATGGAGCGATCTGCACTTGGATTCAGATTGATCTGTATTTTGATACGGACTGATAAGTACTGGGATAAGGGGTTATCTGCACTGCGATACTGAGTGATCTGCACTAGGAAATGGTGTGATCTGCACTGGGTCACGGAGCGATCTACACTTGAACACGGAGTGATCTATACTGGGATATACAGTGATCTGCACTGGGATATGGAGCTATCAGCACTGGGATATGGAGCAATCAGCACTGGGATACGAAGCAAGCTGCAATGGGATATGGAGCAATCTGCACTTTGATACGAAGTGATCTGCACTGGGATATGGAGTGATCCGTACCGGGTTACGGAGTGTTGTGAACTGCGATATGGAGTGATCTGTATCGGGATATGGAGTGTACTGAACTGGGATATAGTGTGATCTGTAGTGGGAAATGGAGCAACATGCACTTGGATCGGAGTGATCTGTGCTGGGATATGGACTGATAAGTACTGGGATATGGGGTTATTGCACTGCGATACGGAATGATCTCCACTAGGAAATGGTGTGATCTGCACTGGGTCACGGAGCGATCTACACTTGAACACGGAGTGATCTATACTGGGATATACAGTGATCTGCACTGGGATATGGAGCTATCAGCACTGGGATATGGAGCAATCAGCACTGGGATACGAAGCAAGCTGCAATGGGATATGGAGCAATCTGCACTTTGATACGAAGTGATCTGCACTGGGATATGGAGTGATCCGTACCGGGTTACGGAGTGTTGTGAACTGCGATATGGAGTGATCTGTATCGGGATATGGAGTGTACTGAACTGGGATATAGTGTGATCTGTAGTGGGAAATGGAGCAACATGCACTTGGATCGGAGTGATCTGTGCTGGGATATGGACTCATAAGTACTGGGATATGGGGTTATTGCACTGCGATACGGAATGATCACCACTAGGAAATGGTGTGATCTGCATAGGGTCACGCAGTGATCTGTACTTAGATGCGTAATGATCTGTAATGTGATTTGGAGTGATCTGCACTGGGATATGGAGCGATCTGAACTTGGATATGGAGCGATCTGCACTGGGATATGGAGCGATCTGAACTGGGATATGGAGCGATCAGAAGTGGGATATTGAGCAATCTGCAATGCGAAACGAAGCAATTTGCACTGGGATAAGCACGGATCTGCAGTGGGAAACAGAGCGATCTGCCCTGGGAAAGTGTGATCTGTATTGGGATACGGAGTGATCTGAACTGGGATACGGACAGAGCTGAACTGGGATATGGAGCGATCTGCACTTGGATACAGATTGATCTGTATTGGGATACGGACTGATAAGTACTGGGATATGGGGTTATCTGCACTGCGATACTGAGTGATCTGCACTAGGAAAAGGTGTGAACTGCACTGGGTCACGAAGCAATCTATACTGGAATACGAAGTGATCTGTACTGGGATATACAGCGATCTGCACTGGGATATGGAGCAATCAGCACTGGGATATGGAGCAATCAGCACTGGGATACAAAGCAATCTGCAATGGGATATGGAGCAATCTGCACTGGGATAGGGAGCGATCTGCACTGGGATATGGAGTGATCCGTACCAGGATACGGAGTGTTGTGAACTGCGATATGGAGTGATCTGTATCGGGATATGGAGTTTACCGAACTGGGATGTAGCGTGATCTGTAGTGGGAAACGGAGCAACATGCACTTGGATCGGAGTGATCTGTACTGGGATAGGGACTGATAAGTACTGGGATATGGGGTTATTGCACTGCGATATGGAATGATCTCCACAAGGAAATGGTGTCATCTGCATAGGGTCACGCAGTGATCTGTACTTTGATGCAGAATGATCTGTAATGTGATTTGGAGTGATCTGCACTGGGATATGGAGCGATCTGAACTTGGATACGGAGTGATCTGCACTGGGATATAGAACGATCTGTACTGGGATGCGGAGTGATCTGAACTGGGATATGAAGTGATCTGCACTGGGGTACAGAGCAATCTGTATTGGGATACGGAGCAATCTGTACCTGGATACGGAGCGATCTGTACTGGGATAGGGAGTGATCTGCACTGGGATATGGAGCAATCTGCACTGGGATACGGAGCAATCTGCACTGGGATATGAAGCAATCTGCACTGCGATACGGTGCGTTCTGTACCAGGATACGGAGCAATCTGTACCGGGATACAGGGTGTTCTGAGCTGGGATATGGTGTAATCTGTACTGCGATACAGTTTGATTTTCCCTGGGATACAAGGTGATCTGCACTGTGAGATGGAGCGATCTTCACAGGTATATGGACTGATAAGTACTGGGATAAGGGGTTATCTGCACTGCGCTACAGAGTGATTTGCACTAGGAAATGGTGTGACTGGAATTAGGATATGGAGTGATCTGTACTGGGATATGGAGTCATCTGTACTGGGATACAATGTGATCTGTAGTGGGATTTGGGGTGATCTGTACTGGGATACGGAGCAATCGGTACTGGGATACGGAGCAATCTGTACCTGGATATGGAGCGATCTGCACTGGGATACAGAGAATCTGCACTGGGATACGGAGCAATCTGTACTGGGATACGGTGCAATCTGAACTGGGATTTGGAGTGATCTGAACTGGGATATGGAGAGATCTGAACTGGGATATGGAGCATTCTGCACTGGGATACGGAGCAATCTGAACTGGGATATGCATGGATCTGCATTGGGATACGTAGCGATCTGCCCTGGGACAGTGTGATCTGCACTGGGATACGGAGTGCTCTGAACTGGTGTACGGACAGATCTGAACTGGGACACGGAGCAATCTGCACTTGGATACGGATTGATCTGTATTGGGATACGGACTGATAAGTACTGGGATATGGGGTTATCTGCACTGTGATACTGAGTGATCTGCACTAGGAAAAGGTGTGAACTGCACTGGGTCACGAAGCGATCTGTACTGGAATACGGAGTGATCTGTACTGGGATATACAGCAATCTGCACTGGGATATGGAGCAATCAGCACTGGGATATGGAGCAATCAGCACTGGGATACGAAGCAGTCTGCAATGGGATATGGAGCAATCTGCACTGGGATACGGAGCGATCTGCACTGGGATATGGAGTGATCCGTACCGGGATACGGAGTGTTGTGAACTGCGATATGGAGTGATCTGTATCGGGATATGGAGTGTACTGAACTGGGATATAGTGTGATCTGTAGTGGGAAATGGAGCGACATGCACTTGGATCGGAGTGATCTGTACTGGGATACGGACTGATAAGTACTGGGATATGGGGTTATTGCACTGCGATGTGGAATGCTCTCCACAAGGAAATGGTGTGATCTGCATAGGGTCACGCAGTGATCTGTACTTTGATGCGTAACGATCTGTAATGTGATTTGGAGTGATCTGCACTGGGAAATGGAGCAATCTGCACTGTGATACAGAGCAATCTGAACTGGGATATGCAGGGATCTGCACTGGGATACGGATTGATCTGCCCTGGGACAGTGTGATCTGCACTGGGATACGGAGTGATCTGAACTGTGGTACGGACAGATCTGAACTGGGACACAGAGCGATCTGCACTTGAAAACGGATTGATCTGTATTGGGATACGGACTGATAAGTACTGGGATATGCTGTTATCTGCACTGCAATACTGAGTGATCTGCACTAGGAAATGGTTTGACCGGAATTAGGATATGGAGGGATCTGTACTGGCATATGGAGTCATCTGTACTGGGATATGATGTGATCTGTACTGGGATTTGGGGTGATCTGTACTGGGATACGGAGCTATCTGAACTTGGATATGGAGCGATCTGCACTGGGATATGGAGCGATCTGTACTGGGATTTGGACTGATCTCAACTGGGATATGGAGCGTTCTGCACTGGGATACAGAGCAATCTGTACTGGGATACAGAGCAATCTATACCTGGATACGGAGCGATCTGCACGGGATACAGAGAATCTGCACTAGGATATAGAGCAATTTGTACTGGGATACGGTGCGATCTGAACTGGGATATGCAGTGATCTGAACTGGGATATGGAGCGATCAGAAGTGTGATATGGAGCAATCTGCACTGGGATACAGAGCAATCTGAACTGGGATAAGCACGGATCTGCACTGGGAAACGGAGCAATCTGCCCTGGGACAGTGTGATCTGCACTGGGATACGGAGTGATCTGAACTGTGGTATGGACAGATCTGAACTGGGACACGGAGCGATCTGCAATTGGATACGGATTGATCTGTATTGGGGTACGGACTGATAAGTATTGGGATATGGGGTTATCTGCATTGCGATGCTGAGTGATCTGCACTAGGAAATGGTGTGACCGGAATTAGGATATGGAGGGATCTGTACTGGCATATGGAGTCATCTGTACTGGGATATGATGTGATCTGTAGTGAGATTTGGGGTGATCTGAACTGGGATATGGAGAGATCTGAACTGGGATATCGAGCAATCTGCACTGGGATATGGAGCAATCTGAACTGGGATCGCACGGATCTGCACTGGGATACGGAGCAATCTGCCTTGGGACAGTGTAATCTGCACTGGGATATGGAGAGATCTGAACTGGGATACGGACGGATCTGAACTGGGATACGGAGTGACCTGCACTTGGATACGGCGTGATCTGTATTGCGATACGGACTAATAAGTATTGGGATATGGGGTTATCAGCATTGCAATGCTGAGTGATCTGCACTAGGAAATGTTGTAACCGGAATTAGGATATGGAGGGATCTGTACTGGGATATGAAGTCATCTGTACTGCGATATGAAGTGATCTGTAGTGGGATTTGGGGTGATCTGTACTGGGATATGGAGTGATCTGACCTTGGATACAGAGCAATTTGCACAGGGATATGCAGCGATCTGTACTGGGATTTGAAAAGATCTGAACTGGGATATGGAGCAATCTGCACTGGGATACGGAGCAATCTGAACTGGGATACGCACGGATCTGCACTGGGATATGGACCAATCTGCCCTGGGACAGTGTGATCTGCATTGGGATACGGAGAGATCCGAACTGCGATACGGACGGATCTGAACTGGGATACGGAGCGACCTGCACTTGGATACGGCGTGATCTGTATTGCGATACGGACTAATAAGTATTGGGATATGGGGTTATCTGCATTGCGATGCTGAGTGATCTGCACCTGGAAATGGTGTGACCGGAATTAGGAAATGGAGGGATCTGTACTGGCATATGGAGTCATCTGTACTGGGATATGATGTGATCTGTACTCGGATTTGGGGTGATCTGTACTGGGATACGGAGCGATCTGAACTTGGATATGGAGCGATCTGCACTGGGATATGGAGCGATTTGTACTGGCATTTGAAGAGATCTGAACTGGGATATGGAGCGATCTGCACTGGGATACAGAGCAATCTGTATTGGGAGACGGAGCAATCTGTACCTGGATACGGAGCGATCTACACTGGGATACAGAGAATCTGCACTAGGATATGGAGCAATCTGTACTGGGATATGCAGCGATCTGAACTGGGATGTGGAGTGATCTGAACTGGGATATGGAGCGATCAGTAGTGGGATATGGAGCAATCTGCACTGGGATACAGAGCAATCTGAACTGGGATAAGCACAGATCTGCACTGGGATACGGAGCAATCTGCCTTGGGACAGTGTGATCTGCACTGGGATTAGGAGAGATCTGAACTGGGATACGGAGTGATCTGCACTTGGATACGGCGTGATCTGTATTGCGATACGGACTAATAAGTACTGGGATATGGGGTTATCTGCATTCCGATGCTGAGTGATCTGCACTAGGAAATGTTGTGACCGGAATTAGGATATGGAGGGATCTGTACTGGGATATGAAGTCATCTGTACTGCGATATGAAGTGATCTGTAGTGGGATTTGGGGTGATCTGTACTGGGATACGGAGTGATCTGACCTTGGATACAGAGCAATTTGCACAGGGATATGGAGCGATCTGTACTGGGATTTGAAAAGATCTGAACTGGGATATGGAGCAATCTGCACTGGGATACGGAGCAATCTGAACTGGGATACGCACGGATCTGCACTGGGATATGGACCAATCTGCCCTGGGACAGTGTGATCTGCACTGGGATACGGAGTGATCTGAACTGCGATACGGATGGATCTGAACTGGGATACGGAGCGAGCTGCACTTGGATACGGCGTGATCTGTTTTGGGATACGGATTGATAAATAGTGGAAGATGGGGTTATTTGCATTGCGATACGGAGTGATCTGCACTAGGAAATGGTGTGACCGGAATTAGGATATGGAGGGATCTGTACTGGCATATGGAGTCATCTGTACTGGGATATGATGTGATCTGTACTGGGATTTGGGGTGATCTGTACTGGGATACGGAGCGATCTGAACTTGGATACGGAGCGATCTGCACTGGGATATGGAGCGATCTGTACTGGCATTTGAAGAGATCTGAACTGGGATATGGAGCGATCTGCACTGGGATACAGAGCAATCTGTATTGGGAGACGCAGCAATCTGTACCTAGATACGGAGAGATCTGCACTGGGATACAGAGAATCTGCACTAGGATATGGAGCAATCTGTACTGGGATATGCAGTGATCTGAACTGGGATTTGAAGTGATCTGAACTGGGATATGGAGCGATTAGAAGTGGGAGATGGAGCAATCTGCACTGGGATATGGAGCAATCTGAACTGGGATAGGGAGTGATCTGCACTGGGATATGGAGCAATCTGCACTGGGATATGAAGCAATCTGCACTGGGATACGGAGTGATCTGTACCGGGATACGGAGCGATCTGTACCGGGATGCAGGATGTTCTGAGCTGGGATATGGTGTAATCTGTACTGCAATACAGTTTGATTTGCCCTGGGATACAAGGTGATCTGCAGTGTGAGACAGAGCGATCTGCACTGGGATATGGAGTGAGCTGTACCGGGATATGGAGTGTTGTGAACTGGCATATGGAGTGATCTGTATCGGGATACGGAGTGTATTGAACTGGGATATAGTGTGATCTGTAGTGGGAAACGGAGCGACATGCACTTGGATCCGAGTGATCTGTACTGGGATACGGACTGATAAGTATTGGGATATGGGGTTATTGCACTGCGAGACGGAATGATCTCCACTAGGAAATGGTGTGATCTGCATAGGGTCACGCAGTGATCTGTACTTTGATGCACAATGATCTGTAATGTGATTTGGAGCGATCTGTACTGGGACATGGAGCAATCTGCACTGGGATATGGAGCGATCTGGACTGGGATAAGCACGGATCTGCACTGGGATACGGAGTGATCTGAACTGGGGTACGGACAGATCTGAACCGGGACACGGAGCGATCTGGACTTGGATACGAATTGATCTGTATTGAATTATGGACTGATAAGTACTGGGATATCGGGATATCTGCTCTGCGGTACTGAGTGATCTGAACTGGGATAAGGAGTGATCTGCAGTGGGTCACGGATTAATCTATACTGGAATACGGAGTGATCTGTACTGGAATATGGAGTGATCTGCACTGGGATTCGGAGTGATCTGTAACGGGATACAGAGTATTGTAAACTGGGATATGGAGTGATCTGTAACAGGATACGGAGTGTACAGAATTGGGATATAGTGTGATCTGTAGAGGGAAACGGAACGACATGCACTTGGATCGGAGTGATCTCTACTGGGATATGGACTGTTTAGTACTGGGATATGGGGTTATTGCACTGCGATAAAGAATGATCTCCATTAGGAAATGGTGTGATCTGCATAGGGTCACGCAGTGATCTGTAATGGGATGCGGAGTGATCTGTAATGGAGTTTTGGAGCGATCTGCACTGGGATACAGAGCAATCTGTACTGGGATACGGAACAATCTGCACTGGGACATGGAGCAATCTGCACTGGGATATGAAACAATCTGCACTGGGATATGGAGCAATCTGCACAGGGATACGGAACAATCTGCACTGGGATATGAAGCAATCTGCACTGCGATACGGCGCGATCTGTACCGGGATACGGAGCGATCTGTACCGGGATACGGGGTGTTCTGAGCTGGGATATGGTGTAATCTGTACTGCGATACAGTTTGATTTTCCCTGGGATACAAGGTGATCTGCACTGTGAGATGGAGCGATCTTCACAGGTATATGGACTGATAAATACTGGGATAAGGGGTTATCTGCACTGCGCTACGGAGTGATCTGCGCTAGGAAATGGTGTGACTGGAATTAGGATATGGAGTGATCTGTACTGGGATATGGAGTCATCTGTACTGGGATACGATGTGATCTGTAGTGGGATTTGGGGTGATCTGTACTGGGATATGGAGCAATCGGTACTGGGATACGGAGCAATCTGTACCTGGATATGGAGCGATCTGCACTGGGATACAGAGAATCTGCACTGGGATACGGAGCAATCTGTACTGGGATACGGTGCAATCTGAACTGGGATTTGGAGTGATCTGAACTGGGATATGGAGAGATCTGAACTGGGATATGGAGCATTCTGCACTGGGATACGGAGCAATCTGAACTGGGATATGCATGGATCTGCATTGGGATACATAGCAATCTGCCCTGGGACAGTGTGATCTGCACTGGGATACGGAGTGCTCTGAACTGGGGTACGGCCAGATCTGAACTGGGACACGGAGCGATCTGCACTTGGATACGGATTGATCTGTATTGGGTTACGGACTGATAAGTACTGGGATATGGTGTTATCTGCACTGCGATACTGAGTGATCTGCACTAGGAAATGGTGTGATCTGCACTGGGTCACGAAGAGATCTATACTGGAATACGGAGTGATCTGTACTGGGATATACAGCGATCTGCACTGGGATACGGAGCAATCTGCACTGGGATACGAAACAATCTGCACTGGGATATGGAGCAATCTGCACTGGGATATGGAGCAATCTGCACTGGGATATGAAGCAATCTGCACTGTGATACGACGTGATCTGTACCGGGATTCAGAGCGATCTGTACCGGGATACGGGGTGTTCTGAGCTGGGATATGGTGTAATCTGTACTGCGATACAGTTTGATTTTCCCTGGGATACAAGGTGATCTGCACTGTGAGATGGAGCGATCTTCACAGGTATATGGACTGATAAGTAATGGGATAAGTGGTTATCTGCACTGCGCTACGGAGTGATCTGCACTAGGAAATGGTGTGACTGGAATTAGGATATGGAGTGATCTGTACTGGGATATGGAGTCATCTGTACTGGGATACGATGTGATCTGTAGTGGGATTTGGGGTGATCTGTACTGGGATATGGAGCAATCGGTACTGGGATACGGAGCAATCTGTACCTGGATATGGAGCGATCTGCACTGGGATACAGAGAATCTGCACTGGGATACGGAGCAATCTGTACTGGAATACGGTGCAATCTGAACTGGGATTTGGAGTGATCTGAACTGGGATATGGAGAGATCTGAACTGGGATATGGAGCATTCTGCACTGGGATACGGAGCAATCTGAACTGGGATATGCATGGATCTGCATTGGGATACGTAGCGATCTGCCCTGGGACAGTGTGATCTGCAGTGGGATACGGAGTGCTCTGAACTGGGGTACGGGCAGATCTGATCTGGGACACGGAGTGATCTGCACTTGGATACGGATTGATCTGTATTGGGATACAGACTGATAAGTACTGGGATAAGGCATTATCTGCACTGCGATATGGAGTGATCTGCACTAGGAAATGGTGTGATCAGCATTTGGATATGGAGTGATCTGTACTTGGATATGGAGTCAATTGTACTGAGATATGATGTGATCTGTAGTGGGATTTGGGGTGATCTGCAATGGGATACGGAATGATCTGAACTTGGATACGGAGCGATCTGTACTGGGATACGGTGCGATCTGAACTGGGATTTGGAGTGATCTGAACTGGGATATGGAGAGATCTGAACTGGGATATGGCGCAATCTGCACTGGGATACAGAGCAATCTGAACTGGGATAAGTACGGATCAGCACTGGGATACGGAACGATCCGCCCTGGGACAGTGTGATCTGCACTGGGATATGGAGTGATCTGAACTGCGATACGGATGGATCTGAACTGGGATACGAGCAATCTGAACTGTGATACGGACAGATCTGAACTGGGATACGGAGCGATCTGCACTTGGATACAGATTAATCTGTATTGGGATACGAACTGATAAGTACTGGGATAAGGGGTTATCTGCACTGCGATACTGAGTGATCTGCACTAGGAAATGGTGTGATCTGCACTGGGTCACGGAGTGATCTATACTGGAATTAGGAGTGATCTGTACTCGGATATGGAGCGATCTGCACTGGGATATGGAGCAATCTGCACTGGGATATGGAGTGATTTGTACCGAGATACCGAGTGTTGTGAACTGGGATATGGAGTGATCTGTACCGGGATACGGAGTGTACTGAACTGGGATATAGTGTGATCTGTAGTGGGAAACATAGCGATATGCACTTGGATCGGAGTGATCTGTACTGGGATATGGACTGATAAGTACTGGGATATGGGGTTATTGCACTGCGATATGGAATGATCTCCACTAGGAAATGGTGTGATCTGCATAGGGTCACGCAGTGACCTGTACTTTGATGTGGAATGATCTGTAATGTGATTTGGAGTGATCTGCATCGGAATATGGAGCGATCTGAACTGGGATACGGAGCAATCTGAACTGGGATAAGCATGGATCTGCACTGGGATACGGAGCGATCTGCCCTGAGACAGTGTGATCTGCACTGGGATACGGAGTGATCTGAACTGGGGTACGGACAGATCTGAACTGGGACACGGAGCAATCTGCACTTGGATACGGATTGATCTGTATTGGGATACGGACTGTTAAGTACTGGGGATATGGTGTTATCTGCACTGCGATACTGAGTGATCTGCACTAGGAAATGGTGTGACCGGAATTAGGATATGGAGGGATCTGTACTGGGATTTGGGGTGATCTGTACTGGGATTTGGGGTGATCTGTACTGGGATACGGAGCTATCTGAACTTGGATATGGAGCGATCTGACCTGGGATGCGGACAGATCTGAACTGGGATATGGAGCGATCTGCATTTGGATACAGATTGATCTGTATTGGTATAATGGACTGATAAGTACTGAGATATGGGGATATCTGCACTGCAATACTGAGTGATCTGCACTAGGAAATGGTGTGATTTGCAATGGGTCACGCAGTGATCTATACTGGGATACGGAGTGATCTCTACCGGGATACGGAGCGATCTGTACCGGGATACGGAGTGATCTGTACCTGGATACGGAGTGATCTCTACCGGGTTATGGGGTGTTCTGAGCTGGGATATGGTCTGTTCTGTAGTGTGATACAGAGTGATCTGCCCTGGGATACACGTTGATGTGCACTGCGATACGAAGCGATCTTCACTGGGATTTGGACTGATAAGTACTGGGATAAGGCATTATCTGCACTGCGATATGGAGTGGTCTGCACTAGGAAATGGTGTGATCAGCATTTGGATATGGAGTGATCTGTACTTGGATATGGAGTCAATTGTACTGAGATATGATGTGATCTGTAGTTGGATTTGGGGTGATCTGCAATGGGATACGGAATGATCTGAACTTGGATACGGAGCGATCTGCACTGTGATAAAGAGCAATCTTCACTGGGATACAGAGTGATTTGTACTGTGATACGGTGCGATGTGAACTTGGATGCGGAACAATCTGCACTGGGAACACAGCATTCTGCCCTGGGATACGGAGCGATATGTACTGGGATATGGAATGATCTTTACCAGTATATGGGGTGTTCTGAATGGGATACGATGTGATCTGCACTGGGATCCGGTATGATCTGCATTGGGATATTACAAGATCTGCACTGGGATACAGGGTGCTCTGCACTGGGATTCAGAGCATTCTGCTCTAGGATATGGAGTGATATGCACTGGGATATGGTGTGATATACACTGGGATACGGAGCAATCTGTACTTGAATATGGACTGATAAGTACTGGGATATGGGGTTATCTGCACTGCGGTACAGAGTGATCTGCACTAGGATAATGTGGGATATGCACTGGGATATGGGGTGAACTGTACTGGGATATGGAGCAATCTGTGCTGGGATACGGAGTGATCTTAACTGGGATACGGAATGATCTAACTGGGATACAGAGCAATCTTCACTGGGATACGGAGTGATTTGTACTGGGATACGGTGCGATCTGAACTTGGATACGGAGTGATCTGCGCTGGGATACAGAGCATTCTGCACTGGGATATGGAACGACCTGTACTGGGCTACGGAGCGATCTGCACTGGGATACGGAGCGATCTGTACCTGAATACGGGATGTTATGAGGTGGGATATGGTGTGATCTGTATTGCGATACAGAGTGATCTGCCCTGGGATACACGGTGATCTGCACTGTGATACGAAATGACCTTCACTGGGATATGGACTGATAAGTACTGGGATAAGGGGTTATCTACTATGCGATAAGGAGTGATCTGCACTAGGAGATGGTGCGATCTGCATTGGGATGTGGAGTGATCTGTACTGTGATATGATGTGTTCTGCAGTGGGATTTGGGGTGATCTGTACTGGCATAAGGAGCGATCTGAACTTGGATACGGAGCGATCTGCACTGGGATACACAAGATTCTGCATTGGGATACAGAGCGATCTGTACTGGGATACGGAGCGATCTGCACTGGGATATAATGTGCTCTGTACCGGAATACGGGGTACGGTGATACAGAATGATCTGCTCTTGGATACAAGGTGATCTGCACTGCAATATGAAGTGATCTTCATTGGGATATGGACTGATAAGTACTGGGATGAGGGCTTATATGCACTGCAATATGGAGTGATCTGCACTAGGAAATGGTGTGATCTGCATTGGGATATGGACTGATCTGTACTGGGATATGGAGTGATCTGTACTGGGATACGGAGTGAACTGAGCTTGGATACGGAGCGATCTGCACTGGGATACAGAGAAATCTTCACTGGGATACGGAGAGATTTGTACTGGGATACGGTGTGATCTGAACTGGGATACGGAGCGATCTGCACTGGGATACAAAGCATTCTGAACTGGGATACAGAGTGATCTGCACTGGGATATGGAGCGATCTGTACCAGAATACGGGGTGTTCTGAACTGGGATATGATGCGATTTGCATCGGGATCCGGTATGATTTGTGTTGGGATACGACAAGATCTGCACTGGGATACAGGGTGCTCTGCACTGGAATACGGAGCAATCTGAACTGGGTTACGGAGTGATCTGCACTGGGATATGGTGCGATATACACTGGGACACGGAGCAATCTGTACTTGAATACGGACTGATAAGTACTGGGATATGGGGTTTTCTGCACTGTGATACAGAGTGATCTGCACTAGGATAATGTGGGATATGCACTGGGATATGGGGTGATCTGTACTGGGATACGGTGCGATCTGCACAGGGATACAGAGTGTTCTGAACTGGGATATGGTGTGATCTGATCTGGGATATGGAGCGATCTGCACTGGGATATGGAGCAATCTGCACCGGGTTACGGTGCGATCTGTACTGTTATACAGAGCGATCTGGACTGGGATAAGGACCGATCTGAAGAGGGATATGGAGTGATCTGACTGGGATACAGAGCAATCTGTATCGGGATACAGAGTGATCTGTTCTGGGATATGGGGTGTTCTGAACTGGGATACAGTGTGATCTGCACTGGAATCCGTTATTATCTGTATTGGGATACGACATGATCTGCACTGGGATGTGGTTTGATATACACTGGGAAACAGAGCAATCTGTACATGGATACAGACTGATAAGTACAGGGATATGGGGTTACCTGCACTGCGATACAGAGTGATCTGCACTAGGGTACGTTGGGATATGCACTGGGATACGGGGTGATCTGTACTGCGATACGGAGCGATCTGAACTGGTATACGAGTGATCTAAACAGGATATGGGCTGTTCTGAACTTGGATACAGTGTGATCTGATCTGGGATATGGAACGATCTGCACTGGGATACAGAGCAATCTGCAGTGGGGATACGGCGCGATCTGTACTGGGATACGGTATGATCTGTTTTGTGATACGGGGCGATCTGCACTGGGATATGGAGTGATCTGCACTGGGATATGGAGTGATCTGAACTGGGATATGGAGTTATCTGAACTGGGATACTGAGCGATCTGTTCTGTGATACGGGTGTTCTGAACTTGGTTATGGTGTGACCTGCACTGGGATACGAACTGATAATTACTGGGATACGGGGTGTTCTGCACTTGAATATGGAGTGATCTGCACTGGGATATGGAGCGATCTGAACTGGGATATGGAATGATCTGAACTGGGATACAGAGTGATCTGAACAGGGATACAGAGCGATCTGTTCTGGGATATGGATGTTCTGAACTGGGATACGGGGTGATCTGAACTGGGCTATGGAGTGATCTGAACTGGGATAAGGAGCGATCTGTACTGGGAAAGGGAGCAATCTGCACTGGGATACGGAGCGATGTGCGCTGGGATACAGAGCATTCTGCACTGGGATACGGAGCGATCTGTACCAGAATACGGGGTGTTCTGAGGTGGGATATGCTGTGAACTGTACTGCGACACAGAGTGAGCTGCCCTGGGATACACGGTGATCTGCACTGTGATATGAAGTGATCTTCACTGGGATATGGACTGATAAGTGCTGGGATAAGGGGTTATCTACTATGTGATAATGAGTGATCTGCACGAGGAGATGGTGCGATCTGCATTGGGATGTGAAGTGATCTGTACTGTGATATGGAGTGATCTGAACTGGGATACGGAGCGATCTGAACCCGGATACGGAGCGATCTGTTCTGGGATAGGGGGTGTTCTGAACTGGGATACACGGTGATCTGAACTGGGCTATAGAGTGATCTGAACTGGGATAAGGGAGTGATCTGAACTCGGATACGCAGCTATCTGCACTGGGATACGGAGCGATTTGAACTGCAATACGGAACGATCTGCACTGGGATATGGAGTGATCTGCACTGGGAAAAGGAGCGATCTGCACTGGGATACGGAGTGATCTGCACTGGGATTATGGTGTGATCTGTACCGGGATATGAAGTGTTGTGAACTGGGATATGGAGTGATCTGTATCGGGATACGGAGTGTACTGAACTGGGATGTAGTGTGATCTGTAGTGGGAAACGGAGCGACATGCACTTGGATCGGAGTGATCTGTACTGGGATACGGATTGATAAGTACTGGGATATGGGGTTAATGCGCTGCGATACAGAATGATCTCCATTAGGAAATGGTGTGATCTGCATAGGGTCACGCAGTAATCTATACTTGGGATACAGAGTGACCTGTAATTGTATATGGAGCGATCTGCACTGGGATACGGAGCGATCTGCACTGGGATATGGAGTGATCTGTACCGGGATACGGAGTGTTGTGAACTGGGATATGAAGTGATCTGTATCGGGATACGGAGTGTAACTGAACTGGGATATAGTGTGATCTGTAGTGGGGAAACGGAGCGACATGCACTTGGATCGGAGTGATCTGCTCTGGGATACGGATTGATAAGTACTGGGATATGGGGTTATTGCACTGCGATACGGAATGATCTCCTCTAGGAAATGGTTTGATCTGCATAGGGTCATGCAGTAATCTATACTGGGATACAGAGTGATCTGTAATGGTATATGGAGCGATCTGCACTGGGATATGGTGCCATACTGCATTGGGATACAAAGCAATCTGCACTGGGAAATGGCGCAATCTCCACTGGGATAGGGAGTGATCTGTACTGGGATAGGGAGTGATCTGTACTGGGATAGGGAGTGATCTGCACTGGGAAATGGAGCAATCTGCAATGGGATACGAAGCAATGTGCACTGCGATACAGAGCTATCTGTACCGGGATACGGAGCGATCTGTACCGGGATACGGGGTGTTCTGAGCTGGGATATGGTGTGTTTCTGTACTGCGATACATAGAGATTTGCCCTGGGATACAAGGTGATCTTCACTGTGAGACGGAGCGATCTTCACTGGGATATGGACTGATAAGTACTAGGATTAGGGGTTATCTGCACTGCGATATGGAGTGATCTGCACTAGGAAATGGTGTGACCGGAATTAGGATATGGAGTGATCTGTACTGGGATACGATGTGATGTGTAGTGGGATTTGGGGTGATCTGTACTGGGATACGGCGTGATCTGTACTGGGATATGGAGCGATCTGCACTGGGATACGGAGTGATCTTTACCAGTATACGGCGTATTTTGAACTGGGATACAGTGTGATCAGCACTGGGATCCGGTATGATCTGTATTGGGATGCGACATGATCTGCACTGGTATACAGGATGCTCTGCACTGGGATTCAGAGCATTCTGCACTGGGGTACGGTGTGATCTGCACTGGGATCCAGTATTATCTGTATTGGGATATGATATGATCTGCACTGGGATATGGTGTGATATACACTGGGATATGGAGCAATCTGTACTTGGATATGGACTGATAAGTACTGGGATATGTGGTTATCTGCACTGCGATACAGAGTGATCTGCACAAGGGTAAAAGTAGAATGTGCACGGGGATATGGTGTGATCTGTACTGCGATACAGAGTGATCTGAACTGGTATACGGAGTGATCTAAGACAGGATACGGGGTGTTCTTAATTTGGATACAGTGTGATCTGATCTGGGATATGGAGCGATGTGCACTGGGATACAGAAAAAATCTGCACTGGGATATGGCGCGATCTGTACTGGGATATGGGGTGTTCTGAACTGGGATATGATGTGATCTGCACTGGGACACGGACTGATAATTACTGGGATACGGGTGATCTGCACTCGAATATGGAGTGATCTGCACTGGGATATGGAGCGATCTGAACTGGGAATTGGGAGTGATCTGAACTAGGCTATGGAGTGATCTGAACAGGGATACAGAGCGATTTGAACTGGGATACGCAGCTATCTACACTAGGATGTGGAGAGATTTGAACTGGGATACAGAACGATCTGCACCGGGATACAGAGCAATCTGAACTGGGATGCGGAGCGATCTGCACATGGATACGGAGCGATCTGTAATGGGATAGGGGGTGATCTGCACTGGGAAATGGAGCAATCTGCAATGGGATATGAAGCAATGTGCACTGCGATACAGAGCTATCTGTACCGGGATATGGAGTGATCTGTACCGGGATACGAGGTGTTCTGAGCTGGGATCTGGTGTGATCTGTACTGCGATACATAGAGATTTGCCCTGGGATACAAGGTGATCTGCACTGTAAGACGGAGCGATCTTCACTGGGATATGGACTGATAAGTACTGGGATTAGGGGTTATCTGCACTGCGATATGGAGTGATCTGCACTAGGGAAATGGTGTGACCGGAATTAGGATATGGAGTGATCTATACTGGGATATGGAGTCATCTGTACTGGGATACGATGTGATGTGTAGTGGAATTTGGGGTGATATGTACTGGGATATGGCGTGATCTGTACTGGGATATGGAGCGATCTGCACTGGGATACGGAGTGATCTTTACCAGTATACGGCATATTTTGAACTGGGATACGGTGTGATCAGCACTGGGATCAGGTATGATCTGTATTGGGATGCGACATGATCTGCACTGGTATACAGGATGCTCTGCACTGGGATTCAGAGCATTCTGCACTGGGGTAAGGTGTGATCTGCACTGGGATCCAGTATTATCTGTATTGGGATATGATATGATCTGCACTGGGATATGGTGTGATATACACTGGGATATGGAGCAATCTGTACTTGGATATGGACTGATAAGTACTGGGATATGGGGCTATCTGCACTGCGATGCAGAGTGATCTGCACAAGGGTAAAGTGGAATGTGCACGGGGATATGATGTGATCTGTACTGCGATACAGAGTGATCTGAACTGGTATACGGACTGATCTAAGACAGGATACAGGGTGTTCTTAATTTGGATACAGTGTGATCTGATCAGGGATATGGAGCGATCTGCACTGGGATACAGAAAAATCTGCACTGGGATATGGAGCGATCTGTACTGGGATACGGGGTGTTCTGAACTGGGATATGATGTGATCTGCACTGGGATATGGAGCGATCTGAACTTGGAATTGGAGTGATCTGAACTGGGCTATGGAGTGATCTGCGCTGGGATACAGAGCGATCTGAACTGGGATGCAGAGCGATCTGCACTGGGATACGGAGCGATCTGTAATGGGATAGGGAGTGATCTGCACCGGGATATGGAGCAATCTGCACTGGGATACAGAGCAATCTGCACTGGGATATGAAGCAATCTGCACTGGGATGCAGAGCGATCTGTACTGGGATACGGAGCAATCCGTACTGGGATACGGGGTGTTCTGAGCTGGGATATGGTTTGATCTGTACTGCGATACAGAGTGATTTGCCCTGGGATACAAGGTGATCTGCACTGTGAGACGGAGCGATCTTCACTGGGATATGGACTGATAAGTACTGGGATAAGGGGTTATCTGCACTGCGTTACGGAGTGATCTGCACTAGGAAATGGTGTGACCGGAATTAGGATATGGAGTGATCTGTACTGGGATATGGAGTGATCTGTAATGGGAAATGATGTGATCTGTAGTGGGATTTGGGGTGATCTGTACTGGGATACGGAGTGATCTGAACTTGGATACGGAGCGATCTGCACTGGGATACAGAGCAATCTTCACTGGGATACGGCGTGAGCTAAACTTGCATACAGAGTGATCTGCACTGCGATACAGAGCATTGTGCACTGGGATATGGAGCGATCTGTACTGGGATATGGAGCGATCTGCACTGGGATACGGAGCGATCTGTACCAGAATACGGGGTGTTCTGAGGTGGGATATGCTGTGAACTGTACTGCGATACAGAGTGATCTGCCCTGGGATACAAGGTGATCTGCACTGTGATATGAAGTGATCTTCACTGGGATATGGACTGATAAGTGCTGGGATAAGGGGTTATCTACTATGTGATAATGAGTCATCTGCACGAGGAGATGGTGCGATCTGCATTGGGATGTGGAGTGATCTGTACTGTGATATGGAGTGATCTGAACTGGGATACGGAGCGATCTGAACCCGGATACGGAGCGATCTGTTCTGGGATAGGGGGTGTTCTGAACTGGGATACACGGTGATCAGAACTGGGCTATGGAGTGATCTGAACTGGGATAAGGAGTGATCTGAACTCGGATACGCAGCTATCTGCACTGGGATACGGAGCGATTTGAACTGCAATACGGAACGATCTGCACTGGGATATGGAGTGATCTGCACTGGGAAACGGAGCGATCTGCACTGGGATACGGAGTGATCTGCACTGGGATATGGAGTGATCTGTACCGGGATATGAAGTGTTGTGAACTGGGATATGGAGTGATCTGTATCGGGATACGGAGTGTACTGAACTGGGATGTAGTGTGATCTGTAGTGGGAAACGGAGCGACATGCACTTGGATTGGAGTGATCTGTACTGGGATACGGATTGATAAGTACTGGGATATGGGGTTAATGCGCTGCGATACAGAATGATCTCCATTAGGAAATGGTGTGATCTGCATAGGGTCACGCAGTAATCTATACTGGGATACAGAGTGATCTGTAATTGTATATGGAGCGATCTGCACTAGGATATGGAGCAATCTGCATTGGGATACGGAGCAATCTGCGCTGGGATATGGCACAATCTCCACTGGGATAGGGAGTGATCTGTACTGGGATAGGGAGTGATCTGCACTGGGAAATGGAGCAATCTGCAATGGGATACGAAGCAATGTGCACTGCGATACAGAGCTATCTGTACCAGGATACGGAGCGATCTGTACCGGGATACGGGGTGTTCTGAGCTGGGATATGGTGTGATCTGTACTGCGATACATATTGATTTGCCCTGGGATACAAGGTGATCTTCACTGTAAGACGGAGCGATCTTCACTGGGATATGGACTGATAAGTACTGGGATTAGGGGTTATCTGCACTGCGATAGGGAGTGGTCTGCACTAGGAAATGGTGTGACCAGAATTAGGATATGGAGTGATCTATACTGGGATATGGAGTCATCTGTACTGGGATACGATGTGATGTGTAGTGGGATTTGGGGTGATCTGTACTGGGATATGGCGTGATCTGTACTGGGATATGGAGCGATCTGCACTGGGATACGGAGTGATCTTTACCAGTATACGGCGTATTTTGAACTGGGATACGGTGTGATCAGCACTGGGATCCGGTATGATCTGTATTGGGATGCGACATGATCTGCACTGGTATACAGGATGCTCTGCACTGGGATTCAGAGCATTCTGCACTGGGGTAAGGTGTGATCTGCACTGGGATCCGGTATTATCTGTATTGGTATATGATATGTTTGCACTGGGATATGGTGTGATATACACTGGGATATGGAGCAATCTGTACATGGATATGGACTGATAAGTACTGGGATATGGGGTTATCTGCACTGCGATGCAGAGTGATCTGCACAAGGGTAAAGTGGAATGTGCACGGGGATATGGTGTGATCTGTACTGCGATACAGAGTGATCTGAACTGGTATACGGAGTGAGCTCAGACAGGATACGGGGTGTTCTTAATTTGGATACAGAGTGATCTGATCTGGGATATGGAGCGATCTGCACTGGCATACTGAGAAATCTGCACTGGGATATGGAGCGATCTGTACTGGGATACAGAGCGATCTGCACT
Source organism: Isurus oxyrinchus (assembly GCA_026770705.1). Classification (NCBI taxonomy): domain Eukaryota; kingdom Metazoa; phylum Chordata; class Chondrichthyes; order Lamniformes; family Lamnidae; genus Isurus; species Isurus oxyrinchus. Next base: position 153,208 of record JANJGN010000034.1, read on the forward strand.
GGGATACGGAGCGATCTGTCATGGGATAGGGAGTGATCTGCACTGCGATATGGAGCAATCTGCACTGGGATACGGAGCAATCTGCACTGGGATATGAAGCAATCTGCTCTGGGATAAGGAGCGATCTGTACTGGGATACGGAGCAATCTGTACTGGGATACGGAGTGTTCTGAGCAGGGATATGGTTTGATCTGTACTGCGATACAGAGTGATTTGCCCTGGGATACAAGGTGATCAGCACTGTGAGACGGAGCGATCTTCACTGGGATATGGACCGATGTGTCCTGTGATAAGGGGTTATCTGCACTGCGATACGGAGTGATCTGCACTAGGAAATGGTGTGACCAGAATTAGGATATGGAGTGATCTATACTGGGATATGGAGTCATCTGTACTGGGATACGATGTGATGTGTAGTGGGATTTGGGGTGATCTGTACTGGGATATGGCGTGATCTGTACTGGGATATGGAGCGATCTGCACTGGGATACGGAGTGATCTTTACCAGTATACGGCGTATTTTGAATTGGGATACGGTGTGATCAGCACTGGGATCCGGTATGATCTGTATTGGGATGCGACATGATCTGCACTGGTATACAGGATGCTCTGCACTGGGATTCAGAGCATTCTGCACTGGGATATGGTGTGATATACACTGGGATATGGAGCAATCTGTACATGGATATGGACTGATAAGTACTGGGATATGGGGTTATCTGCACTGCGATGCAGAGTGATCTGCACAAGGGTAAAGTGGAATGTGCACGGGGATATGGTGTGATCTGTACTGCGATACAGAGTGATCTGAACTGGTATACGGAGTGATCTAAGACAGGATACGGGGTGTTCTTAATTTGGATACAGTGTTATCTGATCTGGGATATGGAGCGATCTGCACTGGGGTACAGAAAAATCTGCACTGGGATATGGAGCGATCTGTACTGTGATACAGGGTGTTCTGAACGGGGATATGATGTGATCTGCACTGGGATATGGAGCGATCTGAACTGGGAATTGGAGTGATCTGAACTGGGCTATAGAGTGATCTGCGCTGGGATACAGAGCGATCTGAACTGGGATGCAGAGCGATCTGCACTGGGATACGGAGCGATCTGTAATGGGATAGGGAGTGATCTGCACCGGGATATGGAGCAATCTGCACTGGGATACAGAGCAATCTGCACTGGGATATGAAGCAATCTGCACTGGGATACGGAGCGATCTGTACTGGGATACGGAGCAATCTGTACTGGGATACGGGGTGTTCTGAGCTGGGATATGGTTTGATCTGTACTGCGATACAGAGTGATTTGCCCTGGGATACAAGGTGATCTGCACTGTGAGACGGAGCGATCTTCACTGGGATATGGACTGATAAGTACTGGGATAAGGGGTTATCTGCACTGCGATACGGAGTGATCTGCACTAGGAAATGGTGTGACCGGAATTAGGATATGGAGTGATCTGTACTGGGATATGGAGTGATCTGTAATGGGAAACGATGAGATCTGTAGTGGGATTTGGGGTGATCTGTACTGGGATACGGAGTGATCTGAACTTGGATACGGAGCGATCTGCACTGGGATACAGAGCAATCTTCACTGGGATACGGCGCGAGCTAAACTTGGATACAGAGTGATCTGCACTGCGATACAGAGCATTGTGCACTGGGATATGTAGCGATCTGTACTGGGATATGGAGCGATCTGCACTGGGAAACGGAGCGATCTGCACTGGGATATGGAGTGATCTGCACTGGGATATGGAGTGATCTGTACCGGGATATGAAGTGTTGTGAACTGGGATATGGAGTGATCTGTATCGGGATACGGAGTGTACTGAACTGGGATGTAGTGTGATCTGTAGTGGGAAACGAAGCGACATGCACTTGGATCGGAGTGATCTGTACTGGGATACGGATTGAAAAGTACTGGGATATGGGGTTAATGCGCTGCGATACAGAATGATCTCCATTAGGAAATGGTGTGATCTGCATAGGGTCACGCAGTAATCTATACTGGGATACAGAGTGATCTGTAATTGTATATGGAGCGATCTGCACTGGGATATGGAGCAATCTGCATTGGGATACGGAGCAATCTGCACTGGGATACGGGGTGTTCTGAGCTGGGATATGGTTTGATCTGTACTGTGATACAGAGTGATTTGCCCTGGGATACAAGGTGATCTGCACTGTGAGACGGAGCGATCTTCACTGGGATATGGACTGATAAGTACTGGGATAAGGGGTTATCTGCACTGCGATACGGAGTGATCTGCACTAGGAAATGGTGTGACCGGAATTAGGATATGGAGTGATCTGTACTGGGATATGGAGTGATCTGTAATGGGAAACGATGAGATCTGTAGTGGGATTTGGGGTGATCTGTACTGGGATACGGAGTGATCTGAACTTGGATACGGAGCGATCTGCACTGGGATACAGAGCAATCTTCACTGGGATACGGCGCGAGCTAAACTTGGATACAGAGTGATCTGCACTGCGATACAGAGCATTGTGCACTGGGATATGTAGCGATCTGTACTGGGATATGGAGCGATCTGCACTGGGAAACGGAGCGATCTGCACTGGGATATGGAGTGATCTGCACTGGGATATGGAGTGATCTGTACCGGGATATGAAGTGTTGTGAACTGGGATATGGAGTGATCTGTATCGGGATACAGAGTGTACTGAACTGGGATGTAGTGTGATCTGTAGTGGGAAACGAAGCGACATGCACTTGGATCGGAGTGATCTGTACTGGGATACAGATTGATAAGTACTGGGATATGGGGTTAATGCGCTGTGATACAGAATGATCTCCATTAGGAAATGGTGTGATCTGCATAGGGTCACGCAGTAATCTATACTGGGATACAGAGTGATCTGTAATTGTACATGGAGCGATCTGCACTGGGATATGGAGCAATCTGCATTGGGATACGGAGCAATCTGCATTGGGATATGGCGCAATCTCCACTGGGATAGGGAGTGATCTGTACTGGGATAGGGAGTGATCTGCACTGGGAAATGGAGCAATCTGCAATGGGATACGAAGCAATGTGCACTGCGATACAGAGCTATCTGTACCGGGATACGGAGCGATCTGTACCGGGATACGGGGTGTTCTGAGCTGGGATATGGTGTGATCTGTACTGCGATACATAGTGATTTGCCCTGGGATACAAGGTGATCTTCACTGTAAGACGGAGCGATCTTCACTGGGATATGGACTGATAAGTACTGGGATTAGGGGTTATCTGCACTGCGATATGGAGTGATCTGCACTAGGAAATGGTGTGACCGGAATTAGGATATGGAGTGATCTGTACTGGGATACGATGTGATGTGTAGTGGGATTTGGGGTGATCTGTACTGGGATACGGCGTGATCTGTACTGGGATATGGAGCGATCTGCACTGGGATACGGAGTGATCTTTACCAGTATACGGCGTATTTTGAACTGGGATACAGTGTGATCAGCACTGGGATCCGGTATGATCTGTATTGGGATGCGACATGATCTGCACTGGTATACAGGATGCTCTGCACTGGGATTCAGAGCATTCTGCACTGGGGTACGGTGTGATCTGCACTGGGATCCAGTATTATCTGTATTGGGATATGATATGATCTGCACTGGGATATGGTGTGATATACACTGGGATATGGAGCAATCTGTACTTGGATATGGACTGATAAGTACTGGGATATGTGGTTATCTGCACTGCGATACAGAGTGATCTGCACAAGGGTAAAGTAGAATGTGCACGGGGATATGGTGTGATCTGTACTGCGATACAGAGTGATCTGAACTGGTATACGGAGTGATCTAAGACAGGATACGGGGTGTTCTTAATTTGGATACAGTGTGATCTGATCTGGGATATGGAGCGATGTGCACTGGGATACAGAAAAATCTGCACTGGGATATGGCGCGATCTGTACTGGGATATGGGGTGTTCTGAACTGGGATATGATGTGATCTGCACTGGGACACGGACTGATAATTACTGGGATACGGGTGATCTGCACTCGAATATGGAGTGATCTGCACTGGGATATGGAGCGATCTGAACTGGGAATTGGAGTGATCTGAACTAGGCTATGGAGTGATCTGAACAGGGATACAGAGCGATTTGAACTGGGATACGCAGCTATCTACACTAGGATGTGGAGAGATTTGAACTGGGATACAGAACGATCTGCACCGGGATACAGAGCAATCTGAACTGGGATGCGGAGCGATCTGCACATGGATACGGAGCGATCTGTAATGGGATAGGGGGTGATCTGCACTGGGAAATGGAGCAATCTGCAATGGGATATGAAGCAATGTGCACTGCGATACAGAGCTATCTGTACCGGGATATGGAGTGATCTGTACCGGGATACGAGGTGTTCTGAGCTGGGATCTGGTGTGATCTGTACTGCGATACATAGAGATTTGCCCTGGGATACAAGGTGATCTGCACTGTAAGACGGAGCGATCTTCACTGGGATATGGACTGATAAGTACTGGGATTAGGGGTTATCTGCACTGCGATATGGAGTGATCTGCACTAGGAAATGGTGTGACCGGAATTAGGATATGGAGTGATCTATACTGGGATATGGAGTCATCTGTACTGGGATACGATGTGATGTGTAGTGGAATTTGGGGTGATATGTACTGGGATATGGCGTGATCTGTACTGGGATATGGAGCGATCTGCACTGGGATACGGAGTGATCTTTACCAGTATACGGCGTATTTTGAACTGGGATACGGTGTGATCAGCACTGGGATCAGGTATGATCTGTATTGGGATGCGACATGATCTGCACTGGTATACAGGATGCTCTGCACTGGGATTCAGAGCATTCTGCACTGGGGTAAGGTGTGATCTGCACTGGGATCCAGTATTATCTGTATTGGGATATGATATGATCTGCACTGGGATATGGTGTGATATACACTGGGATATGGAGCAATCTGTACTTGGATATGGACTGATAAGTACTGGGATATGGGGCTATCTGCACTGCGATGCAGAGTGATCTGCACAAGGGTAAAGTGGAATGTGCACGGGGATATGATGTGATCTGTACTGCGATACAGAGTGATCTGAACTGGTATACGGACTGATCTAAGACAGGATACAGGGTGTTCTTAATTTGGATACAGTGTGATCTGATCAGGGATATGGAGCGATCTGCACTGGGATACAGAAAAATCTGCACTGGGATATGGAGCGATCTGTACTGGGATACGGGGTGTTCTGAACTGGGATATGATGTGATCTGCACTGGGATATGGAGCGATCTGAACTTGGAATTGGAGTGATCTGAACTGGGCTATGGAGTGATCTGCGCTGGGATACAGAGCGATCTGAACTGGGATGCAGAGCGATCTGCACTGGGATACGGAGCGATCTGTAATGGGATAGGGAGTGATCTGCACCGGGATATGGAGCAATCTGCACTGGGATACAGAGCAATCTGCACTGGGATATGAAGCAATCTGCACTGGGATGCAGAGCGATCTGTACTGGGATACGGAGCAATCCGTACTGGGATACGGGGTGTTCTGAGCTGGGATATGGTTTGATCTGTACTGCGATACAGAGTGATTTGCCCTGGGATACAAGGTGATCTGCACTGTGAGACGGAGCGATCTTCACTGGGATATGGACTGATAAGTACTGGGATAAGGGGTTATCTGCACTGCGTTACGGAGTGATCTGCACTAGGAAATGGTGTGACCGGAATTAGGATATGGAGTGATCTGTACTGGGATATGGAGTGATCTGTAATGGGAAATGATGTGATCTGTAGTGGGATTTGGGGTGATCTGTACTGGGATACGGAGTGATCTGAACTTGGATACGGAGCGATCTGCACTGGGATACAGAGCAATCTTCACTGGGATACGGCGTGAGCTAAACTTGCATACAGAGTGATCTGCACTGCGATACAGAGCATTGTGCACTGGGATATGGAGCGATCTGTACTGGGATATGGAGCGATCTGCACTGGGATACGGAGCGATCTGTACCAGAATACGGGGTGTTCTGAGGTGGGATATGCTGTGAACTGTACTGCGATACAGAGTGATCTGCCCTGGGATACAAGGTGATCTGCACTGTGATATGAAGTGATCTTCACTGGGATATGGACTGATAAGTGCTGGGATAAGGGGTTATCTACTATGTGATAATGAGTCATCTGCACGAGGAGATGGTGCGATCTGCATTGGGATGTGGAGTGATCTGTACTGTGATATGGAGTGATCTGAACTGGGATACGGAGCGATCTGAACCCGGATACGGAGCAATCTGTTCTGGGATAGGGGGTGTTCTGAACTGGGATACACGGTGATCAGAACTGGGCTATGGAGTGATCTGAACTGGGATAAGGAGTGATCTGAACTCGGATACGCAGCTATCTGCACTGGGATACGGAGCGATTTGAACTGCAATACGGAACGATCTGCACTGGGATATGGAGTGATCTGCACTGGGAAACGGAGCGATCTGCACTGGGATACGGAGTGATCTGCACTGGGATATGGAGTGATCTGTACCGGGATATGAAGTGTTGTGAACTGGGATATGGAGTGATCTGTATCGGGATACGGAGTGTACTGAACTGGGATGTAGTGTGATCTGTAGTGGGAAACGGAGCGACATGCACTTGGATTGGAGTGATCTGTACTGGGATACGGATTGATAAGTACTGGGATATGGGGTTAATGCGCTGCGATACAGAATGATCTCCATTAGGAAATGGTGTGATCTGCATAGGGTCACGCAGTAATCTATACTGGGATACAGAGTGATCTGTAATTGTATATGGAGCGATCTGCACTAGGATATGGAGCAATCTGCATTGGGATACGGAGCAATCTGCGCTGGGATATGGCACAATCTCCACTGGGATAGGGAGTGATCTGTACTGGGATAGGGAGTGATCTGCACTGGGAAATGGAGCAATCTGCAATGGGATACGAAGCAATGTGCACTGCGATACAGAGCTATCTGTACCAGGATACGGAGCGATCTGTACCGGGATACGGGGTGTTCTGAGCTGGGATATGGTGTGATCTGTACTGCGATACATATTGATTTGCCCTGGGATACAAGGTGATCTTCACTGTAAGACGGAGCGATCTTCACTGGGATATGGACTGATAAGTACTGGGATTAGGGGTTATCTGCACTGCGATAGGGAGTGGTCTGCACTAGGAAATGGTGTGACCAGAATTAGGATATGGAGTGATCTATACTGGGATATGGAGTCATCTGTACTGGGATACGATGTGATGTGTAGTGGGATTTGGGGTGATCTGTACTGGGATATGGCGTGATCTGTACTGGGATATGGAGCGATCTGCACTGGGATACGGAGTGATCTTTACCAGTATACGGCGTATTTTGAACTGGGATACGGTGTGATCAGCACTGGGATCCGGTATGATCTGTATTGGGATGCGACATGATCTGCACTGGTATACAGGATGCTCTGCACTGGGATTCAGAGCATTCTGCACTGGGGTAAGGTGTGATCTGCACTGGGATCCGGTATTATCTGTATTGGTATATGATATGTTTGCACTGGGATATGGTGTGATATACACTGGGATATGGAGCAATCTGTACATGGATATGGACTGATAAGTACTGGGATATGGGGTTATCTGCACTGCGATGCAGAGTGATCTGCACAAGGGTAAAGTGGAATGTGCACGGGGATATGGTGTGATCTGTACTGCGATACAGAGTGATCTGAACTGGTATACGGAGTGAGCTCAGACAGGATACGGGGTGTTCTTAATTTGGATACAGAGTGATCTGATCTGGGATATGGAGCGATCTGCACTGGCATACTGAGAAATCTGCACTGGGATATGGAGCGATCTGTACTGGGATACAGAGCGATCTGCACTGGGATACGGAGCGATCTGTCATGGGATAGGGAGTGATCTGCACTGCGATATGGAGCAATCTGCACTGGGATACGGAGCAATCTGCACTGGGATATGAAGCAATCTGCTCTGGGATAAGGAGCGATCTGTACTGGGATACGGAGCAATCTGTACTGGGATACGGAGTGTTCTGAGCAGGGATATGGTTTGATCTGTACTGCGATACAGAGTGATTTGCCCTGGGATACAAGGTGATCAGCACTGTGAGACGGAGCGATCTTCACTGGGATATGGACCGATGTGTCCTGTGATAAGGGGTTATCTGCACTGCGATACGGAGTGATCTGCACTAGGAAATGGTGTGACCAGAATTAGGATATGGAGTGATCTATACTGGGATATGGAGTCATCTGTACTGGGATACGATGTGATGTGTAGTGGGATTTGGGGTGATCTGTACTGGGATATGGCGTGATCTGTACTGGGATATGGAGCGATCTGCACTGGGATACGGAGTGATCTTTACCAGTATACGGCGTATTTTGAATTGGGATACGGTGTGATCAGCACTGGGATCCGGTATGATCTGTATTGGGATGCGACATGATCTGCACTGGTATACAGGATGCTCTGCACTGGGATTCAGAGCATTCTGCACTGGGATATGGTGTGATATACACTGGGATATGGAGCAATCTGTACATGGATATGGACTGATAAGTACTGGGATATGGGGTTATCTGCACTGCGATGCAGAGTGATCTGCACAAGGGTAAAGTGGAATGTGCACGGGGATATGGTGTGATCTGTACTGCGATACAGAGTGATCTGAACTGGTATACGGAGTGATCTAAGACAGGATACGGGGTGTTCTTAATTTGGATACAGTGTTATCTGATCTGGGATATGGAGCGATCTGCACTGGGGTACAGAAAAATCTGCACTGGGATATGGAGCGATCTGTACTGTGATACAGGGTGTTCTGAACGGGGATATGATGTGATCTGCACTGGGATATGGAGCGATCTGAACTGGGAATTGGAGTGATCTGAACTGGGCTATAGAGTGATCTGCGCTGGGATACAGAGCGATCTGAACTGGGATGCAGAGCGATCTGCACTGGGATACGGAGCGATCTGTAATGGGATAGGGAGTGATCTGCACCGGGATATGGAGCAATCTGCACTGGGATACAGAGCAATCTGCACTGGGATATGAAGCAATCTGCACTGGGATACGGAGCGATCTGTACTGGGATACGGAGCAATCTGTACTGGGATACGGGGTGTTCTGAGCTGGGATATGGTTTGATCTGTACTGCGATACAGAGTGATTTGCCCTGGGATACAAGGTGATCTGCACTGTGAGACGGAGCGATCTTCACTGGGATATGGACTGATAAGTACTGGGATAAGGGGTTATCTGCACTGCGATACGGAGTGATCTGCACTAGGAAATGGTGTGACCGGAATTAGGATATGGAGTGATCTGTACTGGGATATGGAGTGATCTGTAATGGGAAACGATGAGATCTGTAGTGGGATTTGGGGTGATCTGTACTGGGATACGGAGTGATCTGAACTTGGATACGGAGCGATCTGCACTGGGATACAGAGCAATCTTCACTGGGATACGGCGCGAGCTAAACTTGGATACAGAGTGATCTGCACTGCGATACAGAGCATTGTGCACTGGGATATGTAGCGATCTGTACTGGGATATGGAGCGATCTGCACTGGGAAACGGAGCGATCTGCACTGGGATATGGAGTGATCTGCACTGGGATATGGAGTGATCTGTACCGGGATATGAAGTGTTGTGAACTGGGATATGGAGTGATCTGTATCGGGATACGGAGTGTACTGAACTGGGATGTAGTGTGATCTGTAGTGGGAAACGAAGCGACATGCACTTGGATCGGAGTGATCTGTACTGGGATACGGATTGAAAAGTACTGGGATATGGGGTTAATGCGCTGCGATACAGAATGATCTCCATTAGGAAATGGTGTGATCTGCATAGGGTCACGCAGTAATCTATACTGGGATACAGAGTGATCTGTAATTGTATATGGAGCGATCTGCACTGGGATATGGAGCAATCTGCATTGGGATACGGAGCAATCTGCACTGGGATACGGGGTGTTCTGAGCTGGGATATGGTTTGATCTGTACTGTGATACAGAGTGATTTGCCCTGGGATACAAGGTGATCTGCACTGTGAGACGGAGCGATCTTCACTGGGATATGGACTGATAAGTACTGGGATAAGGGGTTATCTGCACTGCGATACGGAGTGATCTGCACTAGGAAATGGTGTGACCGGAATTAGGATATGGAGTGATCTGTACTGGGATATGGAGTGATCTGTAATGGGAAACGATGAGATCTGTAGTGGGATTTGGGGTGATCTGTACTGGGATACGGAGTGATCTGAACTTGGATACGGAGCGATCTGCACTGGGATACAGAGCAATCTTCACTGGGATACGGCGCGAGCTAAACTTGGATACAGAGTGATCTGCACTGCGATACAGAGCATTGTGCACTGGGATATGTAGCGATCTGTACTGGGATATGGAGCGATCTGCACTGGGAAACGGAGCGATCTGCACTGGGATATGGAGTGATCTGCACTGGGATATGGAGTGATCTGTACCGGGATATGAAGTGTTGTGAACTGGGATATGGAGTGATCTGTATCGGGATACAGAGTGTACTGAACTGGGATGTAGTGTGATCTGTAGTGGGAAACGAAGCGACATGCACTTGGATCGGAGTGATCTGTACTGGGATACAGATTGATAAGTACTGGGATATGGGGTTAATGCGCTGTGATACAGAATGATCTCCATTAGGAAATGGTGTGATCTGCATAGGGTCACGCAGTAATCTATACTGGGATACAGAGTGATCTGTAATTGTACATGGAGCGATCTGCACTGGGATATGGAGCAATCTGCATTGGGATACGGAGCAATCTGCATTGGGATATGGCGCAATCTCCACTGGGATAGGGAGTGATCTGTACTGGGATAGGGAGTGATCTGCACTGGGAAATGGAGCAATCTGCAATGGGATACGAAGCAATGTGCACTGCGATACAGAGCTATCTGTACCGGGATACGGAGCGATCTGTACCGGGATACGGGGTGTTCTGAGCTGGGATATGGTGTGATCTGTACTGCGATACATAGTGATTTGCCCTGGGATACAAGGTGATCTTCACTGTAAGACGGAGCGATCTTCACTGGGATATGGACTGATAAGTACTGGGATTAGGGGTTATCTGCACTGCGATATGGAGTGATCTGCACTAGGAAATGGTGTGACCGGAATTAGGATATGGAGTGATCTATACTGGGATATGGAGTCATCTGTACTGGGATACAATGTGATGTGTAGTGGGATTTGGGGTGATCTGTACTGGGATATGGCGTGATCTGTACTGGGATATGGAGCGATCTGCACTGGGATACGGAGTGATCTTTACCAGTATACGGCGTATTTTGAACTGGGATACGGTGTGATCAGCACTGGGATCCGGTATGATCTGTATTGGGATGCGACATGATCTGCACTGGTATACAGGATGCTCTGCACTGGGATTCAGAGCATTCTGCACTGGGGTAAGGTGTGATCTGCACTGGGATCCGGTATTATCTGTATTGGGATATGACATGATCTGCACTGGGATATGGTGTGATATACACTGGGATATGGAGCAATCTGTACATGGATATGGACTGATAAGTACTGGGATATGGGGTTATCTGCACTGCGATGCAGAGTGATCTGCACAAGGGTAAAGTGGAATGTGCACGGGGATATGGTGTGATCTGTACTGCGATACAGAGTGATCTGAACTGGTATACGGAGTGATCTAAGACAGGATACGGGGTGTTCTTAATTTGGATACAGTGTTATCTGATCTGGGATATGGAGCGATCTGCACTGGGGTACAGAAAAATCTGCACTGGGATATGGAGCGATCTGTACTGTGATACAGGGTGTTCTGAACTGGGATATGATGTGATCTGCACTGGGATATGGAGCGATCTGAACTGGGAATTGCAGTGATCTGAACTGGGATACGGAGTGATCTGTAATGGGATAGGGAGTGATCTGCACCGGGATATGGAGCAATCTGCACTGGGATACAGAGCAATCTGCACTGGGATATGAAGCAATCTGCACTGGGATACGGAGCGATCTGTACTGGGATACGGAGCAATCCGTACTGGGATACGGGGTGTTCTGAGCTGGGATATGGTTTGATCTGTACTGCGATACAGAGTGATTTGCCCTGGGATACAAGGTGATCTGCACTGTGAGAGGGAGCGATCTTCACTGGGATATGGACTGATAAGTACTGGGATAAGGGGTTATCTGCACTGCGATACGGAGTGATCTGCACTAGGAAATGGTGTGACCGGAATTAGGATATGGAGTGATCTGTACTGGGATATGGAGTGATCTGTAATGGGAAACGATGAGATCTGTAGTGGGATTTGGGGTGATCTGTACTGGGATACGGAGTGATCTGAACTTGGATACGGAGCGATCTGCACTGGGATACAGAGCAATCTTCACTGGGATACGGCGCGAGCTAAACTTGGATACAGAGTGATCTGCACTGCGATACAGAGCATTGTGCACTGGGATATGTAGCGATCTGTACTGGGATATGGAGCGATCTGCACTGGGAAATGGAGCGATCTGCACTGGGATACGGAGTGATCTGCACTGGGATATGGAGTAATCTGTACCGGGATATGAAGTGTTGTGAACTGGGATATGGAGTGATCTGTATCGGGATACGGAGTGTACTGAACTGGGATGTAGTGTGATCTGTAGTGGGAAACGAAGCGACATGCACTTGGATCGGAGTGATCTGTACTGGGATACGGATTGATAAGTACTGGGATATGGTGTTAATGCGCTGCGATACAGAATGATCTCCATTAGGAAATGGTGTGATCTGCATAGGGTCACGCAGTAATCTATACTGGGATACAGAGTGATCTGTAATTGTATATGGAGCGATCTGCACTGGGATATGGAGCAATCTGCACTGGGATATGGCGCAATCTCCACTGGGATAGGGAGTGATCTGTACTGGGATAGGGAGTGATCTGCACTGGGAAATGGAGCAATCTGCAATGGGATACGAAGCAATGTGCACTGCGATACAGAGCTATCTGTACCGGGATACGGAGCGATCTGTACCGGGATACGGGGTGTTCTGAGCTGGGATATGGTGTGATCTGTACTGCGATACATAGTGATTTGCCCTGGGGTACAAGGTGATCTTCACTGTAAGACGGAGCGATCTTCACTGGGATATGGACTGATAAGTACTGGGATTAGGGGTTATCTGCACTGCAATATGGAGTGATCTGCACTAGGAAATGGTGTGACCGGAATTAGGATATGGAGTGATCTGTACAGGGATATGGAATCATCTGTACTGGGATACGATGTGATCTGTAGTGGGATTTGGGGTGATCTGTACTGGGATACGGAGTAATTTGTTCTGGGATATGGAGCGATCTGCACTGGGATACGGAGTGATCTTTACCAGTATACGGCGTATTTTGAACTGGGATACGGTGTGATCAGCACTGGGATCCGGTATGATCTGTATTGGGATGCAACATGATCTGCACTGGTATACAGGACGCTCTGCACTGGGATTCAGAGCATTCTGCTCTGGGGTAAGGTGTGATCTGCACTGGGATCCAGTATTATCTGTATTGGGATATGATATGATCTGCACTGGGATATGGTGTGATATACACTGGGATATGGAGCAATCTGTACTTGGATATGGACTGATAAGTACTGGGATATGGGGTTATCTGCACTGCGATGCAGAGTGATCTGCACAAGGGTAAAGTGGAATGTGCACGGGGATATGGTGTGATCTGTACTGCGATACAGAGTGATCTGAACTGGTATACGGAGTGATCTAAGACAGGATACGGGGTGTTCTTAATTTGGATACAGTGTGATCTGATCTGGGATATGGAGCGATCTGCACTGGGATACAGAAAAATCTGCACTGGGATATGGAGCGATCTGTACTGGGATACGGGGTGTTCTGAACTGGGATATGATGTGATCTGCACTGGGATATGGAGCGATCTGAACTGGGAATTGGAGTGATCTGAACTGGGCTATGGAGTGATCTGCGCTGGGATACAGAGCGATCTGAACTGGGATGCAGAGCGATCTGCACTGGGATACGGAACGATCTGTAATGGGATAGGGAGTGATCTGCACCGGGATATGGAGCAATCTGCACAGGGATACAATGCAATCTGCACTGGGATATGAAGCAATCTGCACTGGGATACGGAGCGATCTGTACTGGGATACGGAGCAATCTGTAACTGGGATACGGGGTGTTCTGAGCTGGGATATGGTGTGATATGCACTGGGATGTGGAGCGATCTGTACTGGGAAACAGACTGATATGTACTGGGATATGCGCTTATCTGCACTTGGATACGTAGTGATCTGCACTGGGATTCGGAGCAGTCTGAACCGGGATACAGAGTTATCTGTTCTGGGATACAGGGTGTTCTGAATTGGGATATGATGTGATCTGCACTGGGAAATGCCGCGATCTGCATTGGGATACGGAGCATTCTGAACTGGGCTACGGACGGATTTGCACTGGGAAAGGGAGAGATATGCCCTGGGATACAGTGTGATCTGCAGTGGGACATGGACTGATAATTACTGGGATAAGGGGTGATCTGCACTCGAATATGGAGCGATCTGCACTGGGATATGGAGCGATCTGAACTGGGAATCAGAGCGATCTGAACTGGGCTATGGAGTGATCTGAACTGGGATACGGAGCTATCAGAACTGGGATATGCATCTATCTGCAATGGGATACGGAGCGATTTGAACTGGAATACGGAAAAATCTGCACTCGGATACAGAGTGATCTGCACTGGGATATGGAGCATTCTGCACTGGGATATGGAGTGATCTGTACGGGGATATGGAGTGATCTGCACTGGGATACGGAGCGATCTTTACCGGTATACAGGGTGTTATGAACTGGGATATGGTGTGATCTGGACTGGGATCCGGTATGATTTGTATTGGGATATGACAAGATCTGCACTGGGTTACAGGGTGCTCTGCACTGGGATTCGGAGCAATCTGCACTGGGATACGGAGTGATCTGCACTGGGATATGGTGTGATATACACTGGGATATGGAGCAATCTGTACTGGGATATGGATTGATAAGTACTGGGATATGGGGTTATCTGCACTGCGATACAGAGTGATCTGCACTAGGATAATGTGGGATATGCACGGGGATATGGGGTGAACTGCACTGGGATTCGGAGCGATCTGCACAGGGATACGAGCAATCTGAACTGGGATACGGAGTGATCTGTACTGGGATACCGGGTGTTCTGTACCGGGATACGGAGTGTTCTGAGCTGGGATATGGTGTGATCTTTACTGTGATACAGAGTGATCTGCCCTGGGATACATGGTGATCTGCACTGCTATGCGAAGTGATCTTCACTGGGATATGGACTGATAAGTACTGGGATAAGGGGTTATCTGCACTGTGATACGGAGTGATCTGCACTAGGAAATGGTGTGATCTGCATTGGGATATGGAGCGATCTGTACTGGGGTAGGAGTGATCTGTACTGGGATACGATGTGATCTGCAGTGGGATTTGGGGTGATCTGTACTGGGATACAGAGGGATCTGAACTTGGATACAGAGCGATCTGCACTAGGATAATGTGGGATATGCATGGGGTTATGGAGTGATCTGTACTGGGATACGGAGCGATCTGCACAGGGATACGGAGCGATCTGAAGTGGGATACAAAGTGATCTGTAACTTGATGCGGGGTGTTCTGAACTGGGATACAGTGTGACCTGCACTGGGATATGGACTTGTCAATTACTGGGATACGGGGTGATCTGCACTCGAATATGGAGTGATCTGCACTGGGATACGGAGCGATCTGAACTGGGAATTGGAGCGATCTGAACTGGGATACAGAGCGATCTGAACTGGGATACATAGCTATCTGCACTGGGATACGGAGCGACTTGAACTGGGATACAGAAGGATCTGCACTGGGATATGGAGTGATCGGCACTGGGATACGAAGCGATCTGCTCTGGGATATGGAGCGATCTGAACTGGGATATGGAGTGATCTGTATCGAGATGCGCTGTTTACTGAACTGGGATATGGTGTGATCTGTACTGGGAAACGGAGCGACATGCACTTGGATACGGCGTGATCTGTACTGGGATACACACTGGTAAGTACTGGGATAGGTGGTTATTGCACTGCGATACAGAGTGAACTCCACTGGGAAATGGTGTGATCTGCATAGGGTGACACAGTGATCTATACTGGGATACGGAGTGATCTGTAATGGGATATGGAGCGATCTGCACTGGGATATGGAGCAATCTGCACTGGGATACAGAGTAATCTGCACTGGGATATGGAGCAATCTGCACTGGGATACGGAGCGATCTGCACTTGGATACAGAGCATTCTGCACTGGGATACGGAGCGATCTGTACTGGGATATGGAGTGATCTGTATCGGGATACAGTGTGTACTGAACTGGGATATGGTGTGATCTGTACTGGGAAACGGAGCGACATGCACTTGGATATGGCGTGATCTGTACTGGGATACGGACTGATAAGTACTGGGATATGTGGTTTTTGCACTGCGATACGGAGTGAACTCCACTAGGAAATGGTGTGATCTGCATAGGGTCACACAGTGATCTATACTTGGATACGGAGTGATCTGTAATGGGATAGGGAGTGATCTGCACAGGGATATGGAGCAATCTGCACTGGGATACAGAGCAATCTGCAGTAGGATATGAAGCAATCTGCACTGCGATACGGAGCGATCTGTACCGGGATACGGAACGATCTGTACCAGGATACGGTGTGTTCTGAGCTGGGATATGGTGTGATCTGTACTGCAATACAGAGTGATTTGCCCTGGGATACAAGGTGATCTGCACTGTGAGACGGAGCGATCTTCACTGGGATATGGACTGATAAGTACTGGGATAAGGGGTTATCTGCACTGCAATATGGTGTGATCTGCACTAGGAAATGGTGTGACCGGAATTAGAATATGGAGTGATCTGTACTGGGATATGGAGTGATCTGTACTGGGATATAATGTGATCTGCAGTGGGATTTGGGGTGATCTGTATTGGGATACGGAGCATTCTGAACTAGGATACAGAGCCATCTGTACTGGGATTTGGACCGATCTGTCCTGGGGTATGGAGCAATCTGCACTGGGATATGAAGCGATCTGCACTGGGATACAGAGCAATCTGCACTGCGATACGGAGCAATCTGCACTGGGATATGGAGCAATCTGTACTGGGAAACGGGGCGATCTGCACTGGGATATGAAGTGATCTGCATTGGGATATGGTGTGATATGCACTGGGATGTGGAGCGATCTGTACTTGGAAACAGACTGATATGTACTGGGATATGGGGTTTTCTGCATTAGGATACGGAGTGATCTGCACTGGGATTCGGAGCGATCTGAACCGGGATACAGAGTTATCTGTTCTGGGATACAGGGTGTTCTGAATTGGGATACGGTGTGATCTGCACTGGGAAATGCCGCGATCTGCATTGGGATATGGAGCATTCTGAACTGGGCTACGGACGGATCTGCACTGGGAAATGGAGCGATCTGCCCTGGGATACATTGTGATCTGCACTGGGACATGGACTGATAATTACTGGGATACGGGGTGATCTGCACTCGAATATGGAGCGATCTGCACTGGGATATGGAGTGATCTGAACTGGGATATGGAGTGATTGAACTGGCGTACGGAACGATCTGAACCGCGATACAGAGCGATCTGTTCTGGGATACGGGGTGTTCTGAACTGGGATAAGGGGTGATCTGCACTCGAATATGGAGCGATCTGCACTGGGATATGGAGCGATCTGAACTGGGAATTGGAGCGATCTGAACTGGGCTATGGAGTGATCTGTACTGGGATACGGAGCGATCTGAACTGGGATATGCATCTATCTGCACTGGGATACGGAGCAATTTGAACTGGAATACGGAAAAATCTGCACTCGGATACGGAGTGATCTGCACTGGGATATGGAGTGATCTGCACTGGGATATGGAGTGATCTGCCCTGGGATATGGAATGATCTGTACCGGGATATGGAGTGTAATGAATTGGGATATGGAGTGATCTGTACAGGGATATGGAGTGTACTGAACTGGGATATGGTATAATCTGTACTGAGAAATGTAGCGACATGCACTTGGATACGGAGTGATCTGTAATGGGATACGGACTGATAAGTACTGGGATATTGGGTTATCTGCACTGCGATACAGAGTGATCTCCAATAGGAAATTGTGTGATCTGCATAGGGCCACACAGTGATCTATACTGGGATATGGAGTGATCTGTAATGGGATATTGAGCGATCTGCACTGGGATATGGAGCAATCTGCACTGGGATATGGAGCAATCTGCACTGGGATTTGGAGCAATCTGCACGGTGCTATCTGTACTGGGATAAGGAGTGATCTGCACGGCGATACGGAGCGATCTGTACCAGGATATGGAGTGATCTGTACCGGATTAGGACGTGGTCTGAGTTGGGATATGGTGTAATCTGTACTGCGATAAAGAGTGATCTGCCCTGGGATACAAAATGATCTGCACTGTGAGACGGAGCGATCTTCACTGGGATATGGACTGATAAGTACTGGAATATGGGGTTATCTGCACTGTGATATGGTGTGATCTGCACTAGGAAATGGTGTGATCTGCATAGGGTCACGCAGTGATCTATACTGGGATACAGAGTGATCTGTACTTGGATATGGAGTGATCCGTACTGGGATACAATGTGATTTGCAGTGGGTATTGGGGTGATCTGTACTGGGATATGGAGCGATCTGAACTTGGATACGTAGCAATCTGTACTGGGATTTGGAGTGATCTGGACTGGGATATGGAGCGATCTGCACTGGGAGACAGAGCAATCTGCACTGGTATACAGAGCAATCTGTACTGCATACTGAGCAATCTGTACTGGGGTATGGAGCAATCTGCACTGGGATTTGAAATGATCTGAAATGGGTTATGGAGTGATCTGAACTGGGATACGGACAAATCTAAACTGGGATACGGTGCGATCTGCACTTGGATACAGAGAGATCTGTACTGGGATATGGACTGATAAGTACAGGGATATGGGGTGATCTGCACTGCGATACTGAGTGATCTGCACTAGGAAATGGTGTGATCTGCACTGGGTCACGGAGTGATCAATATTGGGATATGGAGTGATCTGTACTGGGATATGGAGCGATCTGCACTGGGATATGGAGTGATCTGCACTAGGAAATGTTTTGATCTGTATTGGGATATAGAGTGATCTGAAGTGGGATTTGGGGTGATCTGTACTGGGATACGGAGTGATCTGAACTGGGATATGGAGCAATCTGAACTGGGATACAGAGCAATCTTCACAGGGATACGGAGCGATTTGTACTGGGTTACTGTGCGATCTGAACTTGGATACGGAGCGATCTGCACTGGGATACAGAGCATTCTGCACTGGGATATGGAGCGATCTGTACTGGGATATGGAGCGATCTGCACTCAGATACGGAGCGATCTGTACCAGAATACGGGGTGTTCTGAACTGGGATACGGTGTGATCTGCAGTGGTATCCGGTATGATCTGTATTGGGATATGACAAGATCTACACTGGGATACAGGGTGCTCTGCACTGGGATTCGGTGCAATCAGCACTGGGATATGGAGTGATCTGCACTGGGATATGGTGTGATATACACTGGGATATGGAGCAATCTGTACTTGGATACGGACTGATAAGTACTGGCATATGGGATCATCTGCACTGCGATACAGCGTGATCTGCACTGGGATAATTTGGGATATGCACTGGGATATGGGGTGATCTTTACTGGGATACGGAGCGATCTGCACAGGGATGCGGAGCAATCTGAACTGGGATACGGAGAGATCTGTACCAGGATACGTGGTGTTCTGAACTGGGATACAGTGGAATCTGATCTGGGATATGGAGCGATCTGCATTGGGATACGGAGCGATCTGCATTGGGATATGGAGCAATCTGCACCAGGATACAGAGCGATCTGTACTGGGATATGGTGCGATTTGAACTGGGATACAAAGCGATCTGCAATGAGATACAGAGCATTCTGCACTGGGATATGGAGCGATTTGTACTGGGATACAGAGTGATTTGTACTGGGATATGGGGTGATCTGCACTGGGATATGGAGCGATCTGAACAGGAACATGGAGTCATCTGAATTGGGATACGGAGCGATCTGAACCAGGATACGGAGCGATCTGTTCTGGGATACGGGGTGTGTTGAACTGGGATATGGTTTGATCTGCAGTGGGATCTGCTATGATCTGTATTGGGATACGACATGATCTGCACTGGGATGCAGGGTGATCTGAACTGGGATACGGAGCAATCTGCACTAGGATACGGAGTGATCTGTACTGGAATATGGAGTGATCTTTACTGGGATACAATGTGATCTGCAGTGGGATTTGGGGTGATCTGAACTTGGATACGGAGCAATCTGTACTGGGACTTGGAGTGATCTGAACTGTGATATGGAGCGATCTGCACTGGGATACAGAGCAGTCTGCACTGGGATACGGAGCAATCTGTACTGGATATGGAGCAATCTGTACTAGGATAGGGAGTGATCTGAACTGGGATATGCACGGATCTGCACTGGGATACCAAGCGATCTGCCCTGGGACAGTGTGATCTGCACTGGGATACGGAGCGATCTGTACTGGATACGGAGCAATCTGTACTGGGATATGGAGTGATCTGCACTGGGATACAGAACATTCTGCACTGGGATACGGAGGAATCTGTATTGGGATATGGTGCGATCTGAACTGGGATTTGGAGTGATCTGAAATGGGATATGGAGCGATCTGAAGTGGGATATGGAGCAATCTGCACTGGGATACGGAGCGATCTTAACTGGGATAAGCACGGATCTGCACTGGGATACGGAGCGATCTGCCCTGGGACAGTGTGATCTGCACTGGGATACGGAGCGATCTGAAGTGGGATACCGACGGATCTGAACTGGGATACGGAGCGATCTGCACTTGGATATGGAGTGATCTGTACAGGGAAACGGACTGAGAAGTGCTGGGCTATGGGGTTATCTGCACTGCGATACTGAGTGATCTGCACTAGGAAATGGTGTGATCTGCACTGCGTCACGGAGTGATCTATACTGGGATATGGAGTGATCTGTACTGGGATATGGACTGATCTGCACTGGGATATGGAGTGATCTGTACTAGGAAATGGTGTGATCTGCATTGGGATATGGAGTGATCTGTACTGGGATATGGAGCGACCTGCACAGGGATACGGAGCAATCTGAACTGGGATACGGAGAGATCTGTATAAGGATACCGGGTGTTCTGAACTGGGATACAGTGTGATCTGCACTGCGATATGGAGCAACCTGCACCGGGATACGGAGCGATCTGTACTGGGATATGGTGCGATTTGAACTGGGATACAGAGCGGTCTGCAATTTGATACAGAGCAATCAGCACTGGGATACGGAGCGATCTGTACTGGGATACGGTGTGATCTGTACTGGGATACGGGGTGATCTGCACTGGGATATGGAGCAATCTGAGCAGGAATATGGAGTGATCTGAATTGGGATACGGAGTGATCTGAACCTGGATACGGGGCGATCTGTTCTGGGATACGGGGTGTTCTGAACTGGGAAACGGTGTGATCTGCACTGGGATCCACTATGTTCTGTATTGGGATATGACATGATCTGCACTGCGATACAGGTGATCTGCACTGGGATACGGAGCAATCTGCACTAGGATACGGAATGATCTGCACAGGGATGCGGAGTGATCTGCACTGGGATATGGTGTGATATACACTGGGGTACGGAGCAATCTGTACTTGGATATGGACTGATAAGTACTGGGATATGGGGTTATCTGCACTGCGATACAGAGTGATCTGTACTAGGATACGGTGGGATATGCGCTGGGATATGAGGTGATCGGTACTGGGATACGGAGCGATCTGCACTGGTATACAAAGTGATCTAAACCAGGATACGGGCATTCTGAACTTGGATACAGTGTGATCTGATCAGGGATATGGAGTGATCTGCATTCAGATATGGAGCAATCTGCTCTGGGATATGGTGCGATTTGAACTGGGATTCGGAGCGATCAGCACTGGGATACAGAACAATCTGCATTAGGATACGGCACGATCTGTATTGGGATACGGTGTGATCTGTACTGAGATACGGGGTGATCTGCACTGAGATATGGAGCAATCTGCACTGGGATATGGAGCGAACTGTACTGGGTAACGGGGCGAGCTGCACTTGGACAAGGACCGATCTGAACTGGGATGTGGAGTGATCTGAACTGGGATATGGACAGATATGAACCGGGATACAGAGCATCTGTTCTGGGATATGGGGTTTTCTGAACTGGGATACTGTGTGATATGCACTGGGATCTGGGATATGACATGATCTTTACTGGGATACAGAGTGATCTAACCTGGAATACACGGTGATCTGCTCTGGGATATGGAGCGATCTGCTCTGGGATACGGAGTGATCTGCATTGGAATATGGTGTGATATGCACTGGGATGTGGAGTGATCTGTCCTGGGAAACAGACTGATATGTACTGGGATATGGAGTGATCTGTACTGGGATATGGTGCGATCTGCATTGGGATATGGACGGATCTGCACTCGGATATGGAGCGACCTGAGCTGGGACATGGAGCTATCTGAACTGGGATACAGAGCAATCTGCACTGGGATATGGAGTGATCTGCCCTGGGATACAGAGCGATCTGCATTGGAATATGGACGGATCTGCACTCAGATACGGAGCGATCTGCACTGCGATATGGAAGGAACTGCACTGGGGTACAGACGGATCTGCACTCGGATACAAAGCTACCTGAACTGGGATACGGAGTGATCTGAACTGGGATATGGAGCGATCTGAACTGGGATACGAAGCAATTTGCCCTGGGATACAGAGCGATCTGAACTGGGATACGGATGGATCTGCACTCGGATACAGAGCGATCTGAATTGGGATACAGTGCGATTTGCACTTGGATAAGGAGCAATCTGCACAGGGATATGGAGCAATCTGAACTGGCATACGGATGGATCTGCACTGGGATATGGAGCGATCTGCACTGGGTCATGCAGTGATCTATACTGGGATACGCACTGATCTGTACTGGGATATGGAACGATCTGCACTTGGAAATGGAGCAATCTGCACTGGGATATGGAGCGATCTGCACTGGGATATGGTGTGATCTGCACTGGGATACAGAATGTTAATTATTGGGATACGGCATGATCTGCACTCGGATATGGAGCGATCTGCACTGGGTCATGCAGTGATCTATACTGGGATACGGAGTGATCTGTACTGGGATATGGAGCGATCTGCACTTGGATATGGAGCAATCTGCACTGGGATACGGCACGATCTGTACTGCGATACATTGTGATCTGTACTGAGATACGGGGTGATCTGCACTGGGATATGGAGCAATCTGCACTGTGATATGGAGCGATCTGAACTGGGATACAGATGGATCTGCACTTGGATACGGAGTGATCTGCACTGGGATACAGTGTGATCTGCACTGGGATACGGAATGATAATTATTGGGATACGGCATGGTCTGCACTTGGATATGGAGCGATCTGCACTCAGTCATGCAGTGATCTATACTGGGATACGGAGTGATCTGTATTGGGATATGGAGTGACCTGCACTTGTATATGGAGCAACCTGCACTGGGATATGGCGCGATCGGTACTGTGATACGGTGTAATCTGCACTGGGATACAGAATGATAATTACTGGGATATGGCATGATCTGCACTCGGATATGGAGTGATCTGCACTGGGTCATGCAGTGATCTATACAGGGATACGGAGTGATCTGTACTGGAATATGGAGCGATCTGCACTTGGATATGGAGCAATCTGCACTGGGATAAGGAGCGATCTGCAATGGGATACAGAGCAATCTGCACTGGGATATAGAGTGATCTGTACTGGGATATGGACTGATCTGCACTGGGATATGGAGTTATTTGCACTTAGAAATGGTGTGATCTGCATTGGAATATGGAGTGATCTGTACTGGGATATGGAGCAATCTGCACAGGGATACGGAGCAATCTGAACTGGGATACGGAGAGATCTGTACCAGGATACGAGGTGTTCTGAACTGGGATTCAGTGTGATCTGCACTGGGATATGGACCCACCTGCACTGGGATACAGAACGATCTGTACTGGGATATGGTGCGATTTGAACTGGGATACAGAGCGATCTGCAATTTGATACAGAGCAATCAACACTGGGATACGGAGCGATCTGTACTGGGATACGGAGTGATCTGTACTGGGATACGGGGTGATCTGCATTGGGATATGGAGCAATCTGAACAGGAATATGGAGTGTTCTGAATTGGGATATGGAGTGATCTGAACCTGGATACGGTGCGATCTTTTCTGGGATACGGGGTGTTCTGAACTGGGATACGGTGTGATCTGCACTGGGATCCACTATGACCTGTGTTGGGATATGACATGATCTGCACTGGGATACAGGTGATCTGCACTGGGATACGGAGCAATCTGCACTAGGATACGGAGTGATCTGCACAGGGATGCGGAGTGATCTGCACTGGGATATGATGTGATATACACTGGGGTACGGAGCAATCTGTACTTGGATACGGACTGATATGTACTGGGATATGGGGTTATCTGCACTGTGATACAGAGTGATCTGTACTAGGATACGGTGGGATATGCACTGGGATATGGGGTAATCTGTACTGGGATACGGAGCGATCTGCACCGGTATACAGAGTGATCTAAACCAGGATACTGGGCATTCTGAACTTGAATACAGTGTGATCTGATCTGGGTTATGGAGTGATCTGCATTCAGATACGGAGCAATCTGCTCTGGGACATGGTGTGATTTGAACTGGGATTCGGAGTGATCAGCACTGGGATACAGAGCAATCTGCACTGGGATACGGCGCGATCTGTATTAGGATACGGTGTGATCTGTACTGAGATACGGGGTGATCTGCACTGAGATATGGAGCAATCTGCACTGGGATATGGAGCGAACTGTACTGGGTAACGGGGCGAGCAGCACTTGGATAAGTACCGATCTGAACTGGGATGTGGAGTGATCTGAACTGGGATACGGAGCGATATGAACTGGAATACGGAGCATCTATTCTGGGATATGGGGTTTTCTGAACTGGGATACGGTGTGATTTGAACTGGGATCCGGTATGATCTGTACTGGGATATGACATGATCTTTACTGGGATACAGAGTGATCTAACCTGGGATACACAGTGATCTGCTCTGGGATACGGAGTGATCTGCACTGGGATACGGAGTGATCTGCATTGGAATATGGTGTGATATGCATTGGGATGTGGAGCAATCTGTCCTGGGAAACAGACTGATATGTACTGGGATACAGAGTGATCTGTACTGGGATATGGTGCGATCTGCTTTGGGATATGGATGGATCTTCACTCGGATATGGAGCGACCTGAGCTGGGACATGGAGCTATCTGAACTGGGATACAGAGCGATCTGCACTGGGATATGGAGCGATCTGCCCTGGGATACAGAGCGATCTGCATTGGGATATGGACGGATCTGCACTCGGATACGGAGCGATCTGCACTGTGATATGGAAGGATCTGCACTGGGGTACAGACGGATCTGCACTCGGATACAGTGTGATCTGAACTGGGATACGGAGCGATCTGAACTGGGATATGGAGCGATCTGAACTGGGATACAGAGCGATCTGCACTGGGATACAGAGCGATTTGCTCTTGGATAAGGAGCAATCTGCACTGGGATATGGAACGATCTGCACTGGGCCATGCAGTTATCCATACTGGAATACGCAGTGATCTGTACTGGGATATGGAGCGATCTGCACTTGGATATAGAGCAATCTGCACTGGGATATGGAACGATCTGCACTGGGTCATGCAGTGATCTATACTGGGATACGCAGTGATCTGTACTGGGATATGGAGCAAATGCACTTGTATATGGAGCAATCAGCACTGGGATATGGAGGGATCTGCACTGGGTCATGCAGTGATCTATACTGGGATACGGAGTGATCTGTACTGGGATATGGAGCGATCTGCACTTGGATATGGAGCAATCTGCACTGGGATACGGCATGATCTGTACTGCGATACGTTGTGATCTGTACTGAGATGCAGGGTTATCTGCGCTGGGATATGGAGCAATCTGCACTGGGATATGGAGTGATCTGTACTGGGATACAGATGGATCTGCACTGGGATACAGAGCGATCTGCACTGCGGTACAGTGTGATCAGCACTGGGATACGGAATGATAATTATTGGGATACGGCATGATCTGCACTTGGATATGGAGCGATCTGCACTGGGTCATGCAGTGATCTATACTGGGATACGGAGTGATCTGTACTGGGATATGGAGCGATCTGCACTTGGATATGCAGCAATCTCCACTGGGATATGGCGTGATCTGCAATGGGATACAGAGCTATCTGCACTGGGATATGGAACGATCTGTACTGGGATATGGAGTGATCTGCAGAGGGATACGGGACGATCTACACTGGGATATGGAGCGATCTGAACTGGGATACAGATGGATCTGCACTGGGATACAGACCAATCTGCACTGGGATACAGTGTGATCTGCACTGGGATACGGAATGATAATTATTGGGTTACGGCATGATCTGCGCTTAGATATGGAGCGATCTGCACTGGGTCATGCAGTGATCTATACTGGGATACGGAGTGATCTGTACTGGGATATGGAGCGATCTGCACTTGGATATGCAGCAATCTGCACTGGGATACGGCGCGATCTGCAATGGGATACAAAGTAATCTGCACTGGGATATGGAGCGATCTGTACTGGGATATGGAGTGATCTGCAGTGGGATACGGGGTGATCTGCACTGGGATATGGAGCAATCTGCACTGGGATAATGACTGATCTGAACTGGGATATGGAGTGATCTGAACTGGGATACGAGGTCTTCTGAACTGGGATATGGTGTGATTTGCATTGGGATCCGGTATGATCTGTATTGGGATACGACATGATCTGCACTGGGATATGGTGTGATATACACTGGGATACGGAGAAATCTGTACTTGAATACGGACTGATAAGTACTGGGAGATGGGGTTATCAGAACTGCGATACAGAGTGATCTGCACTACGATACGGTGGGATATGCACTGGGATATGGGGTGATCTGTAGTGGGATAAGGAGTGATCTGCATTCGGATACGGAGCAATCTGTGCTGGGATATGGTGCGATTTGAACTGGGATTCGGAGCGATCAGCACTGCGATACAGAGCAATCTGCACTGGGATACGGCGCGATCTGTATTGGGATATGGTGTGATCTGTACTGAGATATGGGGTGAATTGCACTGGGATATGGAGCAATCTGCACTGGGATATGGAGCGATCTGTACTGGGTAACAGGGCGAGCTGTACTTGGATAATGACTGATCTGAACTGGGATGTGGAGTGATCTGGACTGGGATATGGAGCGGTATGAACCGGGATACGGAGTGATCTGTTCTGGGATATGGGGTTTTCTGAACTGGGATATGGTATGATTCTGCACTGGGATCCGGTATGATCAGTACTGGGATATGACATGATCTTTACTGGGATACAGAGTGATCTGCCCTGGGATACATGGTGATCTGCTCTGGGATACGGAGTAATCTGCACTGGGATACGGAGTGATCTGCATGGGAATATGATGTGATATGCACTGGGATGTGGAGCAATCTGTCCAGAGAAACAGACTGATATGTACTGGGATACGGAGTGATCTGCACTGGTATATGATGTGATCTTAACTGTGATACGGAGTGATTTGTACTGGGATATGGAGTGATCTGCACTGGGATATGGACAGATCTGCACTCGGATATGGAGCGACCTGAGCTGGGACATGGAGCTATCTGAACTGGGATACAGAGCGATCTGCACTGGGATATGGAGCGATCTGCCCTGGGATACAGAGCGATCTGCACTGGGATATGGACGGATCTGCACTCGGATACGGAGCAATCTGAACTGTGATATGGATGGATCAGCCCTGGGATACAGAGTGATCTGAACTGGGATACGGAGTAATCTGCACAAGGATACAGAGCGATCTGGTCTGGGATACGGAGCGATCTGAACTGGGATACGGAGTGATCTGAATTGGGATACAGAGCGAAATGAATTGGGATACGATATGATCTGAATTGGGATACAGAGCGATTTGCACTTGGATACGGAGAAATCTGCACTGGGATACGGAGCGATCTGAACTGGGATACAGATGGATCTGCACTGGGATACAGAGTGATCTGCACTGGGATACATTGTGATCTGCAAAGGGATATGGAGCGATCTGCACTGGGTCATGCAGTGATCTATACAGGGATACAGAGTGATCTGTACTGGCATATGGAGCGATCTGCACTTGGATATGGAGCAATCTACACTGAGATATGGAGTGATCTGTACAGCGATACGGTGTGATCTGTACTGAGATATGGGGTGATCGGTACTGGCATACAGTGTGATCTGCACTGGGATACAGAGCAATGTGCACTTGGATATGGAGCCATCTGCACTGGGATACGGCATGATCGGTACTGGGATACGGTGTGATCTGCACTGGGATACAGAATGATAATTACTGGGATATGGCATGATCTGCACTCGGATATGGAGCGATCTGCATTGGGTCATGCACTGATCTGTACTGGGATATGGAGTGATCTGTACGGGGATATGGAGCGATCTGCACTTGCATACAGAGCAATCTGCACTGGGATACGGCACGATCTGTACTGCGATACGGGGCGATCTGCACTGGGATATGGAGCAATCTGCACTGGGATAAGGAGCAATCTGCATTGGGATATGGAGCGATCTGAACTGGGATATGGAGCGATCTGAACTGGGATACGGATGGACCTGCACTGGGAAATGGAGCGATCTGCCCTGGGATACAGTGTGATCTGCACTGTGATACGGAATTATAATTACTGGGATATGGCATGATCTGCACTTGGATATGGAGCGATCTGCGTTGGGTCATGCAGTGATCTATACTGGGATACGGAGTGATATGTACTGGGATATGGAGCGGTCTGCACTTGGATATGGAGCAATCTGCACTGGGATATGGTGTGATCTGCACTGGGATACGGAATGTTAATTAATGGGATACGGCATGATCTGCGCTCAGATATGGAGTGATCTGCACTGGGTCATTCAGTGATCTATACTGGGATATGGAGCGATCTGCACTTGGATATGGAGCATTCTGCACTGGGATATGGAGTGATCTGAAATGGGATACGGAGGGATCTGCACTGGGATACGGAGCAATCTGAACTGGGATACAGAATGATCATTACTGGGATACGGCATGATCTGCACTCGGATATGGAGCGATCTGCACTGGGTCATGCAGTGATCTATACTGGGATACGGTGTGATCTGTATTGGGATATGGAGGGATCTGCACTGAGATATGTGGTGATCTGCACTGGGATATGGAGCAATCTGCACTGGGATATCGAGTGATCTGAACTGGGATACGGACGGATCGGCACTGGGATACAGAGTGATCTGAACTGGGATACAGAATGATAATTACTGGGATATGGCATGATCTGCACTTGGATAAGGAGCAATCTGCACTGGGTCATGCAGTGATCTATACTGGGATACGGTGTGATCTGTACTGGGATACGGCGTGATCTTTACTGGGTTACGGTGTGATCTGTACTGAGATATGGGGTGATCTGCAATGGGATATGGAGCAATCTGAACAGGAATATGGAGTGATCTTCATTGGGATACGGAGAGATCTGAACCGGGATATGGAGTGATCTGTTCTTGGATAAGGGATGTTCTGAACTGGGATATGGTGTGATCTGCACTGGGATCTGGTATGATCTGTTTTGGGATATGACATGATCTGCACTGGGATACAGGGTGATCTGCACTAGGATACGGAGCAATCAGCACTAGGATACGGAGTGATCTGCACTGGGATATGGTTTGATATACTCTGGGATACAAAGCAATCTGTACTTCGATACGGACTGATAAGTACTTGGATATGGGGTTATCTGCACTGAGATACAGAGTGATCTGCACTAGTATATGGTGAGATATGCACTGGGATATGGACTGATCTGTACTGGGATACGGAGCCATCTGAACTGGTATACGGAGTGATCTAAACCAGGATACGGGGTATTCTGAACTTGGATACAGTGTGACCTCATCAGGAATATGGAATGATCTGCATGCGTATATGGAGCGATCTGTACTGGGATATGGTGCGATTTGAACTGGGATATGGAGCACTCTGTACTGGGATACAGAGCAATCTGCACTGGGATACGTCGCGATCTGTACTGGGATATGATGTGATCTGTACTGAGAGACGGGGCAATCTGCACTGGGATATGGAGCAATCTGCACTGGGATATGGAGCGATCTGTACTGGGATACGGGGCGAGCTGCACTTGGAAAAGGACTGATCTGAACTGGGATATGGAGTGATCTGAACTGGGATACGGAGCGATATGAACCAGGATATGGAGCTATCTGTTCTGGGATACGGGGTTTTCTGAACTGGGATATGGTGTGACATGCACTGGGATCCGGTATGATCTGTACTGGGATATGACATGATCTTTACTGGGATACAGAGTGATCTGCCCTGGGATACACGGTGATCTGCTCTGGGATGCGGAGTGATCTGCATTGGAATATGATGTGATATGCACTGGGATGTGGAGCGATCTGTCCTGGGAAACAGACTGATATGTACTGGGATACGGAGTGATCTGCACTGAGATACGGTGTGATCTGAACTGGGATACGGAGTGATCTGTACTGGGATATGGAGCGATCTGCACTGGGATATGGATGGATCTGCACTCGGATATGGAGCAACCTGAGCTGGGATATGGAGCGATCTGCACTGGGGTACAGACGGATCTGCACTCGGATAGAGAGCGATCTGAACTGGGATACGGAGTGACCTGAATTGGGATACAGAGTGATCTGAACTGGGATACGGAGTGATCTGAACAGGGATGAGGAGTGATCTGAATTGGGATAAGGAGCAGTATGAACTAGGATACGAAACGATCTGAATTGGGATACAGAGCAATTTGCACTTGGATAAGGAGCAATCTGCACTGGGATACGGAGCGATCTGCACTGGGATACGGACGGATCTGCACTGGGATATGGAGCGATCTGCCCTGGGATACAGTGTGATCTGCACTGGGATATGGAATGATAATTATTGGGATACGGCATGATCTGCACTTGGATATGGAGCGATCTGCTTTGGGTCATGCAGTGATCTATACTGGGATACGGAGTGATCTGTACTGGGATATGGTGCAAACTGCACTTGGATATGGAGCAATCTGCACTGGGATACGGTGTGATCCGCACTGGGATACGGAATGTTAATTAATGTGATACGGCATGATCTGCGATCAGATATGGAGTGATCTGCACTGGGTCATTCAGTGATCTATACTGGGATATGGAGCGATCTGCACTTGGATATGAAGCATTCTGCACGGAGATATGGAGTGATCTGAACTGGGATACAGAGGGATCTGCACTGGGATATGGAGCAATCTGAACTGGGATACAGAATGATAATTACTGGGATACGGCATGATCTGCACTCGGATATGGAGCAATCTGCACTGGGTCATGCAGTGATCTATACTGGGATACGGTGTGATCTGTACTAGGATATGGAGCAATCTGCACTTGGATATGAAGGAATCTGCACTGGGATATGGAGTGATCTGTACTGGGATATGGTGTGATCTGTACTGGGATACGGTGTGATCTGTACTGAGATATGTGGTGATCTGCACTGGGATATGGAGCAATCTGAACTGGGATATCGAGTGATCTGAACTGGGATACGGACGGATCTGCACTGGGATACGGAGCAATCTGAACTGGGATACAGAATGATAATTACTGGGATACGGCATGATCTGCACTCGGATATGGAGCGATCTGCACTGGGTCATGCAGTGATCTATACTGAGATACGGTGTGATCTGTACTGGGATACGGCGTGATCTTTACTGGGTTATGGTGTGATCTGTACTGAGATACGGGGTGATCTGCAGTGGGATATGGAGCAATCTGAACAGGAATATGGAGTGATCTTAATTGGGATACGGAGCGATCTGAACCGGTATATGGAGTGATCTGTTCTAGGATACGGGATGTTCTGAATTGGGATACGGTGTGATCTGCACTGGGATCTGGTATGATCTGTTTTGGGATATGACATGATCTGCACTGGGTTACAGGGTGATCTGCACCGGGATACGGAGCAATCAGCACTAGGATACGGAGTGATCTGCAGTGGGATATGGTGTGATATACACTGGGATACAGAGCAATCTGTACTTGGATACGGACTGGTAAGTACTGGGATATGGGATTATCTGCACTGAGATACAGAGTGATCTGCACTAGTATATGGTGGGATATGCACTGGGATATGGGCTGATCTGAAACAGGTTACGGAGCGATCTGCCCTGTGATACGGTGTGATCTGCACTGGGATACGGAATGATAATTACTGGGATGCAGCATGATCTGCACTGGGATATGGAGCGATCTGCTCTGGGTCATGCAGTGATCTATACTGGGATACGGAGTGATCTGTACTGGGATATGGAGCGATCTGCACCGGGTTATGGATCGATCTGCACTGGGATACGGCGTGATCTGTACTGGGATATGGTGTGATCTATATGGAGATACGGGGCGATCTGCTTTGGGATATGGAGCAATCTGCACTGGGATACGGAGCAATCAGCACTAGGATGCGGAGTGATCTGCACTGGGATATGGTTTGATATACACTGGAATACAGAGCAATCTGTACTTCGATACGGACTGATAAGTACTGGGATATGGGGTTATCTGCACTGAGATACAGAGTGATCTGCACTAGTATATGGTGGGATATGCACTGGGATATGGACTGATCTGTACTGGGATACGGAGCCATCTGAACTGGTATACGGAGTGATCTAAACCAGGATACGGGGTATTCTGAACTTGGATACAGTGTGACCTCATCAGGAATATGGGATGATCTGCATTCGTATATGGAGCGATCTGTACTGGGATATGGTGCGATTTGAACTGGGATATGGAGCGATCTGTACTGTGATACAGAACAATCTGCACTGGGATACGTCGCGATCTGTACTGGGATACGATGTGATCTGTACTGAGAGACGGGGCAATCTGCACTGGGATATGGAGCAATCTGCACTGGGATATGGAGCGATCTGTACTGGGATACGGGGCGAGCTGCACTTGGATAAGGACTGATCTGAACTGGGATATGGAGTGATCTGAACTGGGATACGGAGCGATATGAACCAGGATACGGAGCTATCTGTTCTGGGATACGGGGTTTTCTGAACTGGGATACGGTGTGACATGCACTGGGATCCGGTATGATCTGTACTGGGATATGACATGATCTTTACTGGGATACAGAGTGATCTGCCCTGGGATACACGGTGATCTGCTCTGGGATGCGGAGTGATCTGCATTGGAATATGATGTGATATGCATTGGGATGTGGAGCGATCTGTCCTGGGAAACAGACTGATATGTACTGGGATACGGTGTGATCTGCACTTGATTCCGGTATGATTTGTACTGGGATATGACATGATATTTACTGGGATTCAGAGTGATCTGCCTGTGGATGCAGGGTGATCTGCTCTGGTATACGGCGCGATCTGCACTGGGATACGGAGTGATCTGCATTGGAATATGGTGTGATATGCACTGGGATGTGGAGCGATCTGTCTGGGGAAACAGACTGATATGTACTGGGATACGGAGTGATCTGCACTTGGATACGGACGCATCTGCATTGGGATACGGAGTGATCTGCCCTGGGGGT
The DNA here is from genome assembly GCA_026770705.1 of Isurus oxyrinchus. Taxonomy (NCBI): domain Eukaryota; kingdom Metazoa; phylum Chordata; class Chondrichthyes; order Lamniformes; family Lamnidae; genus Isurus; species Isurus oxyrinchus. The sequence continues at coordinate 187,394 of JANJGN010000034.1, forward strand.
ACAGTGTGATCTGCACTGGGATACGGAATGATAATTACTGGGATACGGTATGATCTGCACTCGGATATGGAGCGATCTGCACTGGGTCATCCTGTGATCTATACTGGGATACTGAGTGATCTGTACTGGGATATGGAGCTATCTGCACTTGAATATGGAGCAATCTGCACTGAGATATGGAGCGATCTTCACTGGGATACGGTGTGATCTGTACTGGGATATGGAGCGATCTGCACTGTGATATGGACGGATCTGCACTTGGATATGGAGCGATCTGAGTTGGGACATGGAGCTATCTGAACTGGGATACAGAGCGATCTGCACTGGGATACGGACCAATATGCCCTGGGATACAGAGCGATCTGCACTGGGATATGGACGGATCTGCACTCAGATACGGAGCGATCTGCATTGGGGATATGGAGCGATCTGCACCGGGGTACAGACGGATCTGCACTCGGATACAGAGCGATCTGAACTGGGAAACAGTGCGATCTGAACTGGGATATGGAGCAATCTGAACTGGGATACGGAGCAATCTGCCCTTGGATACAGAGTGATCTGAACTGGTATATGGATGGATCTTCACTCGGATACGGAGTGATTTGAACTGGGATACAGAGCGATCTGAACTGGGATACAGAGTGATCTGAATTGGGATACAGAGTGATATGAACTGGGATACGAAATAATCTGAACTGGGATACAGAGCGATTTGCATTTGGATACGGCATGATCTGCACTGGGATACGGAGCGATCTGAACTGGGATACGGACGGATCTGCACTGGGATATGGAGCATTCTGCCCTGGGATACAGTGTGATCTGCACTGGGATACGGAATGATAATTACTGGGATCCGGCATGATCTGCCCTCGGATATGGAGTGATCTGCACTGGGTCATGCAGTGATCTATATTGGGATACGGAGTGATCTATACTGGGATATGGAGCGAAATACACTTGGATATGGAGCAATCTGAGCTGGGATACGGAGCAATCTGCACTCGGATACCGAGCATTTTGCACTGGGATACGGTGCGATCTGTACTGGGATATGGAGCGATCTGCACTGGGACACAGAGCGATCTGTACTGGAATACGTGCTCTGTTCTGAACTGGGATATGGTGTGATCTGCACTGGGATCCGGTATGATCTGTACTGGGATATGACATGATATGCGCTGTGATACACGGTTGTCTGCACTGGGATACGAAATGTTCTGAACTGGGATACAGAGCAATTTGCACTTGGATAAGGAGCAATCTGCACTGGAATATGGAGCGATCTGCGCTGGGATACGGACGGATCTGCACTGGGATACGGATGACCTGTACTGGGATACGGGGCGAGCTGCACTTAGATACAGACCGATCTGAACTGGGATATGGAGTGATCTGAACTGGGATACAGTGTGATCTGCAGTGGGATCCGGTATGATCTGTACTGTGATATGACATGATCTTTACTGGGATACAGAGTGATCTGCCCTGGGATATAGGGTGATCTACTCTGGGATACGGAGTGATCTGAAATGGGATATGGAGCGATATGAATCGGGATACGGAGTGATCTGTTTTGGGATATGGGACTTTCTGAACTGGGTTACGGTGTGATCTGCACTGGGATCTGGTAAGATCGGTACTGGGATATGACATGATCTTTACTGGGATACAGAGTGATCTGCCCTGGGATACATGGTGATCTGCATTGGGCTACGGAATGATCTGCATTGGAATATGGTGTGATATGCACTGGGATGTGGAGCGATCTGTCCTGGGAAATAGACTGATATGTACTGGGATACGGAGTAATCTGCACTAGGACACGGTGTGATCTTAACTGGGATACGGAGTGATCTGTACTGGGATATGGAGTGATCTGCACTGTGATATGGACGGATCTGCACTTGGATATGGAGCGATCTGAGCTGGGACATGGAGCTATCTGAACTGGGATACAGAGCAATCTGCACTGGGATATGAACAGATCTTCACTCGGATATGGTGCGATCTGCATTGGGGATACGGAGCGACCTGCACTGGGATATGGACGGATCTGCACTGGGATATGAAGCGATCTGCCCTGGGATACAGTGTGATCTGCACTGGGATATGGAATGATAATTATTGGGATACGGCATGAACTGCACTCGGATAAGGAGCGAACTGCTTTGGGTCATGCAGTGATCTATACTGGGATACGGAGTGATCTGTAATAGGATATGGAGCGATCTGCACTTGAATATGGAGCAATCTGCACTGGGATACGGTGTGATCTGTACTGGGATTTGGAGTGATCTGCACTGTGATATGGACGGATCTGCACTTGGATATGGAGCGATCTGAGTTGGGACATGGAGCTTTCTGAACTGGGATACAGAGTGATCTGCACTGGGATACGGAGCAAATTGCCCTGGGATACAGAGCGATCTGCACTGGGATATGGACGGATCTGCACTCAGATACGGAGCGATCTGCATTGGGGATATGGAGCGATCTGCACTGGGGTACAGACGGATCTGCACTCGAATACAGAGCAATCTGAACTGGGAAACAGTGCGATCTGAACTGGGATATGGAGCGATCTGAACTGGGATACGGAGTGATCTGCCCTTGGATACAGAGCGATCTGAGCTGGGATATGGATGGATCTTCACTTGGATACGGAGCGATTTGACTGGGATACAGAGCGATCTGAACTGGGATACGGAGTGATCTGAACTGGGCTACAGAGCGATATGAACTGGGATACAAAATGATCTGAACGGCGATACAGAGCGATCTGAACTGGGATACAGAGCGATTTGCACTTGGATACGGCATGATCTGCACTGGGATACGGAGCGATCTGAACTGGGATACGGACAGATCTGCACTGGGATATGGAGCGTTCATGCCCTGGGATACAGTGTGATCTGCACTGGGATACGGAATGATAATTACTGGGATGTGGCATGATCTGCCCTCGGATATGGAGCGATCTGCACTGGGTCATGCAGTGATCTATATTGGGATACGGAGTGATCTATACTGAGATATGGAGCGAAATACACTTGGATATGGAGCAATCTGAACTGGGATACGGAGCAATCTGCACTCGGATACCGAGCATTTTGCACTGGGATACGGTGCGATCTGTACTGGGATATGGAACGATCTGCACAGGGACACAGAGCGATCTGTACTGGAATACGTGCTCTGTTCTGAACTGGGATATGGTGTGATCAGCACTGGGATCCGGTTTGATCTGTACTGGGATATGGAATGATAATTATTGGGATACGGCATGATCTGCACTCGGATATGCAGCGATCTGCTTTGGGTCATGCAGTGATCTATACTGGGATACGGACTGATCTGTACTGGGATATGGAGCAATCTGCACTTGGATATGGAGCAATCTGCACTGGGATACGGTGTGATCTGCACTGGGATACGGAATGTTAATTAATGTGGTACGGCATGATCTGCGCTCAGATATGGAGTGATCTGCACTGGGTCATTCAGTGATCTATACTGGGATATGGAGCGATCTGCGCTTGGATATGGAGCATTCTGCACTGGGATATGGAGTGATCTGAACTGGGATATGGACGGATCTGCACTGGGATACAGAGCGATCTGAACTTGGATACAGAATGATAATTACTGGGATACGGCATGATCTGCACTCGGATATGGAGCGATCTGCACTGGGTCATGCAGTGATCTATACTGGGATACGTTGTGATCTGTACTGGGATATGGAGCGATCTGCACTTGGATATGAAGGAATCTGCACTGGGATATGGAGTGATCTGTATTGGGATATGGTGTGATATGTACTGGGATACGGTGTGATCTGTACTGAGATATGTGGTGATCTGCATTGGGATATGGAGCAATCTGCACTGGGATATCGAGTGATCTGAACTGGGATACGGACGGATCTGCACTGGGATACGGAGCAATCTGAACTGGGATACAGAATGATAATTACTGGGATACGGCATGATCTGCACTTGGATATGGAGCGATCTGCACTGGGTCATGCAGTGATCTATACTGGGATACGGGGTGATCTGTACTGGGATATGGAGTGATCTGTACTTGGATATGAAGGAATCTGCACTGGGATATGGAGCGATCTGTACTGGGATATGGTGTGATCTGTACTGGGATACGGTGTGATCTGTACTGAGATATGTGGTGATCTGCACTGGGATATGGAGCAATCTGCACTGGAATATCGAGTGATCTGAACTGGGATACGAACGGATCTGCACTGGGATACGGAGCGATCTGAACTGGGATACAGAATGATAATTATTGGGATATGGCATGATCTGCACTCGGATATGGAGCGGTCTGCACTGGGTCATGCAGTGATCTATACTGGGATACGGAGTGACCTGTACTGGGATATGGAGCGATCTGCACTGGGATATGGATCGATCTGCACTGGGATACAGCGTGAGCTGTACTGGGATATGGTGTGATCTGTATGGAGATACGGGGCGATCTGCTTTGGGATATGGAGCAATCTGCACTGGGATATGGAGCGATCTGTACTGGGATACGGGGCGAGCAGCACTTGGATAAGGACCGATCTGAAATGGGATATGCAGTGATCTGAACTGGGATATGGAGCGATCTGTTGTGGGATAAGGGGTTTTCTAAACTGGGATACAGTGTGATCTGCACTTGATTCCGGTATGATCTGTACTGGGATATGACATGATATTTACTGGGATTCAGAGTGATCTGCCCAGGGATGCAGGGTGATCTGCTCTGGGATACGGCGTGATATGCACTGGGATGTGGAGTGATCTGTCTGGGGAAACAGACTGATATGTACTGGGATACGGAGTGATCTGCACTGGGATACGGACGGATCTGCATTGGGATACGGAGTGATCTGCCCTGGGGTACAGTGTGATTTGCACTGGGATACGGAATGATAATAACTGGGATACGGCATGATCTGCACTCGGATATGGAGCGATCTGCACTGGGTCATGCTGTGATCTATACTGGGATACGGAGTGATCTGTACTGGGATATGGAGCGATCTGCACTTGAATATGGAGCAATCTGCACTGAGATATGGAGCAATCTGCACTGGGATACGGTATGATCTGTACTGGGATATGGAGCAATCTGCACTGTGATATGGACGGATCTGCACTTGGATATGGAGCGATCTGAGTTGGGACATGGAGCTATCTGAACTGGGATACAGAGCGTTCTGCACTGGGATACGGAGCGATATGCCCTGGGATACAGAGCGATCTGCACTGGGATATGGACGGATCTGCACTCAGGTACGGAGCGATCTGCATTGGGGATATGGAGCGATCTGCACTGGGGTACAGACGGATCTGCACTCGGATACAGAGCGATCTGAACTGGGAAACGGAGCAATCTGAACTGGGATACGGAGCGATCTGAACTGGGATACGGAGCGATCTGCCCTTGGATACAGAGCGATCTGAACTGGGATATGGAGCAATCTGCACTCAGATACGGAGTGATCTGTACCAGAATACGGGGTGTTCTGAACTGGCATACGGTGTGATCTGCAGTGGGATCTGGTATGATCTGTATTGGGATACGACATGATCTGCACTGGAATACAGGGTGCTCTGCACTGGGATTCGGAGCAATCTGCACTGGGATACGGAGTGATCTGCATTGGAATATGGTGTGATATGCACTGGGATGTGGAGCGATCTGTCCTGGGAAACTGACTGATATATACTGGGATATGGAGTGAACTGCACTGGGATACGGTGTGATCTTAACTGGGATAAGGAGTGATCTGTACTGGGATGTGGAGCCATCTGCTCTGGGATATGGACGGATCTGCACTTGGATATGGAGCGACCTGAGCTGGGACTTGGAGCTATCTGAACTGAGATACAGAATGATCCGCACTGGTATACGGAGCGATATGCCCTGGGATACATAGCGATCTGCAATGGGATATGGATGGATCTGCACTCGGATACGGAGCAATCTGCCCTGTGATATGGAAGGATCTGCACTGGGGTACAGACAGATCTGCAGTCAGATACACATCAATATGAACTGGGATATGGTGCGATATTAACTGGGATACGTAGCAATCTGCCCTGGGATACGGAGGGTTCTGAACTGGGATACGGATGGATCTGCACTCCGATATGGAGCAATCTGAACTGGGTTACGGAGTGATCTGGACTGGGATACGGAGTGACCTGAATTGGGATACAGAGAGATCTGAAGTGGGATACGGACTGATCAAACTGGGATACAGAGTGATCTGAATTGGGATACAGAGCGATATGAACTGGGATACGAAACGATCTGAACTGGGATACAGAGCAATTTGCACTTGGATAAAGAGAAATCTGCACTGGAATATGGAGTGATCTGCACTGGGATGCGGATGGATCTGCACTTGGATATGAAGCAATCTGATCTGGGATACGGAGCGATCTGATCTGGGATACGGAGTGATCTGAACTGGGATACGGAGCGATATGAAGTGGGATACGAAATGATCTGAACTGGGATACAGAGCGATCTGAACTTGGATACAGAGCGATCTGAACTGGGATTCGGACGAATCTGCAATGGGATACAGAGCGATCTTCACTGGGATACGGAGCGATTTGTACTGGGATACGGTGTGATCTGTACTTCGATACAGAGTGATTTGTACTGGGATATGGAGCAATCTTCACTGCGCTACAGAGCGATCTGCACTGGGATACAGAGCATTCTGCACTGGGATATGGAGCGATCTGTACTGGGATATGGAGCAATCTGCACTCAGATACGGAGCGATCTGTACCAGAATATGGGGTTTTCTGAACTGGCATACGGTGTGATCTGCACTGGGATCTGGTATGATCTGTATTGGGATATGACACAATCTGCATTGGGATACGGAGTGATCTGCATTGGAATATGGTGTGATACACACTGGGATACGGAGCAATCTGTACTTGGATACGGAGTGATCTGCATTGGAATATGGTGTGATATGCACTGGGATGTGGAGCGATCTGTCCTGGGAAACAGACTGATATATACTGGGATACGGAGTGATCTGCACTGGGAAACAGTGTGATCTTAACTGGGATAAGGAGTGACCTGTACTGGGATATGGAGCAATCTGCGCTTGGATATGGAGCAATCTGCACGGGGATACGGCGCGATCTGTACTGGGATACGTTGTGATCTGTACTGAGATATGGAGCGATCTGCACTGGGATATGGAGCAATCTGCACTGGGATATGGAGCAATCTGCACTGGGATATGGAGCGATCTTACTGGGATATGGGGCAAGCTGCATTTGGATAAGGACCGATCTGAACTGGGATATGCAGTGATCCGAACTGGGATATGGAGCGATATGAACCGGGACACGGAGCGATCTGTTCTGGGATATGGGGTTTTCTGAACTGGGATACGGTGTGATCTGCACTGGGATCCGGTATGACCTGTACTGGGATATGACATGATCTTTACTGGGATACAGAGTGATCTGCACTGGGATGCAGGGTAATCTGCTTTGGGATACAGAGTTATCTGCACTGGGATACGGAGTGATCTGCATAGGAATATGGTGTGATATGCACTGGGATGTGGAGCCATCTGTCCTGGGAAACAGACTGATATGTACTGGGATACGGAGTGATCTGCACTGGGATACGGACGGATCTGCACTGAGATATGGAGCGATCTGCCCTGGGATACAGTGTGATCTGCACTGGGATACGGAATGATAATTACTGGGATATGGCATGATCTGCACTCGGATATGGAGTGATCTGCACTGGGATACAGAATGATAATTATTGGGATACAGCATGATCTGCACTCAGATATGGAGTGATCTGCACTCTGTCATGAAGTGATCTATACTGGGATACGGAGTGTTCTGTACTGGGATATGGAGCCATCTGCACTTGGATATGGAGCAATCTGCACTGGGATATGGCGCGAAATGTACTTGGATACGGTGTGATCTGTACTGAGATACGGGGTGATGTGCATTGGGATATGGAGCAATCTGCACTGGGATATGGAGCGATCTGAACTGGGATATGGATGGATCTGCACTGGGATACAGAGTGATCTGCCCTGGGATACAGTGTTATCTGCACTGGGATACGGAATGATAATTACTGGGATGGGATACGGCATGATATGCACTCGGATATGGAGCGATCTGCACTGGGTCATGCAGTGATCTATTCTCGGATACGGTGTGATCTGTACTGAGATATGGGGCACTCTGCACTGGGATATGGAGCAATCTGCACTGGGATATGGAGCGTTCTGCAATGGGATACGTAGTGATCTGCACTGGGATTCAGAGCAAATCTGCATTTGGATATGGAATGATCTGTACTCGGATACGGACTGATAAGTACTGGGATATGGGGTTATCTGCACTGCGATACAGAGTGATCTGCACTAGGGTACAGTGGGTTTATGCACTGGGATATGGGGTGATCTGTACTGGGATACAGAGTGTTCTGCATTCGGATATGGAGTGATCTGCATTGGGATATGGAGCGATCTGTACTGGGATATGGTGCGATTTGAACTGGGATACGGAGCGATCTGCACTACGATACAGAGCAATCTGCCCTGGGATACAACACGATCTGTACTGGGATACGGTGTGATCTGTACTGATTACAGTGTGATCTGTAGTGGGACACGGGGCGATCTGCACTGGGATATGGAGCAATCTGCACTGGGATATGGAGCGATCTGTACTGGGTTACGGGGCGATCTGCACTGGGAAAAGGACCAATCTGAACTGGGATATGGAATGATCTGAACTGCGATATGGAGCAATATGAACCGGGATATGGAGCGATCTGTTCTGGGACACGGGGTGTTGTGAACTGGGATACAGAGTGATCTGCACTGGGATGTGGTGTGATATGCACTGGGATGTGGAGCGATCTGTACTGGGAAACAGACTGATATGTACTGGGATATGGGGTTATCTGCACTGGGATATGGAGTGATCTGCACTGGGATATGGTGTGATCTTAACTGGGATACGGAGTGATCTGTACTGGAATATGGAGTGATCTGTACTGGGACATGGAGCGATCTAAACTGGGATGCAGATCGATCTGCACTGGGATATGGTACGATCGGCCTTGGGATACAGAGCGATCTACCCTGGGATATGGAGCTATCTGCATTGGGATATGCACGGATCTGCTCTCGGATACTAAGCGATCTGCACTGGGATATGGAGCAAGCTGAACTGGGATACGGAGCGATCTGAACTGGGATATGGAGCGACCTGAACTGCGATACGGAGTGATCTGAACTGGGATACAGAGCAATCTGAACTGGGATATGGAGCGATCTGCACTGGATAACAGACGGATCTGCACTCGGATACGGAGCAATCTGAACTAGGATATGGAGCATCTGAACAGGGATACAGAGTGATCTGCATTGGGATATGGAGCGATCTGACCTGGGATACAGGGCGATCTGTACTGGGATACGGTGTGATCTGTACTGTGAAATGGACTGATAAGTACTGGGATATGGGGTTATCTGCACTGCGATACATTGTGATCTGCAATCGGATACGGTATGATCTGCAATCAGATATGGAGCGATCTGCACTGGGTTACAGAACGATCTGAACTGGGATACAGAGTGATCTGTACTGTGAAATGGACTGATAAGTACTGGGATATGGGGTTATCTGCACTGCGATATGTTGTGATCTGCACTGGGATACGGTATTATCTGCACTCAGATATGGAGCGACCTGCACTGGGATACGGAGCGATCTTAACTGGGCTATGGAGTGATCTGTCCTGGGATACGGAGCGGTCTGAACTGGGACACAGGGTGATCTGCACTGGGATACGGAGCGATCTGCACTGGGATACGGAACAAACTGAACTGGGATACAGAGCAATCTGCACTAGGATGCGGAGAGATATGTCCCGGAATACGGGTTGTCCTGAACTGCGATATGGAGTGATCTGTACTGGGATATGGAGCGAACTGCACTGGGATATGGATCAAACTGCCCTGTGATATGGAGTGAGCGTCACTGGGATATGGAGTAATCTACACTGGGATATGGAGCGATCTAAACCAGGATACGGACCGATCTGTTCTGGGGTACGGGGTGTTCTAAACTGGGATACGGCGTGATCTGCACTGGGAACCAGTATGATCTGTACTGGGAAACGACATGATCTTTACTGGGATACAGAGTGATCTGCCCTGGGATACAGGGTGATCTGCTCTGGGATATGTGGTTATCTGCACTGCGATACGTTGTGATCTGCTATGGGAAATGTGATGTGCACGGGTACATGCACTCATCTATACTGGGATACGGAGCAATCTGCACTGGGATATGTAGTGATCTGCACTGGGATATGGAGTGATCTGCACTGGGATAAGGAGTGATCCACACTTGGATACAGAGCAATCTGCACTGGGATATGGAGCGAGCTGCACTGGGATATGGATCGAACTCCCCTGGGATATAGAGCAATCTGCACTGGGACACAGAGCGATCTGATCCGTGATACCGACCGATCTGTTCTGGGATAAGGGGTTTTCTGAACTGGGATACGGTGTGAACTGCACTGGGAACCGGTATGATCTGTACTGGGAAACAGCATGATCTCTACTGGGATACAGAGTGTTCTGCCCTGAGATACAGCTTGATCTGCACTGGGATATGGGGTTATCTGTATTGCGATACGTTGTAATCTGCACTGGGAAATGGTGTAATCTGCACTGGTCCATGCAGTGATCTATACTGGGATATGGAGTGATCTGCACTGGCATACAGAGCGAACCGCTTTTGGATACAGAGTGATCTGCACTTGGATGTGGAGCGATCTGCACTGGGATACGGAGTGATCTGCGTTTGGATACGGAGCAATCTGCACTGGGATACAGAGCGATATGAACTGGGATATGGACAGATCTGCACTGGCATACGGATAGATCTGTACCAGAATAAAGGGTGTTCTGAACTGGGATACGGAGTGATCTGCACTGGGATCCGTCATGATGTGTACTGGGATACAACATGATCTGCACTGGGATGCACAGCGATCTGCCTGGGATACAGGGTGATCTGCAGTGGGATACGGAGCAATCTGCACTGGGATGTGGAGTGATCTGGACTGGGATAAGGTGTGATCTGCACTTGGATATGGAGCGATCTGAACTGGGAAACGGTGTGATCTGAACTGGGATACGGAGCGATCTGTAGTGGGATACGGAGCGATTTGTACTGGGATTTGGAGCGATCTGCACTGGGATATGGAGAGATCTGAACTGGGATATGGTGTGATTTGCAGTGGTATATGGGCTAACCTGTTCTGGGATATGGAGCGATCTGCACGGGGATACGGTATGATCTGCACTGGGATACGGAACGATCTGAACTGGGATACGGAGCGATCTGTACTGGAATATGGGGTGTTCTGAACTGGGATATGGAGCGATCTACACTGGGATCCGTCATGATGTTTACTGGGATATAACATGATCTGCACTGTGATACGGAGCAATCTGCACTGGGATACGGAGTGATCTGCACTGGGATAAGGTGTGATATGCACTTGGATATGGAGCGATCTGAACTTGGATACGGACTGATAAGTACTGAGATATGGGGTTGTCTGCACTGCGATACGGAGTGATCTGCAATAGGAGATGGTCTGATCTGCACTGGGATGAAGTGTGATATGCACTTGGCTATGGAGCGATCGGAACTTGGATATGGACTGATAAGTACTGAGATATCCAGTTATCTACACTGCGATACGGAGTGATCTGCAATAGGAAATGGTGTGATCTGCACTGGGACACGCAGTGATCTATACTGGGATATGGAGTGATCTGTACTGGGATATGTTGTGATCTGCACTGGGATATGGAGAGATCTGTACTGGGATATGGTTTGATCTGCAGTGGGATATGGGGTGATCTGTACCGGGATACAGAGTGATCTGCCCTGGGATACAGGGAGATTTGCTCTGGGATATGGGGTTATCTGCACTGCGATACATTGTGATCTGCTATGGGAAATGGTGTGATGTGCACGGGTACATGCAGTCATCTATACTGGGATATGGAGCAATCTGCACTGGGATACGTAGTGATCTGTATTGGGATATGCAGTGATCTGTACTGGGATACGAAGCAATCTGAGCTGGGACACGGAGCGATCAGAACTGGGATACAGAGCAATCTGCACTGGGATATGGAGCAATCTGTACTGGGATATGGACGGATCTGCACTGGGATATGGTGTGATCTGAACTGGGATACAGAGCGATCTGCCATGGGATACAGTGTGATCTGCACTGGGATATGGAATGATGATTACTGGGATACGGGGTGATCTGTACTCAGATTTGGAGCGAGCTGCACTGGGATAGGGTGTTATCTGTACTGTGAAATGAACTGATAAGTACTGGGATATGGGGTTATCTGCACTGCAATACATTGTGATCTGCACTGGGATACGTTATGATCTGCACTCAGATATGGAGCGATCTGCACTGGGATACAGAATGTTCTGAACTGGGACACGGAGCGATCTTAACTGGGGTATGGAGTGATCTGTACTGGGATACAGAGTGGTCTGAACTGGGACACAGGGTAATCTGCACTGGGATACGGAGCGATCTGCACTGGGATACGGAGCAATCTGAACTGGGATACAGGGCGATCTGTACTGGGACACGGTGTGATCTGTACTGTGAAATGGACTGATAAGTACTGGGATATGGGGTTATCTGCACTGCGATACGTTGTGATCTGCACTGGGATACGGTATGATCTGCAATCAGATGTGGAGTGATCTGCACTGGGATACAGAATGATCTGAACTGGGATACAGAGTGATCTGTACTGTGAAATGGACAAATAAGTACTGGGATATGGGGTTATCTGCACTGCAATACATTGTGATCTGCACTGGGATACAGTATGATCTGCACTCAGATATGGAGCGATCTGCACTGGGATACGAAGCGGTCTGAACTGGGACACAGGATGATCTGAACTGGGATACGGAGCGATCTGCAGTGGGATATGAGCAAACTGAACTGGGATACAGAGCGATCTGCACTGGGATGCGGAGCGATCTGTCGCGGAATACGGGTTGTTCTGAACTGAGATATGGAGTCATTCGTACTGGGATATGGAGCGAGCTGCACTTGGATGTGGAGCGATCTGCACTGGGATACGGAGTGATCTGCGTTTGGATACGGAGCAATCTGCACTGGGATACGGAGCGATATGAACAGGGATATGGACAGATCTGCACTGGGATACGGATAGATCTGTACCAGAATAAAGGGTGTTCTGAACTGGGATACAGAGTGATCTGCACTGGGATCCGTCATGATGTGTACTGGGATACAACATGATCTGCACTGGGATGCAGAGCGATCTGCCCTGGAATACAGGGTGATCTGCAGTGGGATACGGAGCAATCTGCACTGGGATATGGAGTGATCTGGACTGGGATAAGGTGTGATCTGAACTGGGATACGGAGCGATCTGTAGTGGGATACGGAGCGATTTGTACTGGGATTTGGAGCGATCTGCACTGGGATATGGAGAGATCTGAACTGGGATATGGTGTGATTTGCAGTGGTATATGGGCTAACCTGTTCTGGGATATGGAGCGATCTGCACGGGGATACGGTATGATCTGCACTGGGATTCGGAGTGATCTGAACTGGGATACGGAGCGATCTGTACTGGAATATGGGGTGTTCTGAACTGGGATATGGAGTGATCTGCACTGGGATCCGTCATGATGTTTACTGGGATACAACATGATCTGCACTGTGATACGGAGCAATCTGCACTGGGATACGGAGTGATCTGCACTGGGATAAGGTGTGATAAGCACTTGGATATGGAGCGATCTGAACTTGGATACGGACTGATAAGTACTGAGATATGGGGTTGTCTGCACTGCGATACGGAGTGATCTGCAATAGGAGATGGTCTGATCTGCACTGGGATGAAGTGTGATATGCAATTGGCTATGGAGCGATCGGAACTTGGATATGGACTGATAAGTACTGAGATATCCAGTTATCTACACTGCGATACGGAGTGATCTGCAATAGGAAATGGTGTGATCTGCACTGGGACACGCAGTGATCTATACTGGGATATGGAGTGATCTGTACTGGGATATGTTGTGATCTGCACTGGGATATGGAGAGATCTGTACTGGGATATGGTTTGATCTGCAGTGGGATATGGGGTGATCTGTACCGGGATACGGTGTGATCTGCACTGGGAACCGGTATGATCTGTACTGGGAAATGACATGATCTTTACTGGGATACAGAGTGATCTGCCCTGGGATACAGGGAGATCTGCTCTGGGATATGGGGTTATCTGCCCTGCAATACATTGTGATCTGCTATGGGAAATGGTGTGATGTGCACGGGTACATGCAGTCATCTATACTGGGATACGGAGCAATCTGCACTGGGATACGTAGTAACCTGTACTGGGATATGCAGTGATCTGTACTGGGATATGAAACGATCTGAGCTGGGACATGGAGCGATCAGAACTGGGATACAGAGCAATCTGCACTGGGATATGGAGCAATCTGTACTGGGATATGGACGGATCTGCACTGGGATATGGTGTGACCTGAACTGGGATACGGGGTAATCTGTACTCAGATTTGGAGTGAGCTGCACTGGGATAGGGTGTGATCTGTACTGTGAAATGAACTGATAAGTACTGGGATATGGGGTTATCTGCACTGCAATACGTTGTGATCTGCACTGGGATACGTTATGATCTGCACTCAGATATGGAGCGATCTGCACTGGGCTACAGAATGATCTGAACTGGGATACGGAGTGATCTTAACTGGGGTATGGAGTGATCTGTACTGGGATACGGAGTGGTCTGAACTGGGACACAGGGTAATCTGCACTGGGATACGGAGTGATCTGCACTGGGATACGGAGCAATCTGAACTGGGATACAGCGCGATCTGTACTGGGATACGGTGTGATCTGTACTGTGAAATGGACTGATAAGTACTGGGATATGGGGTTATCTACACTGCGATACATTGTGATCTGCGCTGGGATACGGTATGATCTGCAATCAGATGTGGAGCAATCTGCACTGGGATACAGAACGATCTGAACTGGGATACAGAGTGATCTGTACTGTGAAATGGACTAATAAGTACTGGGATATGGTGTTATCTGCACTGCGATACGTTGTGATCTGCACTGGGATACAGTATGATCTGCACTCAGATATGGAGCGATCTGCACTGGGATACGGAGCTATCTTAACTGGGCTATGGAGTGATCTGTACTGGGATACGAAGCGGTCTGAACTGGGACACAGGGTGATCTGCACTGGGATACGGAGCGATCTGCAGTGCGATATGCAGCAAACTGAACTGGGATACAGAGCGATCTGCACTGGGATGCAGAACGATCTGTCCCGGAATACGGGTTGTTCTGAATTGGGATATGGAGTGATCCGTACTGGGATATGGAGCAAGCTGCACTGGGATATGGATCAAACTGCCCTGGGATATGGAGTGAGCTGCACTGGGATATGGAGTAATCTACACTGGGATATGGAGCGATCTGAAACAGGATACGGACCGATCTGTTCTCGGATAAGGTGTGTTCTGAACTGTGATACAGCGTGATCTGCACTAGGAACCGGAATGATCTGTACTGGGAAACGACATGATCTTTACTGGGATACAGAGTGATCTGCCCTTGGATACAGGGTGATCTGCTCTGGGATATGGGGTTATATGCACTGCGATATGTTGTGATCTGCTATGGGAAATGGTGTGATGTGCACGGGTACTTGCAGTCATCTATACTGGGATACGGAGCAAGCTGCACTGGGATACGTAGTGATCTGCTCTTGGATACAGAGCAATCTGCACTGGGATATGGAGCAAGCTGCACTGGGATATGCATCGAACTGCCCTGGGATATGGAACAATCTGCACTGGGACACGCAGCAATCTGATCCGGGATACCGACCGATCTGTTCTGGGATAAGTGGTGTTCTGAACTGGGATACGGTGTGATCTGCACTGGGAACCGGTATGATCTGTACTGGGAAACAGCATGATCTTTACTGGGATACAGAGTGTTCTGCCCTGGGATACAGGGTGATCTGAACTGGGATATGGAGTTATCTGCATTGCGATACGTTGTGTTCTGCACTGGGAAATGGTGTAATCTGCACTGGTCCAAACAGTGATCTATACTGGGATACAGAGTGATCTGCACACGGATATGGAGTGATCTGCATTGGGATAGAGAGCGAACTGCACTTGGATATGGAGCAATCTGCACGGGGATATGGAGCGATGTGCATTGGGATATGGAGTGATCTGAACTGGGATACGGAGCGATCTGCACTTGGATGTGGAGCGATATGAACTGGGATACGGACAGATCTGCACTAGGATACGGAGCGATCTGCACTGGGATACGGAGCGATATGAACTGGGATATGGATGGATCTGCACTGGGATATGGTGTGATCTGAACAGGGGTACAGAGCGATCTGCCATGGGATACAGTGTGATCTGCACTAGGATATGGAATGATAATTACTGGGATACGGGGTGATCTGTACTCAGATATGGACCGGGCTGCACTGGGATACGGAGTGATCTGTACTGTGAAATGAACTGATAAGTACTGGGATATGGTGTTATCTGCACTGCAATACTTTGTGATCTGCACTGGGATACTTTATGATCTGCACTCAGATATGGAGCAACCTGCACTGGGATACAGAATGATCTGAACTGGGATACGGAGTGATCTTAACTAGGGTATGGAGCGATCTGCACTGGGATACAGAGCAATATGAACTTGGATATGGACAGATCTGCGCTGAGATACGGAGCGATCTGTACCGGAATACGGGGTGTTCTGAACTGGGATACGGAGTGATCTGCACTGGGATCCATCATGATGTGTACTGGGATACAACATGATCTGCACTGGGATGCAGAGCGATCTGCCCTGGGATACAGGGTGATCTGCACTGGGATACTGAGCAATCTACACTGGGATATGGTGTGATCTGGACTGGCATAAGGTGTGATCTGCACTTGGATATGGAGCGATCTGAACTTGGATATGGACTGATAATTACTGAGATATGCGGTTATCTGCACTGCGATACGGAGTGATCTTCAATAGGAAATGGTGTGATCTGCAATGGGATATGGAGTGATCTGCACTTGGATACAGAGCAGTCTGCATTGGGATATGGAGTGAGCTGCACTGGGATATGGATCAATCTGCACTGGGACACGGAGCGATCTGATACGGGATACTGACCAATCTGTTCTGGGATAAGGGGTGTTCTGAACTGGGATATGGTGTGATCTGCACTGGGAACCGGTATGATCTGTACTGGGAAACAGCATGATCTTTACTGGGCTACAGAGTGTTCTGCCCTGGGATACAGGGTGATCTGCACTGGAAAATGGGGTTATCTGCATTGCGATACATTGTGATCTGCACTGGGAAATGGTGTAATCTGCACTGGTCCATGCAGTGATCTATACTGGGATACGGAGAGATCTGCACGCGGATATGGAGTGATCTGCACTGGGATACAGAGCGACCTGCACTTGGATACGGAGCAATCTGCACTGGGATATGGAATGATCTGAACTGGGATACGGAGCGATCTGCACTTGGATGCAGAGCGATCTGCACTTGGATACGGAGTGATCTGAACTGGGATACGGAGCGATATGAACTGGGATACGGACAGATCTACACTGGGATATGGAGCGATCTGTACCGGAATATGGGGTGTTCTGAACTGGGATACGGAGTGATCTGCACTGGGATCCGTCATGATGTGTACTGGGATACAACATGATCTGCACTGGGTTGCAGAGCGATCTGCCCTGGGATACAGGGTGATCTGCACTGGGATACAGAGCAATCGGCACTGGGATACAGAATAATCTGGACTGGGATAAGGTGTGATCTGCACTTGGATATGGAGCGATCGGAACTTGGATATGGACTGATAAGTACTGAGATATGCGGTTACCTGCACTGCAATACGGAGTGATCTTCAAGAGGCAATGGTGTGATCTGCACTGGGACACGCAGTGATCTATACTGGGATATGGAGTGATCTACAGTGGAATTTGGGGTGATCTGTACTGGGATATGGATCGATCTACACTGGGAAACGGTGTGATCTGAACTGGGATACGGAGCAATCTACACTGGGATATGGTGTGATCTGGACTGGCATAAGGTGTGAGATGCACTTGGATATGGAGTGATCTGAACTTGGATATGGACTGACAATTACTGAGATATGCGGTTATCTGCACTGCGATACGGAGTGATCTTCAATAGGAAATGTTGTGATCAGCAATGGGATACGGAGTGATCTGCACTTGAATACAGAGCAGTCTGCACTGGGATATGGAGTGAGCTGCACTGGGATATGGATCAATCTGCACTGGGACACGGAGCGATCTGATACGGGATACCGACCCATCT
Organism: Isurus oxyrinchus; assembly: GCA_026770705.1. NCBI lineage: Eukaryota > Metazoa > Chordata > Chondrichthyes > Lamniformes > Lamnidae > Isurus > Isurus oxyrinchus. Next base: position 205,979 of record JANJGN010000034.1, read on the forward strand.
GTTCTGGGATAAGGGGTGTTCTGAACTGGGATATGGTGTGATCTGCACTGGGAACTGGTATGATCTGTACTGGGAAACAGCATGATCTTTACTGGCTACAGAGTGTTCTGCCCTGGGATACAGGGTGATCTGCACTGGAAAATGGGGTTATCTGCATTGCGATACATTGTGATCTGCACTGGGAAATGGTGTAATCTGCACTGGTCCATGCAGTGATCTATACTGGGATACGGAGAGATCTGCACGTGGATATGGAGTGATCTGCACTGGGATACAGAGCGACCTGCACTTGGATACTGAGCAATCTGCACTGGGATATGGAATGATCTGCACTGGGATACGGAGTGATCTGAACTGGGATACGGAGTGATCTGAACTGGGATACGGAGCGATATGAACTGGGATATGGACAGATCTACACTGGGATATGGAGCGATCTGTACCGGAATATGGGGTGTTCTGAACTGGGATACGGAGTGATCTGCACTGGGATCCGTCATGATGTGTACTGGGATACAACATGATCTGCACTGGGATGCAGAGCGATCTGCCCTGGGATACAGGGTGATCTGCACTGGGATACAGAGCAATCTGCACTGGGATACAGAATAATCTGGACTGGGATAAGGTGTGATCTGCACTTGGATATGGAGCGATCGGAACTTGGATATAGACTGATAAGTACTGAGATATGCGGTTACCTGCACTGCAATACGGAGTGATCTTCAAGAGGCAATGGTGTGATCTGCACTGGGACACACAGTGATCTATACTGGGATATGGAGTGATCTACAGTGGGATTTGGGGTGATCTGTACTGGGATATGGATCGATCTGCACTGGGAAACGGTGTGATCTGAACTGGGATACGGAGCGATCTGTAGTGGGATACAGAGCAATCTGTACTGGGATATGGAGCGATCTGCACTGAGATATGGAGAGATCTGAACTGGGATACAGTGTGATTAGCAGTGGTATAGGGGCTAACCTGTACTGGGATATGGAGTGATCTGCACGGGGATACGGTATGATCTGCACTGGGATACAGAGCGATCTGAACTGGGATACGGAGCGATCTGCACTGGGATCCGTCATGATGTTTACTGGGATACAACATGATCTGCACTGTGATACGGAGCAATCTGCACTGGGATACAGAGTGATTTGCACTGGGATAAGGTGTGATATGCACTTGGATATGGAGCATTCTGAACTTGGATACGGACTGATAAGTACTGAGATATGGGGTTGTCTGCACTGCGATACGGAGTGATCTGCAATAGGAGATGGTCTGATCTGCACTGGGATGAGGTGTGATATGCACTTGGCTATGGAGCGATCAGAACTTGGATATGGACTGATAAGTACTGAGATATGCAGTTATCTACACTGTGATATGGAGTGATCTGCAATAGGAAATGGCGTGATCTGCACTGGGACACGCAGTGATCTATACTGGGATATGGAGTGATCTGTACTGGGATATGTTGTGATCTGCACTGGGATATAGAGAGATCTGTACTGGGATACAGTTTGATCTGCAGTGGGATATGGGGTGATCTGTACTGGGATACGGTGTGATCTGCACTGGGAACCGGTATGATCTGCTTTGGGATATGGGGTTATCTGCACTGTGATACGTTGTGATCTGCTATGGGAAATGGTGTGATGTGCACGGGTACATGCAGTCATCTATAATGGGATACGGAGCAATCTGCACTGGGATACATAGTGATCTGTACTGGGATATGCAGTGATCTGTACTGGGATACGGAGTGATCTGAGCTGGGACACGGAGCGATCAGAAGTGGGATACAGAGCAATCTGCACTGGGATATGGAGCAATCTGTACTGGGATACGAACGGATCTGCACTGGTATATGGTGAGATCTGAACTGGGATACGGAGAGATCTGCCATGGGATACAGTGTGATCTGCACTGGGATATGGAATGATAATTACTGGGATACAGGGTGATCTGCACTCAGATATGGAGCGAGCTGCACTGGGATACGCAGTGATCTGTACTGTGAAATGAACTGATAAGTATTGGGATATGGGGTTATCTGCACTGCAATACGTTGTGATTTGCACTGGGATACGGTATGATCTGCATTCAGATATGGAGTGATCTGCAGTGGGATACAGAATGATCTGAACTGTGATATGGAGCGATCTTAACTGGGGTATGGAGTGATCTGTACTGGGATACGGAGTGGTCTGAACTGGGACACAAGGTAATCTGCACTGGGATACGGAGCGATCTGCACTGGGATACGGAGCAATCTGAACTGGGATACAGGGCGATCTGTACTGGGATACGGAGTGATCTGTACTGTGAAATGGACTGATAAGTACTGGGATATGGGGTTATCTGCACTGCGATACGTTGCTGGGATACAGTATGATCTGCACTCAGATATGGAGCGATCTGCACTGGGATACAGAACGATCTGAACTGGGATACGGTGTGATCTGTACTGTGAAATGGACTGATAAGTACTGGGATATGGGGTTATCTGCACTGCGATATGTTGTGATCTGCACTGGGATACAGTATGATCTGCACTCAGATATGGAGCGATCTGTACTGGGATACGGAGCAATCTTAACTGGGCTATGGAGTGATCTGTACTGGGATGCGGAGCGGTCTGAACTGGGACACAGGGTGATCTGCACTGGGATACGGAGTGATCTGCACTGGGATATGGAGCAAACTGAACTGGGATACAGAGCGATCTGCACTGGGATGCGGAGTGATCTGTCCCAGAATACGGGTTGTTCTGAACTGGGATATGGAGTGATCTGTACTGGGATATGGAGCAAGCTGAACTGGGATACGGAGTGATCTGCACTGGGATATGGAGTGATCTGCACAGGGATATGGAGTGATCTGCTCTTGAATACAGAGCAATCTGCTCTGGGATATGGAGCAAGCTGCACTGGGGTATGGATCGAACTGCCCTGGGATATGTAGCAATCTGCACTGGGACACGCAGTGATCTGATCCGGGATACCGACCGATCTGTTCTGGGATAAGTGGTGTTCTGAACTGGGATACGGTGTGAACTGCACTGGGAACTGGTATGATCTGTACTGGGAAACAGCATGATCTTTACATGGGATACAAAGTGTTCTGTTCTGGGATGCAGGGCGATCTGAACTGGGATATGGGGTTATCTGCATTGCGATACATTATGATCTGTACTGGGATAGGGATTGATCTGCACGCGGATATGGAATGATCTGCACTGGGATACAGAGCGAACTGCACTTGGATACTGAGCAATCTGCACTGGGATATGGAGCGATCTGCTCTGGGATACGGAGTGATCTGAACTGGGATACGGAGCGATCTGCACTTGGATGTGGAGCGATATGAACTGGGATACGGACAGATCTGCACTAGCATACGGAGCGATCTGCACTGGGATACGGAGCAATATGAACTGGGATATGGACAGATCTGCGCTGAGATACGGAGCGATCTGTACCAGAATACGGGGTGTTCTGAACTGGGATACAGAGTGATCTGCAGTGGAATCCATCATGATGTGTACTTGGATACAACATGATCTGCACTGGGATACAGGGTGATCTGCACTGGGATACGGAGCAATCTACACTGGGATACGGTGTGATCTGGACTGGGATAAGGTGTGATCTGCACTTGGATATGGAGCGATCTGAACTTGGATATGGACTGATAAGTACTGAGATATGCGGTTATCTGCACTGCGATACGGAGTGATCTTCAGAAGGAAATGGTGTGATCTGTACTGGGACACGCAGTGATCTATACTGGGATATGGAGTGATCTGCAGTGGGATTTGGGGTGATCTGTACTGTGATATGGATCGATCTGCACTGGGAAACGGTGTGATCTGAACTGGGATACAGAGCGATCTGTAGTGGGATACGGAGCGATCTGTACTGGGATATGGAGCGATCTGCACTGGGATATGGAGAGATCTGAGCTGGGATACGGAGTGATCTGCACTGGGATACGGAGTGATCTGAACTAGGATACGGACAGATCTGCACTGTGGTACAGAGCGATTTTCCCTGGGTTACGGAGCGATCAGCTCTCGGATATGGAGTGATCTGTACTGGGATACGGGGCGATCTGCACTGGGATATGGAGTGATCTGCACTGGGATGCGGAGCGACCTGAACTGGGATATGGAGTGATCTGTTCCTGGATATGTGGTATTTGGAACTAGGATATAGTGTGAACTGTACTGCGATATGGAGCAATCTGCCCTGTGATACAGGGTGATCAGCACTGGGATACGGAGTGATCTGTACTGGGAAATGGACTGATAAGTACTGGGATATGGCGTTATCTGCACCGCGATACGTTGTGATCTGCATGAGGAAATGGTGTGATCTGCACTGGGACACGCAGTGATCTATACTAGGATACGGAGTGATCTGTACTGGGGTACGGTGTGATCTGCACTGGGATGTGGAGAGATCTGTACTGGGATACAGTGTGATCTGCAGTGTGATATGGGGTGATCGGTACTGGGATATGGAGCGATCTGCACTGGGATACGCAGTGATCTGTACTGAGAAACGGACTGTTAAGTCCTGGGATATGGAGTTATCTGCATAGTGATAAATTGTGATCTGCACTAGGAAATGGTGTGATCTGCACTGGGACACGCAGTGATCTATACTGGGATATGGAGTCATCTGTACTGGGGTACGGTGTGATCTGCCTCTGGGAAATGGGGTGATCTGCACTGGGATACGGAGCGATCTGCCCTGGAATACAGTGTGACCTGCACTGGGATACAAAATGATAATTACTGGGATACAGGGTGGACTGCACTCGGGTAAGGAGCGATCTGCACAGGGATATGGAGCGATCTGAACTGGTCAATGGAGAGATCTGAACTGGGAAATGGAGCGATCTGAATGGGCATGCAGGTTGATCTGCACTGGGATACGGAGTGATCTGCACTGAGATATGGAGCGACCTGAACTGGGATACGGAGCAATCTGCCCTGGGATAAAGTGCGATCTGCACTAGGATACGTAATGATAATTACTGGGCTACGGGGTGGAATGCACTCGGGTAAGGAGCGATCTGCACTGGGATATGGAGCGATCTGAACTGGGATATGGAGTGATCTGTACACGGATATGGAGCGATCTGCACTGGGATATGGAGCGATCTGAACTGGGATACGGAGCGATCTGAACTGGGCTATGGAATGATCTGAACTGCTGAACAGAGCGATCTGAACTGGGATACAGGGTGATCTGCACTGGGATATGGAGCGATCTGCACTGGGATACGGAGCGATCTGAAATGGGATACCGTGAGATCTGCACTGGGATATTGTGAGATCTGCACTTGGATATGGAGTGAACTGTACTCAGATATGGACTGATACGTACTGGGATATGGGGTTATCTGCACTGCAATACTGAGTGATCTGCACTAGGAAATGGTCTGATCTGCATTGGGTCACGCAGTGATCTATACTGGGATCTGGAGTGATCTGCACTGGGATATAGAGCAATTTGCACTGGGATACGGAGCAATCTGCACTGGGATATGGAGCAATCTGCACTGGGACACGGAGCGATCTGTACTGGGATAGGGAGTGATCTGCTAGTGTACGGAGCGATCTGTGCTGGGATACGGAGCGATCTGTACCGGGATACGGGATATTCTGCGCTCGGATATTGTGTGATCTGTACTGCAATACAGAGTGATCTGCCCTGGGATACACGGTGATCTGCACTGTGATACGAAGCGATCTTCACTGGGATATGGATTGATAAGTACTGGGATAAGGGGTTATCTGCACTGCAATATGGAGTGATCTGCATTAAGAAATGATGTGATCTGCATTGGGATATGGAGTGATCTGTATTGGGATATGGAGTGATCTGTACTGGGATACAATGTGATCTGCAGTGTGATTTGGGGTGATATATCCTGGGATAAGAAGCGATCTGAACTTGGATATGGAGCTATCTGCACTGGGATACAGAGCAATCTGCACTGGGATATGGAGCAATCTGTACTGGGATACAGTGCGATCTGAACTTGGATACGGAGCAATCTGCTCTGGGATACAGAGCTTTCTGCATTGGGATATGGACCGATCTGTACTGGGATATGGAAAGATCTGCATTGGGATATGGAGTGATCTGTACCGGAATACGGGGTGTTCTGAACTGGGATTCATTGTGATCTGCACTGGGATCCGTTATGATCTGTATTGGGATACGACATGATCTGCACTGGGTTACAGGGTGATCTGCACTGGGATATGGAGCAATCTGCACTGGGATACGTCATGATCTGTATTGGGATACGGAGTGATCTGTACTGGGAAACAGCATGATCTTTACTGGGATACAGAGAGTTCTGCCCTGGGATACCGGGTGATCTGCTCTGGGATATGGGGTTATCTGCACTGTGATATGTTGTGATCTGCACTGGGAAATGGTGTAATCTGCACTGTTCCACGTAGTGATCTATACTGGGATACAGAGTGATCTGCAAGCAGATATGGAGTGATCTGCCTGGGATACAGAGCAAACTGCACTTGGATATGGAGCGATCTGCACTGGGATATGGAGCGATCTGCACTGGGATACGGAGTGATCTGAACTGGGATACGGAGCGATCTGCACGTGGATGCAGAGTGATTTGCACTGGGATACAGAGCGAACTGCACTTGGATACGGAGCAATCTGCACTGGGATACGGAGTGATATGAACTGGGATACAGAGTGATCTGCACTGGGATACAGAGCGAACTGCACTTAGATATGGAGCGATCTGCACTTGGATACAGAGCAATCTGCACTGGGATACGGAGCAATCTGAACTAGGATGCGGATGGATCTGCACTGTGATACAGAGCGATTTTCCCTGGGATACGGAGCGATCTGCTCTGGGATACGGAGCAATCTGAACTAGGATACGGATGGATCTGCACTGTGATACAGAGCGATTTTCCCTGGGATATGGAGCGATCTGCTCTGAGATATGGAGTGAACTGTACTGGGATACAGTGCGATCTGCACTGGGATATGGAGTGATCTACACTGGGATACGGAGTGATCTGAAACGTGATATGGAGCGATCTGTTCCTGGATATGTGGTATTCTGAACTGGGATACGCAGTTTTTGTACTGCGATACAGAGCAATCTGTCCTGAGATACAGGGTGATCAGCACTGGGATACGGAGTGATCTGTACTGGGAAACGGACTAATAAGTACTGGGATATGGGGTTATCTGCACAGCGATACGTTGTGATCTGCACGAGGAAATGGTGTGATCTGCACTGGGACATGCAATGATCTATACTGGGATATGGAGTGATCTATACTTGGGTACGTTGTGATCTGCACTGGGATGTGGAGAGATCTGTACTGGGATACGGTGTGATCTGCAGTGGGATATGGGGTGATCTGTACAGGGATATGGAGCGATCTGCACTGGGAAATGCTGTGATCTGAACTGGGATATGGGGCGATCTGCACTGGGATATGGAGCGATCTGCCCTGGGATACAGTGTGATCTGCACTGGGATATGTTATGATAATTACTGGGATACGGGGTGGACTGCAGTCAGGTAAGAAGCGATCTGCACTGGGATATGGAGCGATCTGAACTGGGATATGGAGTGATCTGAACTGGGAAATGGAGCGATCTGAACGGGGATACAGGGTGATGGGCACTGGGATGTGGAGCGATCAGCACTGGAATAAGGAGCAATCTGAACTGGGATACAGAGTGATCTGTACTCGGATATGGAGCGATCTGCACTAGGATATGGAGCGATCTGAACTGGGATATGGAGCGATCTGAACTGGGCTATGGAGTGATCTGAACTGGTAAACGGAGTGATCTGAACTGGGATACAGGGTGATCTGCACTGGGATATTGAGCGATCTGCACTTGGATACAGAGTGATCTGTAATCTGATATGGACTGTTAAGTACTGGGATATGGGGTTATCTGCACTGTGATACTGAGTGATCTGCACTAGGAAATGGTGTGATCTGCATTGGGTCACGCAGTGATCTATACTGGGATATGGAGTGATATAGAGCAATTTGCACTGTGATACGGAGCGATCTGCCCTGGGATACAGTGCGATCTGCACTGGGATACATAATGATAATTACTGGGATACAGGGTGGACTGCACTCAGGTAAGGAGCGATCTGCACTGGGACACGGAGCGATCTGTACTGGGATAGGGAGTGATCTGCTAGTGTACGGAGCGATCTGTGCTGGGATACGGAGCGATCTGTACCGGGATACGGGATGTTCTGCGCTCGGATATAGTGTGATCTGTATTGCGATACAGAGTGATCTGCCCTGGGATACACGGTGATCTGCACTGTGATTTAAAGCGATCTTCACTGGTATATGGATTGATAAATACTGGGATAAGGGCTTATCTGCACTGCAATATGGAGTGATCTGCACTAAGAAATGATGTGATCTGCATTGGGATATGGAGTGATCTGTATTGGGATATGGAGTGACCTGTACTGGGATACAATGTGATCTGCAGTGTGATTTGGGGTGATATATCCTGGGATGAGAAGCGATCTGAACTTGGATACGGAGCTATCTGCACTGGGATACAGAGCAATCTGCACTGGGATATGGAGCGATCTGTACTGGGATACAGTGCGATCTGAACTTGGATACGGAGCGATCTGCACTGGGATACAGAGATTTCTGCATTGGGATATGGACCGATCTGTACTGGGATATGGAAAGATCTGCACTGGGATATGGAGCGATCTGTACCAGAATACGGGGTGTTCTGAACTGGGATTCGTTGTGATCTGCACTGGGATCCGTTATGATCTGTATTGGGATACGACATGATCTGCACTGGGTTACAGGGTGATCTGCACTGGGATACGGAGCAATCTGCACTGGAATACGTCGTGATCTGTACTGGGATACGGAGTGATCTGTACTGGGAAACAGCATGATCTTTACTGGGATACAGAGAGTTCTGCCCTGCGATACCGGGTGATCTGCTCTGGGATATGGGGTTATCTGCACTGTGATATGTTGTGATCTGCACTGGGAAATGGTGTAATCTGCACTGTTCCACGTAGCGATCTATACTGGGATACAGAGTGATCTGCAAGCAGATATGGAGTGATCTGCCTGGGATAAAGAGCGAACTGCACTTGGATACGGAGCGATCTGCACTGGGATATGGAGCGATATGAACTGGGATACAGAGTGATCTGCACTGGGATACAGAGCGAACTGCACTTGGATATGGAGCAATATGCACAGGGATATGGAGCGATATGAACTGGGATACAGGCAGATAGCACTGGGATATGGAGTGATCTGCACTGGGATATGGAGCGATCTGCACTTGGATACGGAGCAATCTGCACTGGGATACAGAGCAATCTGAACTAGGATACGGATGGATCTGCACTGTGATACAGAGCGATTTTCCCTGGGATACGGAGCGATCTGCTCTGAGATATGGAGTGAACTGTACTGGGATACAGTGCGATCTGCACTGGGATATGGAGTGATCTACACTGGGATACGGAGCGATCTGAACTGGGATATGGAGTGATCTGTTCCTGGATATGTGGTATTCTGAACTGGGATACGCAGTGATCGGTACTGTGATACAGAGCAATCTGTCCTGAGATACAGGGTGATCAGCACTGGGATACGGAGTGATTTGTACTGGGAAACGGACTGATAAGTACTGGGATATGGGGTTATCTGCACAGCGATACGTTGTGATCTGCACGAGGAAATGGTGTGATCTGCACTGGGACATGCAATGATCTATACTGGGATATGGAGTGATCTGTACTTGGGTACATTGTGATCTGCACTGGGATGTGGAGAGATCTGTACTGGGATACGGTGTGATCTGCAGTGGGATATGAGGTGATCTGTACAGGGATATGGAGCAATCTGCACTGGGAAATGCTGTGATCTGAACTGGGATATGGGGCGATCTGCACTGGGATATGGAGCGATCTGACCTGGGATACAGTGTGATCTGCACTGGGATATGTTATGATAATTACTGGGAAATGGGGTGGACTGCACTCAGGTAAGGAGCGATCTGCACTGGGATATGGAGCGATCTGAACTGGGATATGAAGCGATCTGAACTGGGAAATGGAGCAATCTGAACAGGGATACAGGGTGATGGGCACTGGGATGTGGAGCGATCAGCACTGGAATAAGGAGCAATCTGAACTGGGATACAGAGTGATCTGTACTCGGATATGGAGCGATCTGCACTAGGATATGGAGCGATCTGAACTGGGATATGGAGCGATCTGAACTGGGCTATGGAGTGATCTGAACTGGTAAACGGAGTGATCTGAACTGGGATACAGGGTGATCTGCACTGGGATATTGAGCGATCTGCACTTGGATACAGAGTGATCTGTAATCTGATATGGACTGTTAAGTACTGGGATATGGGGTTATCTGCACTGTGATACTGAGTGATCTGCACTAGGAAATGGTGTGATCTGCATTGGGTCACGCAGTGATCTATACTGGGATATGGAGTGATATAGAGCAATTTGCACTGTGATACGGAGCGATCTGCCCTGGGATACAGTGCGATCTGCACTGGGATACATAATGATAATTACTGGGATACAGGGTGGACTGCACTCAGGTAAGGAGCGATCTGCACTGGGACACGGAGCGATCTGTACTGGGATAGGGAGTGATCTGCTAGTGTACGGAGCGATCTGTGCTGGGATACGGAGCGATCTGTACCGGGATACGGGATGTTCTGCGCTCGGATATAGTGTGATCTGTATTGCGATACAGAGTGATCTGCCCTGGGATACACGGTGATCTGCACTGTGATTTAAAGCGATCTTCACTGGTATATGGATTGATAAATACTGGGATAAGGGCTTATCTGCACTGCAATATGGAGTGATCTGCACTAAGAAATGATGTGATCTGCATTGGGATATGGAGTGATCTGTATTGGGATATGGAGTGACCTGTACTGGGATACAATGTGATCTGCAGTGTGATTTGGGGTGATATATCCTGGGATGAGAAGCGATCTGAACTTGGATACGGAGCTATCTGCACTGGGATACAGAGCAATCTGCACTGGGATATGGAGCGATCTGTACTGGGATACAGTGCGATCTGAACTTGGATACGGAGCGATCTGCACTGGGATACAGAGATTTCTGCATTGGGATATGGACCGATCTGTACTGGGATATGGAAAGATCTGCACTGGGATATGGAGCGATCTGTACCAGAATACGGGGTGTTCTGAACTGGGATTCGTTGTGATCTGCACTGGGATCCGTTATGATCTGTATTGGGATACGACATGATCTGCACTGGGTTACAGGGTGATCTGCACTGGGATACGGAGCAATCTGCACTGGAATACGTCGTGATCTGTACTGGGATACGGAGTGATCTGTACTGGGAAACAGCATGATCTTTACTGGGATACAGAGAGTTCTGCCCTGCGATACCGGGTGATCTGCTCTGGGATATGGGGTTATCTGCACTGTGATATGTTGTGATCTGCACTGGGAAATGGTGTAATCTGCACTGTTCCACGTAGCGATCTATACTGGGATACAGAGTGATCTGCAAGCAGATATGGAGTGATCTGCCTGGGATAAAGAGCGAACTGCACTTGGATACGGAGCGATCTGCACTGGGATATGGAGTGATATGAACTGGGATACAGAGTGATCTGCACTGGGATACAGAGCGAACTGCACTTGGATATGGAGCAATATGCACAGGGATATGGAGCGATATGAACTGGGATACAGGCAGATAGCACTGGGATATGGAGTGATCTGCACTGGGATATGGAGCGATCTGCACTTGGATACGGAGCAATCTGCACTGGGATACAGAGCAATCTGAACTAGGATACGGATGGATCTGCACTGTGATACAGAGCGATTTTCCCTGGGATACGGAGCGATCTGCTCTGAGATATGGAGTGAACTGTACTGGGATACAGTGCGATCTGCACTGGGATATGGAGTGATCTACACTGGGATACGGAGTGATCTGAAACGTGATATGGAGCGATCTGTTCCTGGATATGTGGTATTCTGAACTGGGATACGCAGTTTTTGTACTGCGATACAGAGCAATCTGTCCTGAGATACAGGGTGATCAGCACTGGGATACGGAGTGATCTGTACTGGGAAACGGACTAATAAGTACTGGGATATGGGGTTATCTGCACAGCGATACGTTGTGATCTGCACGAGGAAATGGTGTGATCTGCACTGGGACATGCAATGATCTATACTGGGATATGGAGTGATCTATACTTGGGTACGTTGTGATCTGCACTGGGATGTGGAGAGATCTGTACTGGGATACGGTGTGATCTGCAGTGGGATATGGGGTGATCTGTACAGGGATATGGAGCGATCTGCACTGGGAAATGCTGTGATCTGAACTGGGATATGGGGCGATCTGCACTGGGATATGGAGCGATCTGCCCTGGGATACAGTGTGATCTGCACTGGGATATGTTATGATAATTACTGGGATACGGGGTGGACTGCAGTCAGGTAAGAAGCGATCTGCACTGGGATATGGAGCGATCTGAACTGGGATATGGAGTGATCTGAACTGGGAAATGGAGCGATCTGAACGGGGATACAGGGTGATGGGCACTGGGATGTGGAGCGATCAGCACTGGAATAAGGAGCAATCTGAACTGGGATACAGAGTGATCTGTACTCGGATATGGAGCGATCTGCACTAGGATATGGAGCGATCTGAACTGGGATATGGAGCGATCTGAACTGGGCTATGGAGTGATCTGAACTGGTAAACGGAGTGATCTGAACTGGGATACAGGGTGATCTGCACTGGGATATTGAGCGATCTGCACTTGGATACAGAGTGATCTGTAATCTGATATGGACTGTTAAGTACTGGGATATGGGGTTATCTGCACTGTGATACTGAGTGATCTGCACTAGGAAATGGTGTGATCTGCATTGGGTCACGCAGTGATCTATACTGGGATATGGAGTGATATAGAGCAATTTGCACTGTGATACGGAGCGATCTGCCCTGGGATACAGTGCGATCTGCACTGGGATACATAATGATAATTACTGGGATACAGGGTGGACTGCACTCAGGTAAGGAGCGATCTGCACTGGGACACGGAGCGATCTGTACTGGGATAGGGAGTGATCTGCTAGTGTACGGAGCGATCTGTGCTGGGATACGGAGCGATCTGTACCGGGATACGGGATGTTCTGCGCTCGGATATAGTGTGATCTGTACTGCGATACAGAGTGATCTGCCCTGGGATACACGGTGATCTGCACTGTGATTTAAAGCGATCTTCACTGGTATATGGATTGATAAATACTGGGATAAGGGCTTATCTGCACTGCAATATGGAGTGATCTGCACTAAGAAATGATGTGATCTGCATTGGGATATGGAGTGATCTGTATTGGGATATGGAGTGACCTGTACTGGGATACAATGTGATCTGCAGTGTGATTTGGGGTGATATATCCTGGGATGAGAAGCGATCTGAACTTGGATACGGAGCTATCTGCACTGGGATACAGAGCAATCTGCACTGGGATATGGAGCGATCTGTACTGGGATACAGTGCGATCTGAACTTGGATACGGAGCGATCTGCACTGGGATACAGAGATTTCTGCATTGGGATATGGACCGATCTGTACTGGGATATGGAAAGATCTGCACTGGGATATGGAGCGATCTGTACCAGAATACGGGGTGTTCTGAACTGGGATTCGTTGTGATCTGCACTGGGATCCGTTATGATCTGTATTGGGATACGACATGATCTGCACTGGGTTACAGGGTGATCTGCACTGGGATACGGAGCAATCTGCACTGGAATACGTCGTGATCTGTACTGGGATACGGAGTGATCTGTACTGGGAAACAGCATGATCTTTACTGGGATACAGAGAGTTCTGCCCTGCGATACCGGGTGATCTGCTCTGGGATATGGGGTTATCTGCACTGTGATATGTTGTGATCTGCACTGGGAAATGGTGTAATCTGCACTGTTCCACGTAGCGATCTATACTGGGATACAGAGTGATCTGCAAGCAGATATGGAGTGATCTGCCTGGGATAAAGAGCGAACTGCACTTGGATACGGAGCGATCTGCACTGGGATATGGAGCGATATGAACTGGGATACAGAGTGATCTGCACTGGGATACAGAGCGAACTGCACTTGGATATGGAGCAATATGCACAGGGATATGGAGCGATATGAACTGGGATACAGGCAGATAGCACTGGGATATGGAGTGATCTGCACTGGGATATGGAGCGATCTGCACTTGGATACGGAGCAATCTGCACTGGGATACAGAGCAATCTGAACTAGGATACGGATGGATCTGCACTGTGATACAGAGCGATTTTCCCTGGGATACGGAGCGATCTGCTCTGAGATATGGAGTGAACTGTACTGGGATACAGTGCGATCTGCACTGGGATATGGAGTGATCTACACTGGGATACGGAGCGATCTGAACTGGGATATGGAGCGATCTGTTCCTGGATATGTGGTATTCTGAACTGGGATACGCAGTGATCGGTACTGCGATACAGAGCAATCTGTCCTGAGATACAGGGTGATCAGCACTGGGATACGGAGTGATTTGTACTGGGAAACGGACTGATAAGTACTGGGATATGGGGTTATCTGCACAGCGATACGTTGTGATCTGCACGAGGAAATGGTGTGATCTGCACTGGGACATGCAATGATCTATACTGGGATATGGAGTGATCTGTACTTGGGTACATTGTGATCTGCACTGGGATGTGGAGAGATCTGTACTGGGATACGGTGTGATCTGCAGTGGGATATGAGGTGATCTGTACAGGGATATGGAGCAATCTGCACTGGGAAATGCTGTGATCTGAACTGGGATATGGGGCGATCTGCACTGGGATATGGAGCGATCTGACCTGGGATACAGTGTGATCTGCACTGGGATATGTTATGATAATTACTGGGAAATGGGGTGGACTGCACTCAGGTAAGGAGCGATCTGCACTGGGATATGGAGCGATCTGAACTGGGATATGAAGCGATCTGAACTGGGAAATGGAGCAATCTGAACAGGGATACAGGGTGATGGGCACTGGGATGTGGAGCGATCAGCACTGGAATAAGGAGCAATCTGAACTGGGATACAGAGTGATCTGTACTCGGATATGGAGCGATCTGCACTAGGATATGGAGCGATCTGAACTGGGATATGGAGCGATCTGAACTGGGCTATGGAGTGATCTGAACTGGTAAACGGAGTGATCTGAACTGGGACACAGGGTGATCTGCACTGGGATATTGAGCGATCTGCACTTGGATACAGAGTGATCTGTAATCTGATATGGACTGTTAAGTACTGGGATATGGGGTTATCTGCACTGTGATACTGAGTGATCTGCCCTGGGATACAGTGCGATCTGCACTGGGATACATAATGATAATTACTGGGATACAGGGTGGACTGCACTCGGGTAAGGAGCGATCTGCACTGGGATATGGAGCGATCTGAACTGCGATATGGAGCGATCTGAACTGGTCAATGGAGAGATCTGAACTGGGAAATGGAGCGATCTGAACGGGGATACAAGGTGATCTGCACTGGGATACGGAGCGATCTGCACTGGGATACGGAGCGATCTGAACTGGGATACGGAGTGATCTGTACTCGGATAAGGAGCGATCTGCTTTGGGATATAGAGCGATCTGAACTGGGATACGGAGCGATCTGAACTGGGCTAAGGGGTGATCTGAACTGGTAAACAGAGCGATCTGAATTGGGATACAGGGTGATCTGCACTGGGATACGGAGCGATCTGCACTGGGATACGGAGCGATCTGAAACGGGATACCGTGTGATCTGCACTGGGATACGGAGCGATCTGCGCTTGGATGCAGAGTGATCTGTACTCAGATATGGACTGATAAGTACTGGCATATGGGGTTATCTTCACTGCGATACTGAGTGATCTGCACTAGGAAATGCTGTGATCTGCATTGGGTCACGCAGTGATCTATACTGGGATATGGAGTGATCTGTACTGGGATATGGAGCGATCTGCACTGGGATATGGAGCAATCTGCACTGGGATACGGAACAATCGGCACTGCAATACGGAGCGATCTGTACTGGGATAGGCATTGATCTGCACTGGGTATGAAGTGATCAGTACTGGGATGCAGAGCGATGTGTACCGCGATACGGGATGTTCTGAGCTGGGATCTAGTGTAATCTGTACTGCGATACAGAGTGATCTGCCCTGGGATACACAGTGATCTGCAATGTGATACAAAGTGATCTTCACTGGGATATGGATTGATAAGTACTGGGATAAGGGGTTATCTGCACTGCGATATGGAGTGATCTGAACTAAGAAATGGTGTGATCTGCATTGGGATATGCAGTGATCTGTATTGGGATATGAAGTGATCTGTAGTGGGATACGATTTGATCTGCAGTGTGATTTGGGGTGATCTATCCTGGGATAAGGAGCGATCTGAACTTGGATACAGAGCTATCTGCACTGGGATACAGAGCAATCTCCACTGGATTACGGAGCGATCTGCACTGGGATGCAGAGCATTCTGCTTTGGGTTATGGAGCGATCTGTACTGGGATATGGAAAGATCTGCACTGGGATATGGAGCGATCTGTACCGGAATATGGGGTATTCTGAACTGGGATTCGTAGTGATCTGCACTGGGATCTGCTATGATCTGTATTGGGATACCACATGATCTGTACTGGGTTACAGGGTGATCTGCACTGGGATACGGAGCAATCTGCACTGGGATACGTCGTGATCTGTAGTGGGATACAGAGTGATCTGTACTGGGAAACAGCATGATCTTTACTGGGATACAGAGTGTTCTGCCCTGGGATACAGGGTGATCTGCTCTGGGATATGGGGTTATCTGCACTGCGATATGTTGTGATCTGCACTGGGAAATGGTGTAATCTGCACTGGTCCATGCAGTGATCTATACTGGGATACGAAGTGATCTGCGCGCAGATGTGGAGTGATCTGAACTGGGATACAGAGCGAACTGCACTTGGATACGGAGCGATCTGCACTGGGATATGGAGTGCTCTGCACTGGGATATGGAGTGATCTGAACTTGGATATGGAGCGATCTGCATTTGGATGCGGAGTGATCTGCACTTGGACACAGATTGAACTGTACTTGGATACAGAGCAATCTGCACTGGGATACGGAGCGATATGAACTGGGATACGGAGCGATCTGCTCTGAGATATGGAGCGATCTGTAGTGGGATACGGGGCGATCTGCACTGGGATATGGAGTGATCTGCCCTGGGATACACGGTGATCTGCACTGTGATTTAAAGCGATCTTCACTGGTATATGGATTGATAAATACTGGGATAAGGGCTTATCTGCACTGCAATATGGAGTGATCTGCACTAAGAAATGATGTGATCTGCATTGGGATATGGAGTGATCTGTATTGGGATATGGAGTGACCTGTACTGGGATACAATGTGATCTGCAGTGTGATTTGGGGTGATATATCCTGGGATGAGAAGCGATCTGAACTTGGATACGGAGCTATCTGCACTGGGATACAGAGCAATCTGCACTGGGATATGGAGCGATCTGTACTGGGATACAGTGCGATCTGAACTTGGATACGGAGCGATCTGCACTGGGATACAGAGATTTCTGCATTGGGATATGGACCGATCTGTACTGGGATATGGAAAGATCTGCACTGGGATATGGAGCGATCTGTACCAGAATACGGGGTGTTCTGAACTGGGATTCGTTGTGATCTGCACTGGGATCCGTTATGATCTGTATTGGGATACGACATGATCTGCACTGGGTTACAGGGTGATCTGCACTGGGATACGGAGCAATCTGCACTGGAATACGTCGTGATCTGTACTGGGATACGGAGTGATCTGTACTGGGAAACAGCATGATCTTTACTGGGATACAGAGAGTTCTGCCCTGCGATACCGGGTGATCTGCTCTGGGATATGGGGTTATCTGCACTGTGATATGTTGTGATCTGCACTGGGAAATGGTGTAATCTGCACTGTTCCACGTAGCGATCTATACTGGGATACAGAGTGATCTGCAAGCAGATATGGAGTGATCTGCCTGGGATAAAGAGCGAACTGCACTTGGATACGGAGCGATCTGCACTGGGATATGGAGCGATATGAACTGGGATACAGAGTGATCTGCACTGGGATACAGAGCGAACTGCACTTGGATATGGAGCAATATGCACAGGGATATGGAGCGATATGAACTGGGATACAGGCAGATAGCACTGGGATATGGAGTGATCTGCACTGGGATATGGAGCGATCTGCACTTGGATACGGAGCAATCTGCA
This sequence comes from Isurus oxyrinchus, assembly GCA_026770705.1. Taxonomy (NCBI): domain Eukaryota; kingdom Metazoa; phylum Chordata; class Chondrichthyes; order Lamniformes; family Lamnidae; genus Isurus; species Isurus oxyrinchus. Next base: position 224,442 of record JANJGN010000034.1, read on the forward strand.
CTGGGATACAGAGCAATCTGAACTAGGATACGGATGGATCTGCACTGTGATACAGAGCGATTTTCCCTGGGATACGGAGCGATCTGCTCTGAGATATGGAGTGAACTGTACTGGGATACAGTGCGATCTGCACTGGGATATGGAGTGATCTACACTGGGATACGGAGCGATCTGAACTGGGATATGGAGCGATCTGTTCCTGGATATGTGGTATTCTGAACTGGGATACGCAGTGATCGGTACTGCGATACAGAGCAATCTGTCCTGAGATACAGGGTGATCAGCACTGGGATACGGAGTGATTTGTACTGGGAAACGGACTGATAAGTACTGGGATATGGGGTTATCTGCACAGCGATACGTTGTGATCTGCACGAGGAAATGGTGTGATCTGCACTGGGACATGCAATGATCTATACTGGGATATGGAGTGATCTGTACTTGGGTACATTGTGATCTGCACTGGGATGTGGAGAGATCTGTACTGGGATACGGTGTGATCTGCAGTGGGATATGAGGTGATCTGTACAGGGATATGGAGCAATCTGCACTGGGAAATGCTGTGATCTGAACTGGGATATGGGGCGATCTGCACTGGGATATGGAGCGATCTGACCTGGGATACAGTGTGATCTGCACTGGGATATGTTATGATAATTACTGGGAAATGGGGTGGACTGCACTCAGGTAAGGAGCGATCTGCACTGGGATATGGAGCGATCTGAACTGGGATATGAAGCGATCTGAACTGGGAAATGGAGCAATCTGAACAGGGATACAGGGTGATGGGCACTGGGATGTGGAGCGATCAGCACTGGAATAAGGAGCAATCTGAACTGGGATACAGAGTGATCTGTACTCGGATATGGAGCGATCTGCACTAGGATATGGAGCGATCTGAACTGGGATATGGAGCGATCTGAACTGGGCTATGGAGTGATCTGAACTGGTAAACGGAGTGATCTGAACTGGGACACAGGGTGATCTGCACTGGGATATTGAGCGATCTGCACTTGGATACAGAGTGATCTGTAATCTGATATGGACTGTTAAGTACTGGGATATGGGGTTATCTGCACTGTGATACTGAGTGATCTGCCCTGGGATACAGTGCGATCTGCACTGGGATACATAATGATAATTACTGGGATACAGGGTGGACTGCACTCGGGTAAGGAGCGATCTGCACTGGGATATGGAGCGATCTGAACTGCGATATGGAGCGATCTGAACTGGTCAATGGAGAGATCTGAACTGGGAAATGGAGCGATCTGAACGGGGATACAAGGTGATCTGCACTGGGATACGGAGCGATCTGCACTGGGATACGGAGCGATCTGAACTGGGATACGGAGTGATCTGTACTCGGATAAGGAGCGATCTGCTTTGGGATATAGAGCGATCTGAACTGGGATACGGAGCGATCTGAACTGGGCTAAGGGGTGATCTGAACTGGTAAACAGAGCGATCTGAATTGGGATACAGGGTGATCTGCACTGGGATACGGAGCGATCTGCACTGGGATACGGAGCGATCTGAAACGGGATACCGTGTGATCTGCACTGGGATACGGAGCGATCTGCGCTTGGATGCAGAGTGATCTGTACTCAGATATGGACTGATAAGTACTGGCATATGGGGTTATCTTCACTGCGATACTGAGTGATCTGCACTAGGAAATGCTGTGATCTGCATTGGGTCACGCAGTGATCTATACTGGGATATGGAGTGATCTGTACTGGGATATGGAGCGATCTGCACTGGGATATGGAGCAATCTGCACTGGGATACGGAACAATCGGCACTGCAATACGGAGCGATCTGTACTGGGATAGGCATTGATCTGCACTGGGTATGAAGTGATCAGTACTGGGATGCAGAGCGATGTGTACCGCGATACGGGATGTTCTGAGCTGGGATCTAGTGTAATCTGTACTGCGATACAGAGTGATCTGCCCTGGGATACACAGTGATCTGCAATGTGATACAAAGTGATCTTCACTGGGATATGGATTGATAAGTACTGGGATAAGGGGTTATCTGCACTGCGATATGGAGTGATCTGAACTAAGAAATGGTGTGATCTGCATTGGGATATGCAGTGATCTGTATTGGGATATGAAGTGATCTGTAGTGGGATACGATTTGATCTGCAGTGTGATTTGGGGTGATCTATCCTGGGATAAGGAGCGATCTGAACTTGGATACAGAGCTATCTGCACTGGGATACAGAGCAATCTCCACTGGATTACGGAGCGATCTGCACTGGGATGCAGAGCATTCTGCTTTGGGTTATGGAGCGATCTGTACTGGGATATGGAAAGATCTGCACTGGGATATGGAGCGATCTGTACCGGAATATGGGGTATTCTGAACTGGGATTCGTAGTGATCTGCACTGGGATCTGCTATGATCTGTATTGGGATACCACATGATCTGTACTGGGTTACAGGGTGATCTGCACTGGGATACGGAGCAATCTGCACTGGGATACGTCGTGATCTGTAGTGGGATACAGAGTGATCTGTACTGGGAAACAGCATGATCTTTACTGGGATACAGAGTGTTCTGCCCTGGGATACAGGGTGATCTGCTCTGGGATATGGGGTTATCTGCACTGCGATATGTTGTGATCTGCACTGGGAAATGGTGTAATCTGCACTGGTCCATGCAGTGATCTATACTGGGATACGAAGTGATCTGCGCGCAGATGTGGAGTGATCTGAACTGGGATACAGAGCGAACTGCACTTGGATACGGAGCGATCTGCACTGGGATATGGAGTGCTCTGCACTGGGATATGGAGTGATCTGAACTTGGATATGGAGCGATCTGCATTTGGATGCGGAGTGATCTGCACTTGGACACAGATTGAACTGTACTTGGATACAGAGCAATCTGCACTGGGATACGGAGCGATATGAACTGGGATACGGAGCGATCTGCTCTGAGATATGGAGCGATCTGTAGTGGGATACGGGGCGATCTGCACTGGGATATGGAGTGATCTGCACTGGGATACGGAGCGATCTGCACTGGGATGCGGAGTGGTCTGAAATGGGATACAGAGCGATCTGCACTTGGATGCGGAGTGATCTGCAATTGGATACAGAGCGAACTGCACTTGGATACGGAGCAATCTGCACTGGGATACGGAGCGATATGAACTGGGATACGGAGGAATCTGCTCTGAGATATGGAGCGATCTGTACTTGTATACGGGGCGATCTGCACTGGGATATGGAGTGATCTGCATTGATATACGGAGCGATCTGAACTGGGATATGGAGCGATCTGTTCCTGGATATGTGGTATTCTGAACTGGGATATGGTGTGATCTGTACTTGCGATACAGAGCAATCTGCCCTGAGATACAGGGTGATCTGCACTGGGAAATGGAGTGATCTGTACTGGGAAACGGACTGATAAGTACTGGGATATGGCATTATCTGCACACCAATACGTTGTGATCTGCACGAGGAAATGGTGTGATCTGCACTGGGACATGCAGTGATCTATACTGGGAGACAGAGTGATCTGTACTGGGGTACAGTGTGATCTGCACTAGGATGTGGAGAGATCTGTACGGGATATGGTGTGATCTGCAGTGGGATATGGGGTGATCGGTACTGGGATATGGAGTGATCTGCACTGGGATACACAGTGATCTGTACTGGGAAAGGGACTGATAAGTCCTGGGATATGGAGTTATCTGCATAGTGATACATTGTGATCCGCACTAGGAAATGATGTGATCTGCACTGGGACACGCAGTGATCTATACTGGGATATGGAGTGATCTGTATTGGGGTACGGGGTGATCTGCACTGGGATGAGTAGAGATCTGTACTGGGATATGGTGTGTTCTGTAGTGGGATATGGGGTGATCTTTACTGGGATATGGAGCAATCTGAACTGGGAATTGGTGTGATCTGAACTGGGATACGAGGCGATCTGCACTGGGATACGGAGCGATCTGACCTGGGATACAGTGCGATCTGCACTGGGATATGTAATGATAATTATTGGGATACAGGGTGGACTGCACTCGGGAAAGGAGCGATCTGCACTGGGATATGGAGTGAACTGAACTGGGATATGGAACGATCTGAACTGGTCAATGGAGAGATCTGAACTGGGAATTGGAGCGATCTGAACGGGGATACAGGGTGATCAGCACTGGGATAGGGAGCGATCAGCACTGGGATAAGGAACAATCTGAACTGGGATATGGAGCGATCTGCACTGGGATATGGAGCAATCTGAACTGGGTTACGGAGCGATTTGAACTGGGCTATGGAGTGATCTGTACTGGTAAACGGAGCGATCTGAACTGGGATACAGGGTGATCTGCACTGGGATGCAGAGCGATTTGCACTGGGATACGGAGCGATCTGAAACGGGATACCATGTGATCTGCACTAGGATATTGAGCGATCTGCACTTAGTTACAGAGTGATCTGTACACAAATATGGACTGATAAGTACTGGCATATGGGGTTATCTGCACTGCGATACTGAGTGATCTGCACTAGGAAATGGTGTGATCTGCAATGGTCACGCAGTGATCTATACTGGGATATGGAGTGATATAGAGAAATTTGCACTGTGATACGGAGCGATCTGCCCTGGGATACAGTGCGATCTGCACTGGGATACGTAAAGATAATTATTGGGATACAGGGTGGACTGCACTCGGGTAAGGAGCGATCTGCACTGGGATATGGAGTGATCTGAACTGGGATATGGAGCGATCTGAATCGGACAATGGAGAGATCTGAACTGGGAAATGGAGCGATCTGAACAGGGATACAGAGTGATCAGCAATGGGATAGGGAGCGATCAGCACTGGGATAAGGAACAATCTGAACTGGGATACGGAGTGATCTGTACTCAGATTTGGAGCGATCTGCACTGGGATATGGAGCGATCTGAACTGGGATACGGAGCGATCTGAACTGGGCTATGGAGTGATCTGAACTGGTAAACGGAGCGATCTGAACTGGGATACAGGGAGATCTGCACTGGGATGCAGAGCGATATGCACTGGGATACGGAGCGATCTGAAACAGGATACCCTGTGATCTGCACTGGGATATTGAGCGATCTGCACTTAGATACAGAGTGATCTGTACACAAATATGGACTGATAAGTACTGGCATATGGGGTTACCTGCACTGCGATACTGAGTGATCTGCACTAGGAAATGGTGTGATCTGCAATGGTCACGCAGTGATCTACACTGGGATATGGAGTGATATAGAGCAATTTGCACTGTGATACGGAGTGATCTGCCCTGGGATACAGTGCGATCTGCACTGGGATATGTAATGATAATTACTGGAATACAGGGTGGACTGCACTTGGGTAAGGAGCGATCTGCACTGGGATATGGAGTAGATCTGAACTGGGATATGGAGCGATCTGAACTGGACAATGGAGAGATCTGAACTGGGAAATGGAGCGATCTGATCGGGGATACAGGGTGATCTGCACTGGGATACGGAGCGATCTGAACTTGGATATGGAGCGATCTGAACTGGGATACAGAGCGATCTGAACTGAGCTATGGAGTGATCTGAACTGGTAAACAGAGCGATCTGAATTGGGATACAGGGTGATCTGCACTGGGATACGGAGCGATCTGCACTGGGATACGGAGCGATCTGAAACGGGATACCGTGTGATCTGCACTGGGATATGGAGCGATCTGCACTTGGATGCAGAGTGATCTGTACTCAGATATGGACTGATAAGTACTGGCATATGGGGTTATCTGCACTGCGATACTGAGTGATCTGCACTAGGAAATGGTGTGATCTGCATTTGGTCACACAGTGATCTATACTGGGATATGGAGTGATCTGCACTGGGATATATAGCAATTTGCACTGGGATACGGAGCAATCTGCACTGGGATATGGAGCAATCTGCACTGGGATATGGAGTGATCTGTACTGGGACAGGGAGTGATCTGCACTGGGATACAGAGCGATCTGTACTGGGATACAGAGTGATCTGTACCGGGATACGGGATGTTCTGAGCTGGGGTATAGTGTGATCAGTACTGTGATACAGAGTGATCTGCCCTGGGATACATGGTGATCTGCACTGTGATTCGAAGCAATGTTCACTGGGATATGGATTGATAAGTACTGGGATAACGTGTTATCTGCACTGTGATATGGAGTGATCTGCACTAAGAAATGGTGTGATCTGCATTGGGATATGGAGTGATCTGTATTGGGATATGGAGTGATCTGTACTGGGATACGATGTGATCTGCAGTGTGATTTGGGGTGATCTATCCTGGGATAAGGAGCGATCTGAACTTGGATACAGAGCTATCTGCACTGGGATACAGAGCAATCTGCACTGGGATACGGAGCGATCTGCACAGGGATACAGAGCATTCTGCATTGGGATATGGAGCGATCTGTACTGGGATATGGAGCGATCTGTACCAGAATACGGGGCGTTCTGAACTGGGATTCGTTGTGATCTGCACTGGGATCCGGTATGATCTGTATTGGGATACGACATGATCTGCGCTGGGTTACAGGGTGATCTGCACTGGGATACGGAGCAAGCTGCACTGGGATACGTCGTGATCTGTACTGGGATATGGAGTGATCTGTACTGGGATACGGAGCGATCTGAGCTGGGACACGGAGCAATCTCTACTAGGATACAGAGCGATCTTTACTGGGATATGGAGCAATCTGCACTGGGATATGGATGGATCTGCACTGGGATACGGAGCAATCTGCCCTGGGATACAGTGTGATCTGCACTGGGATACGGAATGATAATTACTGCGATACGAGGTGATCTGCACTTGGATATAGAGCGATCTGCACTGGGATATGGAGCGATATGAACTGGGATATGGCGCGAACTGCACTTGGATACGGAGTGATCTGTACTCGGATATGGACTGATAAGTACTGGGATAAGGGGTTATCTACACTTCGATACTGAATGATCTACAGTAGGAAATGGTGTGATCTGCATTGGGTCACGCAGTGATCTATACTGGGATACGGAGTGATCTGTACTGCGATATGGAGTGTTCTGCACTGGGATATGGAGCAATTTGCACTGGGATATGGAGCAATCTGCACTGGGATATGGAGCAATCTGCACTGGGATACGGAGCGAACTGCACTGGGATAGGGAGTGATCTGCACTGGGATACGGAGAGATCTGCACAGGGATATGGAGCGATCTGCACTTGGATACGGAGCAATCTGCACTTGGATATGGAGCAATCTGCACAGGGATATGGAGTGATCTGTACTGGGATACGGAGTGATCTGTACTCAGATTTGGAGCGATCTGCACTGGGATATGGAGCGATCTGAACTGGGATACGGAGCGATCTGAACTGGGCTATGGAGTGATCTGAACTGGTAAACGGAGCGATCTGAACTGGGATACAGGGAGATCTGCACTGGGATGCAGAGCGATCTGCACTGGGATACGGAGCGATCTGAAACAGGATACCGTGTGATCTGCACTGGGATATTGAGCGATCTGCACTTAGATACAGAGTGATCTGTACGCAAATATGGACTGATAAGTACTGGCATATGGGGTTATCTGCACTGCGATACTGAGTGATCTGCACTAGGAAATGGTGTGATCTGAAATGGTCACGCAGTGATCTATACTGGGATATGGAGTGATATAGAGCATTTTGCACTGTGATACGGAGCGATCTGCCCTGGGATACAGTGCGATCTGCACTGGGATACGTAATGATAATTACTGGGATACAGGGTTGACTGCACTTGGGTAAGGAGTGATCTGCACTGGGATATGGAGTAGATCTGCACTGGGATACGGAGCGATCTGAACTTGGATAAGGAGCGATATGCACTGGAATATGGAGCGATCTGAACTGGGATACAGAGCGATCTGAACTGAGCAATGGAGTGATCTGAACTGGTAAACAGAGCGATCTGAATTGGGATACAGGGTGATCTGCACTAGGATACGGAGCGATCTGCACTGGGATACAGAGCGATCGGAAATGGGATACCGTGTGATCTGCACTGGGATATGGAGCGATCTGCACTTGGATGCAGAGTGATCTGTACTCAGATATGGACTGATAAGTACTGGCATATGGGGTTATCTGCACTGCGATACTGAGTGATCTGCACTAGGAAATGGTGTGACCTGCATTTGGTCACGCAGTGATCTATACTGGGATATGGAGTGATCTGCACTGGGATATAAAGCAATTTGCACTGGGATACGGAGCAATCTGCACTGGGATATGGAGCAATCTGCACTAGGATATGGAATGATCTGTACTGGGACAGGGAGTGATCTGCACTGGGATACAGAGCGATCTGTACTGGGATACAGAGTGATCTGTACCGGGATACGGGATGTTCTGAGCTGGGATATAGTGTGATCAGTACTGTGATACAGAGTGATCTGCCCTGGGATACACGGTGATCTGCACTGTGATTCGAAGCAATGTTCACTGGGATATGGATTGATAAGTACTGGGATAACGTGTTATCTGCACTGCGATATGGAGTGATCTGCACTAAGAAATGGTGTGATCTGCATTGGGATATGGAGTGATCTGTATTGGGATATGGAGTGATCTGTACTGGGATACGATGTGATCTGCAGTGTGATTTGGGGTGATCTATCCTGGGATAAGGAGCGATCTGAACTTGGATACAGAGCTATCTGCATTGGGATACAGAGCAATCTGCACTGGGATACGGAGCGATCTGCACAGGGATACAGAGCATTCTGCATTGGGATATGGAGCGATCTGTACTGGGATATGGAAAGTTCTGTACTGGGATACGGAGCGATCTGTACCGGAATATGGGGCGTTCTGAACTGGGATTCATTGTGATCTGCACTGGGATCCGGTATGATCCGTATTGGGATACGATATGATCTGCGCTGGGTTACAGGGTGATCTGCACTGGGATACGGAGCAAGCTGCACTGGGATACGTCGTGATCTGTACTGGGATATGGAGTGATCTGTACTGGGATACGGAGCGATCTGAGCTGGGACACGTGGCGATCTGTACTAGGATACAGAGCGATCTTTACTGGGATATGGAGCAATCTGCACTGGGATATGGATGGATCTGCACTGGGATACGGAGCAATCTGCCCTGGGATACAGTGTGATCTGCACTGGGATACGGAATGATAATTACTGCGATACGAGGTGATCTGCACTTGGATATAGAGCGATCTGCACTGGGATATGGAGCAATATGAACTGGGATAAGGAGCGATCTGAACTGGACTATGGAGTGATCTGAATTGGGAAATGGAGTGGTCTGAACTTGGTTACAGGGTGATCTGCACTGGGATATGGAGCGATCAGCACTTGGATACAGAGTGATCTGTACTTGGATACGGACTGATAAGTTCTGAGATATCGGGTTATCTGCACTGCGATACAGAGTGATCTGCACCAGGAAATGGAGTGATCTGCAATGGGTCGTGCAGTGATCTATACTGGGATACAGAGTGAACTGAACTGGGATATGGTATGATCTGTACTGGGAAACGACATGATCTTTACTGGGATATAGTAATCTGCCCTGGGCTACAACGTGATCTGCTGTGGGATACAGAAGGATCTGCACTGGGATACGGAGTGATCTGCACTGGGATATGGTGTGTTATGCACTGGGATGTGGAGCGATCTGTATTGGGATATGAGGCGATCTGTACTGGAATATGGAGCAATCTGCACTGATATATGGAGTGATCTGTACTGGGATATGGAGCGAACTGCACTGGGATATGGAGCAATCTGCCCTGGGATATGGATGATATGTACCGTGATGTGTACTGATCTGTTCTGTGATAAAGGGTGTTCTGAACTGGGATATGGTATGATCTGCACTGGGATCCGGTATGATCTATACTGGGAAACGACATGATCTTTACTGGGATACAGAGTGAACTGCCCTTGGATACAGGGTGAACTGCTCTGGGATATGGGATTATCTGCACTGCAATATGTTGTGATCTGCACTGGGATATGATGTGATCTGCACTGGTACACGCAGTGATCTATACTGAGATATGGAGTGATCTGTATTTTGATACGGTGTAATCTGCATTGGGATATGAAGAGATCTGTACTTGGATATGGTGTGATCTGCAGTGGGATATGGGGTGGTCTGTACTGGGATATGGACTGATCTGCAATGGTATATGATATGATCTGAACTGGGATACAGAGCAATCTGTACTGGGATACAGAGCGATCTGTACTAGGATACGGAATGATCTACACTGGGATATGGAGAGATCTGTAATGGGATATGGTATGATCTGCAGTGGGATGTGGAGTGATCTGTACTGGGATATGGAGCGATCTGCACTGGGATACGGCGTGATCTGAACACGGATACAGAGGGATCTGTATTGGGATACCGAGCGATCTGCCATGGGATACAGTGTGATCTGTACTGGTTTATGGAATGATAATTACTGGGATACGGGGTGATCTGCACTGGGAAATGCAGCGATCTGCACTGGGACACGGAATGTTCTGAACTGGGGTACAGGGTGATCTGCACTGGGATATCGAGTGATCTTTACTGGGATAGGGAGTGATCTGTACTGGGATACGGACTGATAAGTATTGGGATATGGGGTTATCTGCACTGCAATACATTGTGATCAGCACTGGGACACGCAGTGATCTATAATGGGATGTGGAGTGATCCGTACTGGGATACAGTGTGATCTGCACTGGGATATGGAGCAATCTGCACTGAGATACGGAGCAATCTGCACCCGGAATACGAACCAATTTGCACTGGGATATGGTGTGATTTGAACTGGGATACGGAGTGATCTGCAATGGGGTACAGAGCAAACTGCACTGAGATACGAAGCGATCTGTACTGGGATACGGAGCGATCTGTGCTGGGATATGGAGCGAACTGCACTGGGATGTGGAGCAATCTGCATTGGGTTACGGGGCGATCTGAACCGGGATACGGAACGATCTGTTCTGTGATAAGGGGTGTTCTGAACTGCAATACGTTATGATCTGCAATGGGATCCGTTATGATCTGTACTGGGAAACAACATGATCTTTAATGGGAAACAGAGTGATCTGCCTTGGGATACAGGGTGATCTGCTCTGGGATACGGAGTGATCTGCAATGGGATACGGAGTGATCTGCACTGGGATATGGTGTGATATGCAATGGGATATGGAGAGATCTGTACCTGGAAACGGACTGATATGTAATGGGATATGGGGCTATCTGCACTGGGATACAGAGTGATCTGCACTCCGATACAGTGTGATCTTAACTTGGATTACGGAGTGATCTGTGCTGTGATGTGGAGTGATCTGCCCTGGGATAGTGTGATCTGCACTGGGATATGGAATGATAATTACTGGGATACAGTGTGATCTGCACTCAGACACGGCACAATCTGCACTGGGATATGGGTCAATCTGTACTGGGATATGGCACGAACTGCACTTGGATACGGAGTGATCTGTACTCAGATATGGACTGATAAGTACTGGGATAAGGGGTTATCTACACTTCGATACTGAGTGATCTACAGTAGGAAATGGTGTGATCTGCATTGGGTCACGCAGTGATCTATACTGGGATACGGAGTGATCTGTACTGCGATATGGAGTGTTCTGCACTGGGATATGGAGCAATTTGCACTGGGATATGGAGCAATCTGCACTGGGATACGGAGCGAACTGTACTGGGATAGGGAGCGATCTGCACTGGGATACGGAGAGATCTGCACTGGGATATGGAGCGATCTGCACTTGGATACGGAGCAATCTGCACTTGGATATGGAGCAATCTGCACAGGGATATGGAGTGATCTGTACTGGGATACGGAGTGATCTGTACTCAGATTTGGAGCGATCTGCACTGGGATATGGAGCGATCTGAACTGGGATACGGAGCGATCTGAACTGGGCTATGGAGTGATCTGAACTGGTAAACGGAGCGATCTGAACTGGGATACAGGGAGATCTGCACTGGGATGCAGAGCGATCTGCACTGGGATACGGAGCGATCTGAAACAGGATACCGTGTGATCTGCACTGGGATATTGAGCGATCTGCACTTAGATACAGAGTGATCTGTACGCAAATATGGACTGATAAGTACTGGCATATGGGGTTATCTGCACTGCGATACTGAGTGATCTGCACTAGGAAATGGTGTGATCTGCAATGGTCACGCAGTGATCTATACCGGGATATGGAGTGATATAGAGCATTTTGCACTGTGATACGGAGCGATCTGCCCTGGGATACAGTGCGATCTGCACTGGGATACGTAATGATAATTACTGGGATACAGGGTGGACTGCACTTGGGTAAGGAGCGATCTGCACTGGGATATGGAGTAGATCTGAACTGGACAATGGAGAGATCTGAACTGGGAAATGGAGTGATCTGATCGGGGATACAGGGTGATCTGCACTGGGATACGGAGCGATCTGAACTCGGATAAGGAGCGATCTGCACTGGAATATGGAGCAATCTGAACTGGGATACAGTGCGATCTGAACTGAGCTATGGAGTGATCTGAACTGGTAAACAGAGCGATCTGAATTGGGATACAGGGTGATCTGCACTGGGATACGGAGCGATCTGCACTGGGATACGGAGCGATCTGAAACGTGATACCGTGTGATCTGCACTGGGATATGGAGTGATCTGCACTTGGATGCAGAGTGATCTGTACTCTGATATGGACTGATAAGTACTGGCATATGGGGTTATCTGCACTGCGATACTGAGTGATCTGCACTAGGAAATGGTGTGATCTGCATTTGGTCACGCAGTGATCTATACTGTGATACAGAGTGATCTGCCCTGGGATACACGGTGATCTGCACTGTGATTCGAAGCAATGTTCACTGGGATATGGATTGATAAGTACTGGGATAACGTGTTATCTGCACTGCGATATGGAGTGATCTGCACTAAGAAATGGTGTGATCTGCATTGGGATATGGGGTGATCTGTATTGGGATATGGAGTGATCTGTACAGGGATACGATGTGATCTGCAGTGTGATTTGGGGTGATCTATCCTGGGATAAGGAGCGATCTGAACTTGGATACAGAGCTATCTGCACTGGGATACGGAGCGATCTGTACAGGGATACAGAGCATTCTGCATTGGGATATGGAGCGATCTGTACTGGGATATGGAGCAATCTGCATTGGGATACGGGGCGATCTGAACCGGGATACGGAACGATTTGTTCTTTGATAAGGGTTGTTCTGAACTGCGATACGTTATGATCTGCAATGGGATCCGTTATGATCTGTACTGGGAAACAACATGATCTTTAATGGGAAACAGAGTGATCTGCCTTGGGATACAGGGTGATCTGCTCTGGGATACGGAGTGATCTGCAATGGGATACGGAGTGATCTGCACTGGGATATGGTGTGATATGCAATGGGATATGGAGAGATCTGTACCTGGAAACGGACTGATATGTAATGGGATATGGGGCTATTTGCACTGGGATACAGAGTGATCTGCACTTGGATACGGTGTGATCTTAACTTTGATTACGGAGTGATCTGTACTGTGATGTGGATTGATCTGCCCTGGGATAGTGTGATCTGCACTGGGATACAGAATGATAATTACTGGGATACAGTGTGATCTGCACTCAGACACGGCACAATCTGCACTGGGATATGGGTCAATCTGTACTGGGATTTGGCGCGAACTGCACTTGGATACGGAGTGATCTGTACTCGGATATGGACTGATAAGTACTGGGATAAGGGGTTATCTACACTTTGATACTGAGCGATCTACAGTAGGAAATGGTGTGATCTGCATTGTGTCACGCAGTGATCTATACTGGGATACAGAGTGATCTGTACTGCGATATGGAGTGTTCTGCACTGGGATATGGAGCAATTTGCACTGGGATATGGAGCAATCTGCACTGGGATATGGAGCAATCTGCACTGGGATACGGAGCGAACTGCACTGGGATAGGGAGCGATCTGCACTGGGATACGGAGAGATCTGCACTGGGATATGGAGAGATCTGCACTTGGATACAGAGCAATCTGCACTTGGATATGGAGCAATCTGCACAGGGATATGGATTGATCTGCACTGGGATACGGAGTGATCTGCACTTGGATACGGAGCGATCTGCACTGGGATATGGAGTGAGCTGCACTGGGATATAGATCGATCTGCACTTGGATATGGAGCAATCTGCACTTGGATACGGAGCAATCTGCACTGGGATATGGAGTGAACTGCACTTGGAAAAGGAGTGATCTGCACTTGGATAGGGAGCAATCTGCACTGGGATATGGAGCATTCTGCACTGGGATACGGAGCGATATGATCCGGGATATGGACCGATCTGTTCTCGGATAAGGGGTGTTCTGAATTGGGATACGGTGTGATGTGCACTGGGAACCGGTATGATCTGTACTGGGAAACAGCATGATCTCTGCTGGGGTACAGAGTTTTCTGCACTGGGATACAGGGTGATCTGCACTGGGATATGAAGTTATCTGCACTGCGATACGTTGCGATGTGCACTGGGAAATGGTGTAATGTGCACTGGTCCACGCAGTGATCTATACTGGGATACGGAGTGATCTGCACGCGGATATGGAGTAATCTGCACTGGGATACAGATCAAACTGCACTTGGATATGGAGCAATCTGCCCTGGGATATGGAGCGATCTGCACTGCGATACGGAGTGATCTGAACTAGGATACAGAGCAATCTGCACTGGGATACGGAGCGATATGAACTTGGATAAGGACAGATCTGCACTGTGATACAGAGTGATTTTCCCTCGGATACGGAGCGATCTGCTCTGGGATATGGAGTGATCTGCACTGGGATACGGAGTGATCTGCACTGGGATATGGAGTAATCTGTTCCTGGATATGTGGTATTCTGAACTGGGATATGGTGTGATCTGTACTGCGATACAGAGCAATCTGCCCTGAGATACAGGGTGATCAGCACTGGGATACAGAGTGATCTGTACTGGGAAACGGACTGATAAGTACTGGGATATGGGGTTATCTGCACAGCGATACGTTGTGATCTGCACGAGGAAATGGTGTGATCTGCACTGGGAAACGCAGTGATCTATACTGGGATACGGAGTGATCTGTACTTGGGTACAGTGTATTCTGCACTGGGATGTGGAGAGATCTGTACTGGGATACGTTGTGATCTGCAGTGCGATATGGGGTGATCTGTACTGGGATATGGAGTGATCTGCACTGGGATATGCAGTGATCTGTACTGGGAAACGGACTGATAAGTCCTGGGATACAGAGTTATCTGCATAGCGATACATTGTGATCTGCAGTAGGAAATGGTGTGATCTGCATTGGGACACGCAGTGATCTATACTGGGATATGGAGTGATCTGTACTGGGGTACAGTGTGATCTGCACTGGGATGTGGAGAGATCTGTACTGGGATACGGTGTGATCTGTAGTGGGATATGGGGTGATCCGAACTGGGATATGGAGCGATCTGCACTAGGACACTTGTGTTCTGAACTGAGATACGGGGTGAACTGCACTGGGATATGGAGTGATCTGCCCTGGGATACAGTGTGATCTGCACTGGGATACGTAATGATAATTACTGGGATACGGGGTGGTCTGCACTCGCGTAAGGAGCGACCTGCACTGGGATATGGAGCGATCTGATCTGGGATATGGAGCGATCTGAACTGGACAATGGAGAGATCTGAACAGGGAAACGGAGCGATCTGAACGGGGATACAGGCTGATCAGCACGGGGATACGGAGCAATCTGCACTGGGATACGGAGTGATCTGTACTCAGATATGGAGCGATCTGCTCTGGAATATGGAGTGATCTGAATAGGGATACGGAGCAATCTGAACTGGGCTATGGAGTGATCTGAACTGGTAAACGGAGTGATCTGAACTGGGATACAGGGTGATCTGCAATGCGATACGGAGCAATCTGCACTGGGATACGGAGCGATCTGCACTGGGATATGGAGCGATCTGAAATGGGATACCGTGTGATCTGCACTGGGATGTGGAGCGATCTGCACATGGATACGGAGTGATCTGTACTCAGATATGGACTGATAAGTACTGGGATATGGGGTTTTCTGCACTGCGATACTGAGTGATCTGCACTAGGAAATCGTGTAATCTACATTGGGTCACGCAGTGATATATACTGGGATCTGGAGTGATCTGCATTGGGATATAGATCAATTTGCACTGGGATACAGAGCGATCTGTTCTGGGATAAGGGGTTTACTGAACAGGGATACGGTGTGAACTGCACTGGGAACTGGTATGATCTGTACTGGGAAACAGCATGATCTCTACTGGGATACAGAGTGTTCTGCCCTGAGATAGAGGGTTATCTGCACTAGGATATGGGGTTATCTGCATTGCGATAAGTTGTGATCTGCACTGGGAAATGGTGTAATCTGCATTGGTTCACGCAGTGATCTATACTGGGATACGGAGTGATCTGCATGCAGATATTGAATGATCTGCACTGGGATACAGAGCGAACTGCACTTGGATACGGAACAATCTGCCCTGGGATATGGAGCGATCTGCACTGGGATTCAGAGTGATCTGAACTTGGAAACGGAGCAATCTGCACTGGGATACAGAGCGATATGAACTTGGATAAGGACAGATCTGCAAAGGAATACGGAGTGATCTGCAATGGGATACAGAGCGATCTCAACTAGGATACGGATGGATCTGCACTGTGATACAGAGCGATTTTCCCTGGGATACGGAGCGATCTGCTCTGGGATATGGAGTGATCAGCACTGGGATACGGAGCGAACTGAACTGGGATATGGAGCGATCTGTTCCTGGAAATGTGGTATTTTGAATGGGGATATGGTGTGATCTGTACTGCGATACAGAGCAATCTGCCCTTAGATATAGCGTGATCAGCACTGGGATAAAGAGTGATCTGTACTGGGAAACGGACTGATAAGTACTGGGATATGGGGATATCTGCACAGCGATACATTGTGATCTGCACGAGGAAATGGTTGTGATCTGCACTGGGACACGCAGTGATCTATACTGGGATACGGAGTGATCTGTACTGGGGTACGGTGTATTCTGCACTGGGATGTGCAGAGATCTGTACTGGGATACCTTGTGATCTGCAGTGCGATATGGGGTGATCTGTACTGGGATATGGAGCGATCTGCACTTGGATATGCAGTGATCTGTACTGGGAAACGGACTGCTAAGTCCTGGGATACAGAGTTATCTGCATTGTGATACATTGTGATCTGCAATACGAAATGGTGTGATCTGCACTGTGACACACAATGATCTATACTGGGATATGGAGTGATCTGTACTGGGGTACGGTGTGATCTGCACTGGGATGTGGAGAGATCTGTACTGGGATACGGTGTGATCTGTAGTGGGATATGGAGCGATCTGCACTGGGATACAGTGTGATCTGAACTGGGATACAGGGCGAACTGCACTGAGATATGGAGCGATCTGCCCTGGGATACAGTGTGATCTGCACTGGGATATGTAATGGTAATTACTGGGATAGGGGTGGTCTGCACTCGCGTAAAGAGTGACCTGCACTGGGATATGGAGCGATCTAATCTGGGATATGGAGCGATCAGAACTGGACAGTGGAGATATATGAACAGAGAAACGGAGCGATCTGAACGGGGATACAGGGTGATCTGCACAGGGATACGGAGCAATCTGCACTGGGATACGGAGCGATCTGTACTGGGATACGGAGTGATCTGTACTCTGATATGGAGCGATCTGCACTGGAATATCGAGTGATCTGAACTGGGATACAGAGCAATCTGAACTGGGCTATGGAGTGATCTGAACAGGTAAACGGAGCGATCTGAACTTGGATACAGGGTGATCTGCACTGGGATACGGAGCGATCTGCACTGGGATACGGAGCGATCTGAAACGGGATACCGTGTGATCTGCACTGGGATATGGAGCGGTCTGCACTTGGATACGGAGTGATCTGTACTCAGATATGGCCTGATAAGTCCTGGGATATGGGGTTATCTGCATTGCGATACTGAGTGATCTGCACTAGGAAATGGTGTAATCTACATTGGGTCACGCAGTGATCTATATTGGGATCTGGAGTGATCTGCACTGGGATATAGATCAATTCGCACTGGGATACGGAGCAATCTGCCCTAGGATACAGTGCGATCTGCACTGGGATATGTAATGATAATTACTGGGATACGGGGTGGACTGCACTCGGGGAAGGAGCGATCTGCACTGGGATACGCAGCGATCTGAACTGGGATATGGAGCGATCTGAACTTGTCAAATGAGAGATCTGAACTGGGAAACGGAGCGATCTGAACGGGGATACAGGGTGATCTGCACTGGGATATGGAGTGATCTGCACTGGGATACAGAGCGATCTGAACTGGGATACGGAGAGATCTGTTCTCGGATATGGAGCAATCTGCACTGGGATATGGAGCAATCTGCATTGGGATACAGAGCAATCTGCTTTGGGATATGGAGCAATCTGCACTGGGATATGGAGTGATCTGCACTGGGATAAGGAGCAATCTGCATTGGGATATGGAGCGATCTGCACTGGGATAGGGAGTGATCTGCATTGGGTACGGAGCGATCTGAACTGGGTACGGAGCGATCTGTACCAGGATAAGGGATGTTCTGAGCTGGGATATAGTGTGATCTGTACTGCGATACAGAGTGATCTGCCCTGGGATACACGGTGATCTGCAGTGATACGAAGCGATCTTCACTGGGATATGGATTGATAAGTACTGGGAAAAGGGGTTATCTGCAAAGCGATATGGAGTGATCTGCACTTAGAAATGGTGTAATCTGTGCTGGGATACGGAACGATCTGCCCTGGGATACACGGTGATCTGCACTGTGATACGAAGCGATCTTCACTGGTATATGCATTGATAAGTACTGGGATAAGTGGTTATCTGCACTGCGATATGGAGTGATCCACAATAAGAAATGGTGTGATCTGCATTGGGATATGATGTGATCTGTATTGGGATAGGAGTGATCTGTACTGGGATACGATGTGATCTGCAGTGTGATTTGGGGTGATCTATCCTGGGATACGGAGCAATCTGAACTTGGATAAGGAGCTATCAGCACTGGGATACAGTGTGATCTTAACTGAGATACGGGGTGAACTGCACGGGGATACGGAGCAATCTGCCCTGGGATACAGTGTGATCTGCACTGGGATGCGTAATGATAATTACTGGGATACGGGGTGGTCTGCACTCGCGTAAGGAGTGACCTGCACTGGGATATGGAGCGATCTGATCTGGGATATGGAGCGATCTGAACTGGACAATGGAGAGATCTGAACAGGGAAACGGAGCGATCTGAACGGTGATACAGGGTGATCTGCACTGGGATACGGAGCAATCTGCACTGGGATATGGAGCGATCTGTACTGGGATACGGAGCGATCTTTACACCGATATGGAGCGATCTGCACTGGGATATGGAGTGATCTGAACTGGGATACGGAGCAATCTGAACTGGACTATGGAGTGATCTGAACTGGTAAACGGAGCGATCTGAACTGGGATACAGGGTGATCTGCACTTGGATACGGAGTGATCTGTACGCAGATATGGACTGATAAGTGTTGGGATATGTGGTTATCTGCACTGCGATACTGAGTGATCTGCACTAGGAAATGGTGTAATCTACATTGGGTCACGTAGTGATCTATACTGGGATCAGGAGTGATCTGCCCTGGGATACAGTGCGATCTGCACTGGGATATGTAATGATAATTACTGGGATACGAGGTGGACTGCTCTTGGGTAAGGAGCGATCTGCACTGGGATACGGAGCGATCTGCACTGGGATACGGACCGATCTGAACTGGGATACAGAGTGATTTGAACTCGGATACAGAGCGATCTGCACTGGGATATGGAGCAATCTGCATTGGGATACAGAGCAATCTGCACTGGGATACGGAGCAATCTGCACTGCGATATGGAGCAATCTGTACTGGGATATGGAGCAATCTGCACTGGGATATGGGGCGATCTGTACTGGGATAGGAAGTGATCTGCATTGGGTACGGAGCGATCTATACTGGGATACAGAGCGATCTGTACCAGGATACGGGATGTTCTGAGCTGGGATATAGTGAAATCTGTACTGCGATACAGAGTGATCTGCCCTGGGATACACGGTCATCTGCACTTGGATAAGGAGCGATCTTCACTGGGATATGGATTGATAAGTACTGGGATAAGGGGTTATCTGCAAAGCGATATGGAGTGATCTGCACTAAGAAATGGTGGAATCTGCATTGGGATATGGAGTGATCTGTATTGGGATATGGAGTGATCTGTACTGGGATAAGATTTGATCTGCAGTTTGATTTGGGGTGATCTATCCTGGGATACGGAGCGATCTGAACTTGGATACGGAGCTATCTGCACTGGGATACAGAGCAATCTTCAGTGGGATACGGAGCGATCTGTACTGGGATACGGTGCGATCTGCACTTGGATACGGAGCGATCTGCACTGGGATACAGAGCATTCTGCATTTGGATAAGGAGCGATCTTTACTGGGATATGGAAAGATCTGCACTGGGTTAAGGAGCGATCTGTACCGGAATACGGGGTGTTCTGAATTGGGATTCATTGTGATCTGCACTGGGATCTGGTACGATCTGACTTGTGATATGACATGATCTGCACTGGGGTACAGGGTGATCTGCACTGGGATACAGAGCAATCTGCACTGGGATACGTCGTGATCTGTACTGGGATATGGAGTGATCTGTACTGGGATACGGAGCGATCTGCCCTGGGAAACATGGTGATCTGCACTGTGATACGAAGCGATCTTCACTGGTATATGGATTGATAAGTACTGGGATAAGTGGTTATCTGCACTTCGATATGGAGTGATCTGCACTAAGAAATGTTGTGTTCTGCATTGGGATATGATGTGATCTGTACTGGGATAAGAGTGATCTGTACTGGGAGACGATGTGATCTGCAGTGTGATTTGGGGTGATCTATCCTGGGATACGGAGCAATCTGAACTTGGATAAGGAGCTTTCTGCACTGGGATACAGTGTGATCTTAACTGAGAAACGGGGTGAACTGCACTGGGATATGGAGCGATCTGCCCTGGGATACAGTGTGATCTGCACTGGGATACATAATGATAATTACTGGCATATGGGTGGTCTGCACTCACGTAAGGAGTGACCTGCACTGGGATATGGAGCGATCCGATCTGGGATATGGAGCGATCTGAACTGGACAATGGAGAGATCTGAACAGGGAAATGGAGCGATCTGAACGGGGATACAGTTTGATCTGCACTGGGATACGGAGCAATCTGCACTGGGATATGGAGCGATCTGTACTGGGATACGGAGTGATCTTTACACCGATATGGAGCGATCTGCACTGGGATATGGAGTGATCTGAACTGGGATACAGAGCAATCTGAACTGGACTATGGAGTGATCTGAACTGGTAAACGGAGCGATCTGAACTGGGATACAGGGTGATCGGCACTGGGATACGGAGCAAGCTGCACTGGGATACGGAGCGATCTGAAACGGGATACTGTGTGATCTGCACTAGCATATGGAGCGTTCTGCACTTGGATACGGAGTGATCGGTACTCAGATATGGACTGATAAGTACTGGGATATGGGCTTATCTGCACTGTGATACTGAGTGATCTGCACTAGGAAATGGTGTAATCTACATTGGGTCACGCAGTGATCTATACCTGGATCTGGAGTGATCTGCACTGGGATATGGAGTGATCTGCACTTGGATACGGAGTGATCTGTACTCAGTAATGGACTGATAAGTACTGGGATATGGGCTTATCTGCACTGCGATACTGAGTGATCTGCACTAGGAAATGGTCTAATCTACATTGGGTCACGTAGTGATCTATACTGGGATCTGGAGTGATCTGCACTGGGATATAGATCAATTTGCACTGGGATACGGAGCGATCTGCCCTGGGATACAGTGTGATCTGCACTGGGATATGTAAAGATAATTACTGGGATACGGGGGTGGGACTGCACTTGGGTAAGGAACGATCTGCACTGGGATACGGAGCGATCTGCACTGGGATACGGAGCGATCTGAACTGGGATACAGAGTGATTTGTACTTGGATACGGAGTGATCTGTACTGGTTTATGGAGCAATCTGCATTGGGATACGGAGCAATCTGCACTGGGATATGGAGCAATCTGCACTGCGATATGGAGCGATCTGCACTGGGATATGGAGCAATCTGCACTGGGATATGGAGCGATCTGTACTGGGATAGGGAGTGATCTGCATTGGGTACGGAGCGATCTGTACTGGGATTCAGAGTGATCTGCACCAGGATACGGGATGCTCTGAGCTGGGATATAGTGAAATCTGTCCTGCGATACAGAGTGATCTGCCCTGGGATACACAATGATCTGCACTGGGATCCGGTACGATCTGACTTGGGATATGACATCATCTGCGCTGGGGTACAGGGTGATCTGCACTGGGACACATAGCAATCTGCACTGGGATACGGCGTGATCTGTACAGGGATATTGAGTGATCTGTACTGGGATTTGGAGCGATCTAGCATGGGATACACGGTGATCTGCACTGTGATACGAAGCGATCTTCACTGGTATATGGATTCATAAGTACTGGGATAAGTGGTTATCTGCACTGTGATATGGAGTGATATGCGCTAAGAAATGGTGTGATCTGCATTGGGATATGATCTGATCTGTATTGGGATAGGAGTGATCTGTACTGGGATACGATATGATCTGCAGTGTGATTTGGGGTGATCTATCCTGGGATACGGAGCAATCTGAACTTGGATAAGGAGCTATCAGCACTGGGATACAGTGTGATCTTAACTGAGATACGGGGTGAACTGCACAGGGATACGGAGCGATCTGCCTTGGGATACAGTGTGATCTGCACTGGGATACGTAATGATAATTACTGGGATACGGGGTGGTCTGCACTCGCGTAAGGAGTGACCTGCACTGGGATATGGAGCGATCTGATCTGGGATATGGAGCGATCTGAACTGGACAATGGAGAGATCTGAACAGGGAAACGGAGCGATCTGAACGGGGATACAGGGTGATCTGCACTGGGATATGGAGCAATCTGCACTGGGATACGGAGCGATCTGTACTGGGATACGGAGTGATCTTTACACCGATATGGAGCGATCTGCACTGGGATATGGAGTGATCTGAACTGGGATACGGAGCAATCTGAACGGGGTTATGTAGTGATCTGAACTGGTAAACGGAGCGATCTGAACTGGGATACAGGGTGATCTGCACTGGGATACGGAGCGATCCGCACTGGGATACGGAGCGATCTGAAACGGGATACTGTGTGATCTGCACTAGCATATGGAGCGTTCTGCACTTGGATACGGAGTGATCTGTACTCAGATATGGACTGATAAGTGTTGGGATATGGGTTATCTGCACTGCGATACTGAGTGATCTGCACTAGGAAATGGTGTAATCTACATTGGGTCACGTTGTGATCTATACTGGGATCTGGAGTGAACTGCACTGGGATATAAATCAATTTGCACTGGGATACAGAGCGATCTGCCCTGGGATACAGTGCGATCTGCACTGGGGTATGTAATGATAATTACTGGGATATGGGGTGGACTGCACTTGGGTAAGGAGCAATATGCACTGGGATATGGAGCGATCCGATCTGGGATATGGAGCGATCTGAACTGGTCAAATGAGACATCTGAACTGGGAAATGGAGCGATCTGAACAGGGATACAGGGTGACCTGCACTGGGATACTAAGCGATATGCACTGGGATACGGAGCGATCTGAACTGGGATACGGAGTGATTTGAACTCGGATACGGAGTGATCTGCACTGGGATATGGAGCAATCTGCATTGGGATATGGAGCGATCTGCACTGGGATATGGAGCAATCTGCACTGGGATATGGAGCGATCAGTACTGGGATAGGGAGTGAACTGCATTGGGTACGGAGCGATCTTTACTGGGATACGGAGTGACCTGTATCAGGATACGGGATGTTCTGAGCTGGGATATAGTGAAATCTGTACTGCGATACAGAGTGATCTCTCCTGGGATACATGGTGATCTGCACTTGGATACGAAGCGATCTTCACTGGGATATGGATTGATAAGTACTGGGATAAGGGGTTATCTGCAAAGCGATATGGAGTGATCTGAACTAAGAAATGGTGGAATCTGCATTGGGATATGGAGTGATCTGTATTGGGATATGGAGTGATCTGTACTGGGATAAGATTTGATCTGCAGTTTGATTTGGCGTGATCTATCCTGGGATACGGAGCGATCTGAACTTGGATATGGAGCAATCTGCACTGGGATACAGAGCAATCTTCAGTGGGATACGGAGCGATCTGCACTGGGATACGGTGCGATCTGAACTTGGATACGGAGTGATCTGCACTGGGATACAGAGCATTCTGCATTTGGATAAGGAGCGATCTTTACTGGGATATGGAAAGATCTGCACTGGGTTAAGGAGCGATCTGTACCAGAATACGGGGTGTTCTGAACTGGGATTCGTTGTGATCTGCACTGGGATCCGGTACGATCTGACTTGGGATATGACATGATCTGCACTGGGGTACAGGGTGATCTGCACTGGGATACAGAGCAATCTGCACTGGGATACATTGTGATCTGTACTGGGATATGGAGTGATCTGTACTGGGATAAGGAGCGATCTGCCCTGGGATACAGTGTGATCTGCACTGGGATACGTAATGATAATTACTGGGATACGGGGTGGTCTGCACTCACGTAAGGAGTGACCTGCACTGGGATATGGAGCGATCTGATCTGGGATATGGAGCGATCTGAACTGGACAATGCAGAGATCTGAACAGGGAAACAGAGCGATCTGAACGGGGATACAGGGTGATCTGCACTGGGATACGGAGCAATCTGCACTGGGATACGGAGCGATCTGTACTGGGATACGGAGTGATCTTTACACCGATATGGAGCGATCTGCACTGGGATATGGAGAGAGCTGAACTGGGATACGGAGCAATCTGAACTGGGCTATGGAGTGATCTGAACTGCTAAACGGAGCGATCTGCACTGGGATACAGGGTGATCTGAACTGGGATATGGAGCAATCTGAAACGGGATGCCGTGTGATCTGCACTAGCATATGGAGCGATCTGCACTTGGATACGGAGTGATCTGTACTCAGATATGGACTGATAAGTACTGGGATATGGGGTTATCTGCACTGCAACACTGAGTGATCTGCACTAGGAAATGGTGTAATCTACATTGGATCAAGGAGTGATCTATACTGGGATCGGGAGTGATCTGCCCTGGGATATGGATGATCTGCACTTGGATACGGAGTGATCTGTGCTCAGATATGGACTGATAAGTGTTGGGATATGGGGTTATCTGCACTGCGATACTGAGTGATCTGCAGTAGGATTTGGTGTAATCTACATTGGGTCACTTAGTGATCTATACTGGCATCTGGAGTGATCTGCACTGGGATATAGATCAATTTGCACTGGGATACGGAGCAATCTGCCCTAGGATACAGTGCGATCTGCACTGGGATATGTAATGATAATTACTGGGATACGGGGTGGACTGCATTTGGGTAAGGAGCGATTTGCACTGGGATACGGAGTGATCTGCACTGGGATACGGAGCGATCTGAACTGGGATACAGAGTGAATTGAAATCGGATACAGAGCGATCTGCAATGGGATATGGAGCAATCTGCATTGGGGTACAGAGCAATCTGCACTGGGATATGGAGCAATCTGCAGTGCAATATGGAGTGATCTGCACTGGGATATGGAGCAATCTGCACTGGGATATGGAGCGATCTGTACTGGGATAGGGAGTGAACTGCGTTGGGTATGGAGCGATCTGTACTGGGATACGGAGTGATCTGTACCAGGATACGGGATGTTCTGAGCTGGGATATAGTGAAATCTGTACTGCGATACAGAGTGATCTCTCCTGGGATACACAGTGATCTGCACTTGGATACGAAGCGATCTTCACTGGGATATGGATTGATAAGTACTGGGATAAGGGGTTATCTGCAAAGCGATATGGAGTGATCTGCACAAAGAAATGGTGGAATCTGCAATGGGATATGGAGTGATCTGTATTGGGATATGGAGTGATCTGTACTGGGATAAGATTTGATCTGCAATTTGATTTGGGGTGATCTATCCTGGGATACGGAGCGATCTGAACTTGGATACGGAGCTATCTGCACTGGGATACAGAGTAATCTTCAGAGGGTAAGGAGCGATCTGTACTGGGATACGGTGCGATCTGTACTGGGATACGGAGCGATCTGCACTGGGATACAGAGCATTCTGCATTTGGATAAGGAGCGATCTTTACTGGGATATGGAAAGATCTGCACTGGGTTAAGGAGCGATCTGTACTGGAATACGGGGTGTTCTGAACTGGGATTCGTTGTGATCTGCACTGGGATCCGGTACGATCTGACTTGGGATATGACATGATCTGCACTGGGGAACAGGGTGATCTGCACTGGGATACAAAGAAATCTGCACTGGGATACGTCGTGATCTGTACTGGGATGTGGAGTGATCTGTACTGGGATACACCGTGATCAGCACTGTGATACGAAGCAATCTTCACTGGTATATGGATTGATAAGTACTGGCCTAAGTGGTTATCTGCACTTCGATATGGAGTGATCTGCACTAAGAAATGGTGTGATCTGCATTGGGATATGATGTGATCTGTACTGGGATGGAGTGATCTGTACTGGGATACGATGTGATCTGCAGTGTGATTTGGGGTGATCTATCCTGGGATACGGAGCAATCTGAACTTGGATAAGGAGCTATCTGCACTGGGATACAGTGTGATCTTAACTGAGAAACGGGGTGAACTACATTGGGATACGGAGCGATCTGCACTGGGATACAGTGTGATCTGCACGGGGATACGTAATGATAATTTCTGGGATACGGGGTGGTCTGCCCTCGCGTAATGAGTGATCTGCACTGGGATATGGAGCGATCTGATCTGGGATATGGAGCGATCTGAACTGGACAATGGAGAGATCTGAACAGGGAAACAGAGCGATCTGAATGGGGATACAGGGTGATCTGCACTGGGATACGGAGCAATCTGCACTGGGATACGGAGCGATCTGTGCTGGGATATGGAGTGATCTTTTCTCCGATATGGAGCGATCTGCACTGGGATTTGGAGTGATCTGAAATGGGATACGGAGCAATCTGAACTGGGTTATGGAGTGATCTGAACTGGTAAACTGAGCGATCTGAACTGGGATACAGGGTGATCTGCACTGGGATACGGAGCGATCTGAACTGGGATACGGAGCGATCTGAAATGGGATACTGTGTGATCTGCACTAGCATATGGAGCGTTCTGCACTTGGATATGGAGTGATCTGTACTCATATATGGACTGATAAGTGTTGGGATATGGGTTATCTGCACTGCGATACTGAGTGATCTGCACTAGCAAATGGTGTAATCTACATTGGGTCACGTAGTGATCTATACTGGGATCTGGAGTGATCTGCACTGGGATATAGATCAATTTGCACTGGGATACGGAGCGATATGCCCTGGGATACATTGCGATCTGCACTGGGATATGTAATGATAATTACTGGGATACGGGGTGGACTGCACTTGGGTAAGGAGCAATCTGTACTGGGATACGGAGCGTTCTGCACTGGGATACGGAGCGATCTGATCTGGGATATGGAGCGATCTGAACTGGTCAAATGAGACATCTGAACTGGGAAATGGAGCGATCTGAATGGGGATACAGGGTGACCTGCACTGGGATACGGAGCGATCTGCCCTGGGATACGGAGCGATCTGAACTGGGATACGGAGTGATTTGTACTCGGATACGGAGTGATCTGCACTGGGATATGGAGCAATCTGCACTGGGATATGGAGCAATCTGCACTGCGATATGGAGCGATCTGCACTGGGATATGGAGCAATCTGCACTGGGATATGGAGCGATCTGTACTGCGATAGGGAGTGATCTGCATTGGGTACGGAGCGATCTGTACTGGGATACGGAGCGATCTGTACCAGGATACGGGATGTTCTGAGCTGGGATATAGTGAAATCTGTACTGCGATACAGAGTGATCTGCCCTGGGATACATGGTGATCTGCACTTGGATACGAAGCGATCTTCTCTGGGATATGGATTGATAAGTACTGGGATAAGGGGTTATCTGCACTGCGATATGGAGTGATCTGCACTAAGAAATGGTGTGATCTGTATTGGGATATGGAGTGATCTGTATTGGGATAGGAGTGATCTGTACTGGGATACGATGTGATCTGCAGTGTGATTTGGTGTGATCTATCCTGGGATACAGAGCAATCTGAACTTGGATAAGGAGCTATCAGCACTGGGATACAGTGTGATCTTAACTGAGATACGGGGTGTACTGCACTGGGATACGGAGCGATCTGCCCTGGGATACAGTGTGATCAGGACTGGGATACGTAATGATAATTACTGGGATACGGGGTGGTCTGCACTCTCGTAAGGAGTGACCTGCACTGGGATATGGAGCGATCTGATCTGGGATATGGAGCGATCTGAACTGGACAATGGAGAGATCTGAACAGGGAAACGGAGCGATCTGAACGGAGATACAGGGTGATCTGCACTGGGATACGGAGCAATCTGCACTGGGATATGGAGCGATCTGTACTGGGATACGGAGTGATCTTTACACCGATATGGAGCGATCTGCACTGGGATATGGAGTGATCTGAACTGGTAAACGGAGCGATCTGAACTGGGATACAGGGTGATCTGCACTGGGATACGGAGCGATCTGCACTGGGAAATGGAGCAATCTGCACTTCGATATGGAGCGATCTGCACTAGGATATGGAGCAATCTGCACTGGGATATGGAGCGATCTGTACTGGGATAGGGAGTGATCTGCATTGGGTACGGAGCGATCTGTACTGGGATACGGAGCGATCTGTACCAGGATACGGGATGTTCTGAGCTGGGATATAGTGAAATCTGTACTGCGATACAGAGTGATCTCTCCTGGGATACACGGTGATCTGCACTTGGATACGAAGCGATCTTCACTGGGATATGGATTGATAAGTACTGGGATAAGGGGTTATCTGCAAAGCGATATGGAGTGATCTGCACAAAGAAATGGTGGAATCTGCAATGGGATATGGAGTGATCTGTATTGGGATATGGAGTGATCTGTACTGGGATAAGATTTGATCTGCAGTTTGATTTGGGGTGATCTATCCCAGGATACGGAGCGATCTGAACTTGGATACGGAGCTATCTGCACTGGGTTACAGAGCAATCTTGAGTGGGATACGGAGCGATCTGTACTGGGATACGGTGCGATCTGAACTTGGATACGGAGCGATCTGCACTGGGAAACAGAGCATTCTGCATTTGGATAAGGAGCGATCTTTACTGGGATATGGAAAGATCTGCACTGGGTTAAGGAGCGATCTGTACCGGAATACGGGGTGTTCTGAACTGGGATTCGTTGTGATCTGCACTGGGATCCGATACGCTCTGACTTGGGATATGACATGATCTGCACTGGGGTACAGGGTGATCTGCACTGGGATACAGAGCAATCTGCACTGGGATAGGTCGTGATCTGTACTGGGATATGGAGTGATCTGTACTGGGATACGGAGCGATCTGCCCTGGGATAGACGGTGATCTGCACTGTGATACGAAGCGATCTTCACTGGTATATGGATAGATAAGTACTGGGATAAGTGGTTATCTGCACTGCGATATGGAGTGATCTGCACTAAGAAATGGTGTGATCTGCATTGGGATATGATGTGATCTGTATTGGGATAGGAGTGATCTGTACTGGGATACGATGTGATCTGCAGTGTGATTTGGGGTGATCTATCCTGGGATACGGAGCAATCTGAACTTGGATAAGGAGCTATCAGCACTAGGATACAGTGCGATCTTAACTGAGATACGGGGTGTACTGCACTGGGATACGGAGCGATCTGCCCTGGGATACAGTGTGATCAGGACTGGGATACGTAATGATAATTACTGGGATACGGGGTGGTCTGCACTCTCGTAAGGATTGACCTGCACTGGGATATGGAGTGATCTGATCTGGGATATGGAGCGATCTGAACTGGACAATGGAGAGATCTGAACAGGGAAACGGAGCGATCTGAATGGAGATACAAGGTGATCTTCACTGGGATACGGAGCAATCTGCACTGGGATACGGAGCGATCTGTACTGGGATACGGACTGATCTTTACACCGATATGGAGCGATCTGCACTGGGATATGGAGTGATCTGAACTGGGATACGGAGCAATCTGAACTGGGCTATGGAGTGATCTGTACTGGTAAACGGAGCGATCTGAACTGGGATACAGGGTGATCTGCACTGGGATACGGAGCGATCTGCACTGGGATACGGAGCGATCTGAAACGGGATACTGTATGATCTGCACTAGCATATGGAGCGTTCTGCACTTCGATACGGAGTGATCTGTACTCAGATATGGACTGATAAGTACTGGGATATGGGGTTATCTGCACTGCGATACTGAGTGATCTGCACTAGGAAATGGTGTAATCTACATTGGGTCACATAGTGATCTATACTGGGATCTGGACTGATCTGCACTGGGATATAGATCAATTTGCACTGGGATATGGAGCGATCTGCCCTGGGATACATTGCGATCTGCACTGGGATATGTAATGATAATTACTGGGATACGGGGTGGACTGCACTTGGGTAAAGGAGCGATCTGCACTGGGATACGGAGCGATCTGATCTGGGATATGGAGCGATCTGAACTGGTCAAATGAGACATCTGAACTGGGAAATGGAGCGATCTGAACGGGGATACAGGGTGACCTGCACTGGGATACGGAGCAATCTGAACTGGGATACGGAGTGATTTGTTCTCGGATACGGAGTGATCTGCCCTGGGATATGGAGCAATCTGCACTGGGAAATGGAGCAATCTGCACTGCGATATGGAGCAATCTGCACTGGGATATGGAGCAATCTGCACTGGGATATGGAGCGATCTGTACTGGGATAGGGAGTGATCTGCATTGGGTACGGAGCGATCTGTACTGGGATACGGAGCGATCTGTACCAGGATACGGGATGTTCTGAGCTGGGATATAGTGAAATCTGTACTGCGATACAGAGTGATCTCTCCTGGGATACACGGTGATCTGCACTTGGATACGAAGCGATCTTCACTGGGATATGGATTGATAAGTACTGGGATAAGGGGTTATCTGCAAAGCAATATGGAGTTATCTGCACTAAGAAATGGTGGAATCTGCATTGGGATATGGAGTGATATGTATTGGGATATGGAGTGATCTGTACTGGGATAAGATTTGATCTGCAGATTGATTTGGGGTGATCTATCCTGAGATACGGAGCGATCTGAACTTGGATACGGAGCTATCTGCACTGGGTTACAGAGCAATCTTGAGTGGGATACGGAGCGATCTGTACTGGGATACGGTGCGATCTGAACTTGGATACGGAGCGATCTGCACTGGGATACAGAGCAATCTTGAGTCGGATACGGAGCGATCTGTACTGGGATACGGTGCGATCTGAACTTGGATACCTAGCGATCTGCACTGGGATACAGAACATTCAGCATTTGGATAAGGAGCGATCTTTACTGGGTTGTGGAAAGATCTGCACTGGGTTAAGGAGCGATCTGTACCGGAATACGGGGTGTTCTGAATTGGGATTCGTTGTGATCTGCACTGGGATCCGGTACGGTCTGACTTGGGATATGATATGATCTGCACTGGGGTACAGGGTGATCTGCACTGGGATACAGAGCAATCTGCACTGGGATACGTCGTGATCTGTACTGGGTTATGGAGTGATCTGTACTGGGATACGGAGCGATCTGCCCTGGGATACGTCGTGATCTGCATTGTGATACGAAGCGATCTTCACTAGTATATGGATTGATAAGTACTGGGATAAGTGGTTATCTGCACTGCGATATGGAGTGATCTGCACTAAAAAATGGTGTGATCTGCATTGGGATATGATGTGATCTGTATTGGGATAGGAGTGATCTGTACTGGGATACGATGTGATCTGCAGTGTGATTTGTGTGATCTATCCTGGGATACGGAGCAATCTGAACTTGGATAAGGAGCTATCAGCACTGGGATACAGTGTGATCTTAACTGAGATGCGGTGTGAACTGCACAGGGATACGGAGCGATCTGCCCTGGGATACAGTGTGATCTGCACTGGGATACGTAATGATAATTACAGGGATACGGGGTGGTCTGCACTCGCGTAAGGAGTGACCTGCACTGGGATATGGAGCGATCTGATCTGGGATATGGAGCGATCTGAACTGGACAATGGAGAGATCTGAACAGGGAAACAGAGCGATCTGAACGGGGATACAGGGTGATCTGCTTTGGGATACGGAGCAATCTGCACCGGTATACACAGCGATCTGTACTGGGTTACGGAGTGATCTTTACACCGATATGGAGCGATCTGCACTGGGATATGGAGTGATCTGAACTGGGATACGGAGCAATCTGAAATGGGCTATGGAGTGATCTGAACTGGTAAACGGAGCGATCTGAACTGGGATACAGGGTGATCTGCACTTGGATACGAAGCGATCTTCTCTGGGATATGGATTGATAAGTACTGGGATAAGGGGTTATCTGCACTGCGATATGGAGTGATCTGCACTAAGAAATGGTGTGATCTGTATTGGGATATGGAGTGATCTGTATTGGGATAGGAGTGATCTGTACTGGGATACGATGTGATCTGCAGTGTGATTTGGGGTGATCTATCCTGGGATACAGAGCAATCTGAAATTGGATAAGGAGCTATCAGCACTGGGATACAGTGTGATCTTAACTGAGATACGGGGTGTACTGCACTGGGATACGGAGCGATCTGCCCTGGGATACAGTGTGATCAGGACTGGGATACGTAATGATAATTACTGGGATACGGGGTGGTCTGCACTCTCGTAAGGAGTGACCTGCACTGGGATATGGAGCGATCTGATCTGGGATATGGAGCGATCTGAACTGGACAATGGAGAGATCTGAACAAGGAAACGGAGCGATCTGAACGGAGATACAGGGTGATCTGCACTGGGATACGGAGCAATCTGCACTGGGATATGGAGCGATCTGTACTGGGATACGGAGTGATCTTTACACCGATATGGAGCGATCTGCACAGGGATATGGAGTGATCTGAACTGGTAAACGGAGCGATCTGAACTGGGATACAGGGTGATCTGCACTGGGATACGGAGCGATCTGCACTGGGATATGGACCGATCTGAAACGGGATACTGTGTGATCTGCACTAGCATATGGAGCGTTCTGCACTTCGATACGGAGTGATCTGTACTCAGATATGGACTGATAAGTACTGGGATATGGGGTTATCTGCACTGCGATACTGAGTGATCTGCACCAGGAAATGATGTAATCTACATTGGGTCACATAGTGATCTATACTGGGATCTGGAGTGATCTGCATTGGGATATAGATCAATTTGCACTGGGATACGGAGCGATTTGCCCTGGGATACAGTGCGATCTGCACTGGGATATGTAATGATAATTACTGGGATACGGGGTGGACTGCACTTGGGTAAAGGAGCGATCTGCACTGGGATACGAAGCGATCTGATCTGGGATATGGAGCGATCTGAACTGGTCAAATGAGACATCTGAACTGGGAAATGGAGCGATCTGAACGGGGATAAAGGGTGACCTGCACTGGGATACGGAGCAATCTGAACTGGGATACGGAGTGATTTGTTCTCGGATACGGAGTGATCTGCCCTGGGATATGGAGCAATCTGCACTGGGAAATGGAGCAATCTGCACTTCGATATGGAGCGATCTGCACTGGGATATGGAGCAATCTGCACTGGGATATGGAGCGATCTGTACTGGGATAGGGAGTGATCTGCATTGGGTACGGAGCGATCTGTACTGGGATACGGAGCGATCTGTACCAGGATACGGGATGTTCTGAGCTGGGATATAGTGAAATCTGTACTGCGATACAGAGTGATCTCTCCTGGGATACACGGTGATCTGCACTTGGATACGAAGCGATCTTCACTGGGATATGGATTGATAAGTACTGGGATAAGGGGTTATCTGCAAAGCGATATGGAGTGATCTGCACAAAGAAATGGTGGAATCTGCATTGGGATATGGAGTGATCTGTATTGGGATATGGAGTGATCTGTACTGGGATAAGATTTGATCTGCAGTTTGATTTGGGGTGATCTATCCCAGGATACGGAGCGATCTGAACTTGGATACGGAGCTATCTGCACTGGGTTACAGAGCAATCTTGAGTGGGATACGGAGCGATCTGTACTGGGATACGGTGCGATCTGAACTTGGATACGGAGCGATCTGCACTGGGAAACAGAGCATTCTGCATTTGGATAAGGAGCGATCTTTACTGGGATATGGAAAGATCTGCACTGGGTTAAGGAGCGATCTGTACCGGAATACGGGGTGTTCTGAACTGGGATTCGTTGTGATCTGCACTGGGATCCGATACGCTCTGACTTGGGATATGATATGATCTGCACTGGGGTACAGGGTGATCTGCACTGGGATACAGAGCAATCTGCACTGGGATAGGTCGTGATCTGTACTGGGATATGGAGTGATCTGTACTGGGATACGGAGCGATCTGCCCTGGGATAGACGGTGATCTGCACTGTGATACGAAGCGATCTTCACTGGTATATGGATTGATAAGTACTGGGATAAGTGGTTATCTGCACTGCGATATGGAGTGATCTGCACTAAGAAATGGTGTGATCTGCATTGGGATATGATGTGATCTGTATTGGGATAGGAGTGATCTGTACTGGGATACGATGTGATCTGCAGTGTGATTTGGGGTGATCTATCCTGGGATACAGAGCAATCTGAAATTGGATAAGGAGCTATCAGCACTGGGATACAGTGTGATCTTAACTGAGATACGGGGTGTACTGCACTGGGATACGGAGCGATCTGCCCTGGGATACAGTGTGATCAGGACTGGGATACGTAATGATAATTACTGGGATACGGGGTGGTCTGCACTCTCGTAAGGAGTGACCTGCACTGGGATATGGAGCGATCTGATCTGGGATATGGAGCGATCTGAACTGGACAATGGAGAGATCTGAACAAGGAAACGGAGCGATCTGAACGGAGATACAGGGTGATCTGCACTGGGATACGGAGCAATCTGCACTGGGATATGGAGCGATCTGTACTGGGATACGGAGTGATCTTTACACCGATATGGAGCGATCTGCACAGGGATATGGAGTGATCTGAACTGGTAAACGGAGCGATCTGAACTGGGATACAGGGTGATCTGCACTGGGATACGGAGCGATCTGCACTGGGATATGGACCGATCTGAAACGGGATACTGTGTGATCTGCACTAGCATATGGAGCGTTCTGCACTTCGATACGGAGTGATCTGTACTCAGATATGGACTGATAAGTACTGGGATATGGGGTTATCTGCACTGCGATACTGAGTGATCTGCACCAGGAAATGATGTAATCTACATTGGGTCACATAGTGATCTATACTGGGATCTGGAGTGATCTGCATTGGGATATAGATCAATTTGCACTGGGATACGGAGCGATTTGCCCTGGGATACAGTGCGATCTGCACTGGGATATGTAATGATAATTACTGGGATACGGGGTGGACTGCACTTGGGTAAAGGAGCGATCTGCACTGGGATACGAAGCGATCTGATCTGGGATATGGAGCGATCTGAACTGGTCAAATGAGACATCTGAACTGGGAAATGGAGCGATCTGAACGGGGATAAAGGGTGACCTGCACTGGGATACGGAGCAATCTGAACTGGGATACGGAGTGATTTGTTCTCGGATACGGAGTGATCTGCCCTGGGATATGGAGCAATCTGCACTGGGAAATGGAGCAATCTGCACTTCGATATGGAGCGATCTGCACTGGGATATGGAGCAATCTGCACTGGGATATGGAGCGATCTGTACTGGGATAGGGAGTGATCTGCATTGGGTACGGAGCGATCTGTACTGGGATACGGAGCGATCTGTACCAGGATACGGGATGTTCTGAGCTGGGATATAGTGAAATCTGTACTGCGATACAGAGTGATCTCTCCTGGGATACACGGTGATCTGCACTTGGATACGAAGCGATCTTCACTGGGATATGGATTGATAAGTACTGGGATAAGGGGTTATCTGCAAAGCGATATGGAGTGATCTGCACAAAGAAATGGTGGAATCTGCATTGGGATATGGAGTGATCTGTATTGGGATATGGAGTGATCTGTACTGGGATAAGATTTGATCTGCAGTTTGATTTGGGGTGATCTATCCCAGGATACGGAGCGATCTGAACTTGGATACGGAGCTATCTGCACTGGGTTACAGAGCAATCTTGAGTGGGATACGGAGCGATCTGTACTGGGATACGGTGCGATCTGAACTTGGATACGGAGCGATCTGCACTGGGAAACAGAGCATTCTGCATTTGGATAAGGAGCGATCTTTACTGGGATATGGAAAGATCTGCACTGGGTTAAGGAGCGATCTGTACCGGAATACGGGGTGTTCTGAACTGGGATTCGTTGTGATCTGCACTGGGATCCGATACGCTCTGACTTGGGATATGATATGATCTGCACTGGGGTACAGGGTGATCTGCACTGGGATACAGAGCAATCTGCACTGGGATAGGTCGTGATCTGTACTGGGATATGGAGTGATCTGTACTGGGATACGGAGCGATCTGCCCTGGGATAGACGGTGATCTGCACTGTGATACGAAGCGATCTTCACTGGTATATGGATTGATAAGTACTGGGATAAGTGGTTATCTGCACTGCGATATGGAGTGATCTGCACTAAGAAATGGTGTGATCTGCATTGGGATATGATGTGATCTGTATTGGGATAGGAGTGATCTGTACTGGGATACGATGTGATCTGCAGTGTGATTTGGGGTGATCTATCCTGGGATACGGAGCAATCTGAACTTGGATAAGGAGCTATCAGCACTAGGATACAGTGCGATCTTAACTGAGATACGGGGTGTACTGCACTGGGATACGGAGCGATCTGCCCTGGGATACAGTGTGATCAGGACTGGGATACGTAATGATAATTACTGGGATACGGGGTGGTCTGCACTCTCGTAAGGATTGACCTGCACTGGGATATGGAGTGATCTGATCTGGGATATGGAGCGATCTGAACTGGACAATGGAGAGATCTGAACAGGGAAACGGAGCGATCTGAATGGAGATACAAGGTGATCTTCACTGGGATACGGAGCAATCTGCACTGGGATACGGAGCGATCTGTACTGGGATACGGACTGATCTTTACACCGATATGGAGCGATCTGCACTGGGATATGGAGTGATCTGAACTGGGATACGGAGCAATCTGAACTGGGCTATGGAGTGATCTGTACTGGTAAACGGAGCGATCTGAACTGGGATACAGGGTGATCTGCACTGGGATACGGAGCGATCTGCACTGGGATACGGAGCGATCTGAAACGGGATACTGTGTGATCTGCACTAGCATATGGAGCGTTCTGCACTTCGATACGGAGTGATCTGTACTCAGATATGGACTGATAAGTACTGGGATATGGGGTTATCTGCACTGCGATACTGAGTGATCTGCACTAGGAAATGGTGTAATCTACATTGGGTCACATAGTGATCTATACTGGGATCTGGAGTGATCTGCACTGGGATATAGATCAATTTGCACTGGGATACGGAGCGATCTGCCCTGGGATACATTGCGATCTGCACTGGGATATGTAATGATAATTACTGGGATACGGGGTGGACTGCACTTGGGTAAAGGAGCGATCTGCACTGGGATACGGAGCGATCTGATCTGGGATATGGAGCGATCTGAACTGGTCAAATGAGAGATCTGAACTGGGAAATGGAGCGATCTGAACGGGGATACAGGGTGACCTGCACTGGGATACGGAGCAATCTGAACTGGGATACGGAGTGATTTGTTGTCGGATACGGAGTGATCTGCCCTGGGATATGGAGCAATCTGCACTGGGAAATGGAGCAATCTGCACTGCGATATGGAGCAATCTGCACTGGGATATGGAGCAATCTGCACTGGGATATGGAGCGATCTGTACTGGCATAGGGAGTGATCTGCATTGGGTACGGAGCGATCTGTACTGGGATACGGAGCGATCTGTACCAGGATACGGGATGTTCTGAGCTGGGATATAGTGAAATCTGTACTGCGATACAGAGTGATCTCTCCTGGGATACACGGTGATCTGCACTTGGATACGAAGCGATCTTCACTGGGATATGGATTGATAAGTACTGGGATAAGGGGTTATCTGCAAAGCAATATGGAGTTATCTGCACTAAGAAATGGTGGAATCTGCATTGGGATATGGAGTGATCTGTATTGGGATATGGAGTGATCTGTACTGGGATAAGATTTGATCTGCAGATTGATTTGGGGTGATCTATCCTGAGATACGGAGCGATCTGAACTTGGATACGGAGCTATCTGCACTGGGTTACAGAGCAATCTTGAGTGGGATACGGAGCGATCTGTACTGGGATACGGTGCGATCTGAACTTGGATACGGAGCGATCTGCACTGGGATACAGAGCAATCTTGAGTCGGATACGGAGCGATCTGTACTGGGATACTGTGCGATCTGAACTTGGATACCTAGCGATCTGCACTGGGATACAGAACATTCAGCATTTGGATAAGGAGCGATCTTTACTGGGTTGTGGAAAGATCTGCACTGGGTTAAGGAGCGATCTGTACCGGAATACGGGGTGTTCTGAATTGGGATTCGTTGTGATCTGCACTGGGATCCGGTACGGTCTGACTTGGGATATGACATGATCTGCACTGGGGTACAGGGTGATCTGCACTGGGATACAGAACAATCTGCACTGGGATACGTCGTGATCTGTACTGGGTTATGGAGTGATCTGTACTGGGATACGGAGCGATCTGCCCTGGGATACGTCGTGATCTGCATTGTGATACGAAGCGATCTTCACTAGTATATGGATTGATAAGTACTGGGATAAGTGGTTATCTGCACTGCGATATGGAGTGATCTGCACTAAAAAATGGTGTGATCTGCATTGGGATATGATGTGATCTGTATTGGAATAGGAGTGATCTGTACTGGGATACGATGTGATCTGCAGTGTGATTTGTGTGATCTATCCTGGGATACGGAGCAATCTGAACTTGGATAAGGAGCGATCAGCACTGTGATACAGTGTGATCTTAACTGAGATACGGTGTGAACTGCACAGGGATACGGAGCGATCTGCCCTGGGATACAGTGTGATCTGCACTGGGATACGTAATGATAATTACAGGGATACGGGGTGGTCTGCACTCGCGTAAGGAGTGACCTGCACTGGGATATGGAGCGATCTGATCTGGGATATGGAGCGATCTGAACTGGACAATGGAGAGATCTGAACAGGGAAACAGAGCGATCTGAACGGGGATACAGGGTGATCTGCTTTGGGATACGGAGCAATCTGCACTGGGATACGGAGCAATCTGTACTGGGTTACGGAGTGATCTTTACACCGATATGGAGCGATCTGCACTGGGATATGGAGTGATCTGAACTGGGATACGGAGCAATCTGAAATGGGCTATGGAATGATCTGAACTGGTAAACGGAGCGATCTGAACTGGGATACAGGGTGATCTGCACTGGGATGCAGAGCGATCTGCACTGGGATACGGAGCGATCTGAAACGGGATACCATGTGATCTGCACTAGGATATGGAACGTTCCGCACTTGGATACGGAGTGATCTGTACTCAGATATGGACTGATCAGTACTGGGATATGGGGTTATCTGCACTGCAATACTGAGTGATCTGCACTAGGAAATGGTGTAATCTACATTGGGTCACGCAGTGATCTATACTGAGATCCGGAGTGATATGCCCTGGCATATGGAGTGATCTGCACTTGGACACGGAGTGATCTGTACTCAGATATGGACTGATAAGTGCTTGGGATATGGGGATATCTGCACTGCGATACTGAGTGATCTGCACTAGGAAATGGTGTAATCTACATTGGATCACGTAGTGATCTATACTGGGATCTGGAGTGATCTGCACTGGGATATAGATCAATTTGCACTGGGATACGGAGCGATCTGCCCTGGGATACAGTGCGATCTGCACTGGGATATGTAATGGTAATTACTGGGATATGGGGTGGACTGCACTTGGGTAAAGGAGCGATCTGCACTGGGATACAGAGCGATCTGCACTGGGATACGGAGCGATCTGAACTGGGATACAGAGTGATTTGAACTCGGATACAGATCGATCTGCACTGGGATATGGAGCAATCTGCATTGGGATACAGAGCAATCTGCACTGGGATATGGAGCTCTCTGCACTGCGATATGAAGCGATCTGCACTGGGATATGGAGCAATCTGCACTGGGATATGGAGCGATCTGTACTGGGATAGGGAGTGATCTGCATTGGGTACGGAGCGATCTGTACTGGGATACGGAGCGATCTGTACCAGGATACGGGATGTTCTCAGCTGGGATATAGTGAAATCTGTACTGCGATACAGAGTGATCTCTCCTGGGATACACGGTGATCTGCACTTGGATACGAAGCGATCTTCACTGGGATATGGATTGATAAGTACTGGGATAAGGGGTTATCTGCAAAGCGATATGGAGTGATCTGCACAAAGAAATGGTGTAATCTGCATTGGGATATGGAGTGATCTGTATTGGGATATGGAGTGATCTGTACTGGGAAAATATTTGATCTGCAGTTTGATTTGGGGTGATCTATCCTGGGATACGGAGCGATCTGAACTTGGATACGGAGCTATCTGCACTGGGATAAAGAGCAATCATCAGTGGGATACGGAGCGATCTGTACTGGGATACGGTGCGATCTGAACTTGGATATGGAGCGATCTGCACTGGGATACAGAGCATTCTGCATTTGGATAAGGAGCGATCTTTACTGGGATATGGAAAGATCTGCACTGGGTTAAGGAGCGATCTGTACCAAAATATGGGGTGTTCTGAACTGGGATTCATTGTGATCTGCGCTGGGATCCGGTACGATCTGACTTGTGATATGAGATGACCTGCACTGGGGTACAGAGTGATCTGCACTGGGATACAGAGCAATCTGCACTGGGATACGTCGTGATCTCTACTGGGATATGGAGTGATCTGTACTGGGATACGGAGCGATCTGCCCTGGGATACACCGTGATCTGTACTGTGATACAAAGCGATCTTCACTGGTATATGGATTGATAAGTACTGGGATAACTGGTTATCTGCACTGCGATATGGAGTGATCTGCATTAAGAAATGGTGTGATCTGCATTGGGATGTGATGTGATCTGTATTGGGATAGGAGTGATCTGTACTGGGATACGATGTGATCTGCAGTGTGATTTGGGGTGATCTATCCTGGGATACGGAGCAATCTGAACTTGGATAAGGAGCTATCAGCACTGGGATACAGTGTGATCTTAACTGAGATACGGGGTGTACTGCACTGGGATACGGAGCGATCTGCCCTGGGATACAGTGTGATCAGGACTGGGATGCGTAATGATAATTACTGGGATACGGGGTGGTCTGCACTCTCGTAAGGAGTGACCTGCACTGGGATATGGAGCGATCTGATCTGGGATATGGAGCGATCTGAACTGGACAATGGAGAGATCTGAACAGGGAAACGGAGCGATCTGAATGGAGATACAGGGTGATCTGCACTGGGATAGGGAGCAATCTGCACTGGGATACGGAGCGATCTGTACTGGGATACGGAGTGATCTTTACACCGATATGGAGCGATCTGCACTGGGATATGGAGTGATCTGAACTGGGATACGGAGCAATCTGAACTGGGCTATGGAGTGATCTGAACTGGTAAACGGAGCGATCTGAACTGGGATACAGGGTGATCTGCACTGGGATACGGAGCGATCTGCACTGGGATGCGGAGCGATCTGAAACAGGATACTGTGTGATCTGCACTAGCATATGGAGCGTTCTGCACTTCGATACGGAGTGATCTGTACTCAGATATTGACTGATAAGTACTGGGATATGGGGTTATCTGCACTGCGTTACTGAGTGATCTGCACTAGGAAATGGTGTAATCTACATTGGGTCACGTAGTGATCTATACTGGGATCTGGAGTGAACTGCACTGGGATATAGATCAATTTGCACTGGGATGCGGAGCGATCTGCCCTGGGATACATTGCGATCTGCACTGGGATATGTAATGATAATTACTGGGATACGGGGTGGACTGCACTTGGGTAAAGGAGTGATCTGCACTGGGATATGGAGCGATCTGATGTGGGATATGGAGCGATCTGAACTGGTCAAATGAGACATCTGAACTGGGAAATGGAGTGATCTGAACGGGGAGACAGGGTGACCTGCACTGGGATACGGAGCAATCTGAACTGGGATACGGAGTGATTTGTTCTCGGATACGGAGTGATCTGCCCTGGGATATGGAGCAATCTGCACTGGGAAATGGAGCAATCTGCACTGCGATATGGAGCGATCTGCACTGGGATATGGAGCAATCTGCACTGGGATATGGAGCGATCTGTACTGGGATAGGGAATGATCTGTACCAGGATACGGGATGTTCTGAGCTGGGATATAGTGAAATCTGTACTGCGATACAGAGTGATCTCTCCTGGGATACACGGTGATCTGCACTTGGATACGAAGCGATCTTCACTGGGATATGGATTGATAAGTACTGGGATAAGGGGTTATCTGCAATGCGATATGGAGTGATCTGCACTAAGAAATGGTGGAATCTGCATTGGGATATGGAGTGATCTGTATTGGGATATGGAGTGATCTGTACTGGGATAAGATTTGATCTGCAGTTTCATTTGTGGTGATCTATCCTGGGATACGGAGCGATCTGAACTTGGATACGGAGCTATCTGCACTGGGTTACAGAGCAATCTTGAGTGGGATACGGAGCGATCTGTACTGGGATACAGTGCGATCTGAACTTGGATACGGAGCGATCTGCACTGGGATACAGAGCATTCTGCATTTGGTTAAGGAGCGATCTTTACTGGGATGTGGAAAGATCTGCACTGGGATACGGAGCGATCTGAAACGGGATACCGTGTGATCTGCACTAGGATATGGAACGTTCTGCACTTGGATACGGAGTGATCTGTACTCAGATATGGACTGATAAGTACTGGGATATGGGGTTATCTGCACTGCAATACTGAGTGATCTGCACTAGGAAATGGTGTAATCTACATTGGGTCACGCAGTGATTTATACTGAGATCCGGAGTGATATGCCCTGGCATATGGAGTGATCTGCACTTGGATACGGAGTGATCTGTACTCAGATATGGACTGATAAGTGTTTGGGATATGGGGATATCTGCACTGCGATACTGAGTGATCTGCACTAGGAAATGGTGCAATCTACATTGGGTCACGTAGTGATCTATTCTGGGATCTGGAGTGATCTGCACTGGGATATAGATCAATTTGCACTGGGATACGGAGCGATCTGCCCTGGGATACAGTGCGATCTGCACTGGGATATGTAATGATAATTACTGGGATATGGGGTGGACTGCACTTGGGTAAAGGAGCGATCTGCACTGGGATACGGAGCGATCTGCAATGGGATACGGAGCGATCTGAACTGGGATACAGAGTGATTTGAACTCGGATACAGATCGATCTGCACTGGGATATGGAGCAATCTGCATTGGGATACAGAGCAATCTGCACTGGGATATGGAGCAATCTGCACTGCGATATGAAGCGATCTGCACTGGGATATGGAGCAATCT
This sequence comes from Isurus oxyrinchus, assembly GCA_026770705.1. Lineage (NCBI taxonomy): Eukaryota > Metazoa > Chordata > Chondrichthyes > Lamniformes > Lamnidae > Isurus > Isurus oxyrinchus. The sequence goes on from JANJGN010000034.1 coordinate 268,602, forward strand.
GCACTGGGATATGGAGCGATCTGTACTGGGATAGGGAGTGATCTGCATTGGGTACGGAGCGATCTGTACTGGGATACGGAGCGATCTGTACCAGGATACGGGATGTTCTGAGCTGGGATATAGTGAAATCTGTACTGCGATACAGAGTGATCTCTCCTGGGATACACGGTGATCTGCACTTGGATACGAAGCGATCTTCACTGGGATATGGATTGATAAGTACTGGGATAAGGGGTTATCTGCAAAGCGACATGGAGTGATCTGCACTAAGAAATGGTGGAATCTGCATTGGGGTATGGAGTGATCTGTATTGGGATATGGAGTGATCTGTACTGGGAAAATATTTGATCTGCAGTTTGTTTTGGGGTGATCTATCCTGGGATACGGAGCGATCTGAACTTGGATACGGAGCAATCTGCACTGGGATACAGAGCAATCTTCAGTGGGATAGGGAGCGATCTGTACTGGGATACGGTGCGATCTGAACTTGGATATGGAGCGATCTGCACTGGGATACAGAGCATTCTGCATTTGGATAAGGAGCGATCTTTACTGGGATATGGAAAGATCTGCACTGGGTTAAGGAGCGATCTGTAGCTGAATACGGGGTGTTCTGAACTGGGATTCGTTGTGATCTGCACTGGGACCCGGTACGATCTGACTTGTGATATGACATGACCTGCACTGGGGTACAGGGTGATCTGCACTGGGATACAGAGCAATCTGCACTGGGATACGTCGTGATCTGTACTGGGATACGGAGCGATCTGCCCTGGGATACACCGTGATCTGTACTGTGATACGAAGCGATCTTCACTGGTATATGGATTGATAAGTACTGGGATAAGTGGTTATCTGCACTGCGATATGGAGTGATCTGCACTAAGAAATGGTGTGATCTGCATTGGGATATGATGTGATCTGTATTGGGATAGGAGTGATCTGTACTGGGATACGATGTGATCTGCAGTGTGATTTGGGGTGATCTATCCTGGGATACGGAGCAATCTGAACTTGGATAAGGAGCTATCAGCACTGGGATACAGTGTGATCTTAACTGAGATACGGGGTGTACTGCACTGGGATACGAAGCGATCTGCCCTGGGATACAGTGTGATCAGGACTGGGATACGTAATGATAATTACTGGGATATGGGGTGGTCTGCACTCTTGTAAGGAGTGACCTGCACTGGGATATGGAGCGATCTGATCTGGGATATGGAGCGATCTGAACTGGACAATGGAGAGATCTGAACAGGGAAACGGAGCAATCTGAACGGAGATACAGGGTGATCTGCACTGGGATACGGAGCAAGCTGCACTGGGATACGGAGCGATCTGTACTGGGATACGGAGTGATCTTTACACCGATATGGAGCGATCTGCACTGGGATATGGAGTGATCTGAACAGGGATACGGAGCAATCTGAACTGGGCTATGGAGTGATCTGAACTGGTAAACGGAGCAATCTGAACTGGGATACAGGGTGATCTGCACTGGGATACGGAGCGATCTGCACTGGGATACGGAGCGATCTGAAACGGGATACTGTGTGATCTGCACTAGCATATGGAGCGTTCTGCACTTGGATACGGAGTGATCTGTACTCAGATATGGACTGATAAGTACTGGGATATGGGGTTATCTGCACTGCAATACTGAGTGATCTGCACTAGGAAATGGTGTAATCTACATTGGGTCACGCAGTGATCTATACTGCGATCCGGAGTGATATGCCCTGGCATATGGAGTGATCTGCACTTGGATACGGAGTGATCTGTACTCAGATATGGACTGATAAGTGTTTAGGATATGGGGATATCTGCACTGTGATACTGAGTGATCTGCACTAGGAAATGGTGTAATCTTCATTGGGTCACGTAGTGATCTATTCTGGGATCTGGAGTGATCTGCACTGGGATATAGATCAATTTGCACTGGGATACGGAGCGATCTGCCCTGGGATACAGTGCGATCTGCACTGGGATATGTAATGATAATTACTGGGATATGGGGTGGACTGCACTTGGGTAAAGGAGCGATCTGCACTGGGATACGGAGCGATCTGCACTGGGATACGGAGCGATCTGAACTGGGATAAAGAGTGATTTGAACTCGGATACAGATCGATCTGCACTGGGATATGGAGCAATCTGCATTGGGATACAGAGCAATCTGCACTGTGATATGAAGCGATCTGCACTGGGATATGGAGCAATCTGCACTGGGATATGGAGCGATCTGTACTGGGATAGGGAGTGATCTGTACTGGGATAGGGAGTGATCTGCATTGGGTACGGAGTGATCTGTACTGGGATACGGAGCGATCTGTACCAGGATACGGGATGTTCTGAGCTGGGATATAGTGAAATCTGTACTGCTATACAGAGTGATCTCTCCTGGGATACACGGTGATCTGCACTTGGATACGAAGCGATCTTCACTGGGATATGGATTGATAAGACTGGGATAAGGGGTTATCTGCAAAGCGATATGGAGTGATCTGCACAAAGAAATGGTGGAATCTGCATTGGGATATGGAGTGATCTGTATTGGGATATGGAGTGATCTGTACTGGGATAAGATTTGATCTGCAGTTTGATTTGGGGTGATCTATCCTGGGATACGGAGCGATCTGAACTTGGATACGGAGCTATCTGCACTGGGATAAAGAGCAATCTTCAGTGGGATACGGAGCGATCTGTACTGGGATACGGTGCGATCTGAACGTGGATACGGAGCGATCTGCACTGGGATACAGAGCATTCTGCGTTTGGATAAGGAGCGATCTTTACTGGGATATGGAAAGATCTGCACTGAGTTAAGGAGCGATCTGTACCGGAATACTGGGTGTTCTGAACTGGGATTCGTTGTGATCTGCACTGGGAACCGGTACGATCTGACTTGGGATATGACATGATCTGCACTGGGGTACAGGTTGATCTGCACTGGGATACAGAGCAATCAGCACTGGGATACGTCGTGATCTCTACTGGGATATGGAGTGATCTGTACTGGGATACAGAGCGATCTGCCCTGGGATACACGGTGATCTGCACTGTGATACGAAGCGATCTTCACTGGTATATGGATTGATAAGTACTGGGATAAGTGGTTATCTGCACTGCGATATGGAGTGATCTGCACTAAGAAATGGTGTGATCTGCATTGGGATATGATGTGATCTGTATTGGGTTAGGAGTGATCTGTACTGGGATAAGATGTGATCTGCAGCTTGATTTGGGGTGATCTATCCTGGGATACGGAGCAATCTGAACTTGGATAAGGAGCTATCTGCACTGGGATACAGTGTGATCTTAACTGAGAAACGGGGTGAAATGCACTGGGATACGGAGCGATCTGCCCTGGGATACAGTGTGATCTGCACTGGGATACGTAATGATAATTACTGGGATACGGGGTGGTCTGCACTCGCGTAAGGAGTGACCTGCACTGGGATATGGAGCGATCTGATCTGGGATATGGAGCGATCTGAACTGGAAAATGGAGAGATCTGAACGGAAATGGAGCGATCTGAACGGGGATATAGGGTGATCTGCACTGGGATACGGAGTAATCTGCACTGGGATACGCAGCGATCTGTACTGGGTTACGGAGTGATCTTTACACCGATATGGAGCAATCTGCACTGGGATATGGAGTGATCTGAACTGGGATACGGAGCATTCTGAACTGGGCTATGGAGTGATCTGAACTGGTAAACGGAGCGATCTGAACTGGGATACAGGGTGATCTGCACTGGGATACGGAGCGATCTGAAACAGGATACCGTGTGATCTGCACTAGGATATGGAACGTTCTGCACTTGGATACGGAGTGATCTGTACTCAGATATGGACTGATAAGTACTTGGATATGGGGTTATCTGCACTGCAATACTGAGTGATCTGCACTAGGAAATGGTGTAATCTACATTGGGTTACGCAGTGATCTATACTGAGATCCGGAGTGATATGCCCTGGCATATGGAGTGATCTGCACTTGGATACGGAGTGATCTGTACTCAGATATGGACTGATAAGTGTTTGGGATATGGGGATATCTGCACTGCGATACTGAGTGATCTGCACTAGGAAATGGTGTAATCTACATTGGGTCACGTAGTGATCTATACTGGGATCAGGAGTGATCTGCCCTGGGATACAGTGCGATCTGCACTGGGATATGGAACAATCTGCACTGCGATATGAAGCGATCTACAATGGGATATGGAGCAATCTGCACTGGGATATGGAGCGATCTGTACTGGGATGGGGAGTGATCTGCATTGGGTACGGAGCGATCTGTACTGGGATACGGAGCGATCTGTACCAGGATACGGGATGTTCTGAGCTGGGATATAGTGAAATCTGTACTGCGATACAGAGTGATCTCTCCTGGGATACACGGTGATCTGCACTTGGATACGAAGCGATCTTCACTGGGATAGAGATTGATAAGTAATGGGATAATGGGTTATCTGCACAGCGATATGGAGTTATCTGCACAAAGAAATGGTGTAATCTGCATTGGGATATGGAGTGATCTGTATTGGGATATGGAGTGATCTGTACTGGGATAAGATTTGATCTGCAGTTTGATTTGGGGTGATCTATCCTGGGATACGGAGCGATCTGAACTTGGATACGGAGCTATCTGCACTGGGATAAAGAGCAATCTTCAGTGGGATACGGAGCGATCTGTACTGGGATAGGGTGCGATCTGAACTTGGATACGGAGCGATCTGCACTGGGATACAGAGCATTCTGCGTTTGGATAAGGAGCGATCTTTACTGGGATATGGAAAGATCTGCACTGAGTTAAGGAGCGATCTGTACCGGAATACTGGGTGTTCTGAACTGGGATTCGTTGTGATCTGCACTGGGAACCGGTACGATCTGACTTGGGATATGACATGATCTGCACTGGGGTACAGGGTGATCTGCACTGGATACAGAGCAATCTGCACTGGGATACTTCGTGATCTGTACTGGGATATGGAGTGATCTGTACTGGGATACGGAGCGATCTGCCCTGGGATACACGGTGATCTGCACTGTGATACGAAGCGATCTTCACTGGTATATGAATTGATAAGTACTGGATAAGTGGTTATCTGCACTGCGATATGGAGTGATCTGCACTAAGAAATGGTGTGATCTGCATTGGGATATGATGTGATCTGTATTGGGATAGGAGTGATCTGTACTGGGATACGATGTGATCTGCAGTGTGATTTGGGGGTGATCTATCCTGGGAAACGGAGCAATCTGAACTTGGATAAGGAGCTATCTGCACTGGGATACAGTGTGATCTCAACTGAGATACGTGGTGTACTGCATTGGGATACGGAGCGATTTGCTCCTGGGATACAGTGTGATCAGGACTGGGATACGTAATGATAATTACTGGGATACGGGGTGGTCTGCACTCTCGTAAGGAGTGACCTGCACTGGATTATGGAGCGATATGATCTGGGATATGGAGCTATCTGAACTGGACAATGAGAGATCTGAACAGGGAAATGGAGCAATCTGAACGGAGATACAGGGTGATCTGCACTGGGATACGGAGCAATCTGCACTGGGATACGAGCAATCTGTACTGGGTTACGGAGTGATTCTTTACACCGAAATGGAGCGATCTGCACTGGGATATGGAGTGATCTGAACTGGGATACGAGCAATCTGAACTGGGCTATGGAGTGATCTGAACTGGGTAAACGGAGCGATCTGAACTGGGATACAGGGTGATCAGCACTGGGATATGGAGCGATCTGCACTGGGATACGGAGCGATCTGAAACGGAATACTGTGTGATCTGCCCTAGCATATGGAGCGTTCTGCACTTCGATACGGAGTGATCTGTACTCAGATATGGACTGATAAGTACTGGGATATGGGGTTATCTGCACTGCGATACTGAGTGATCTGCACTAGGAAATGGTGTAATCTACATTGCGTCACGTAGTGATCTATACTGGAATCTGGAGTGATCTGCACTGGGATATAGATCAATTTGCACTGGGATACGGAGCGATCTGCCCTGGGATAAAGTGCGATCTGCACTGGGGACATGTAATGATAATTACTGGGATATGGGGTGGACTGCACTTGGGTAAGGAGCAATATGCACTGGGATACGGAGCGATCTGATCTGGGATATGGAGCGATCTGAACTGGTCAAATGAGACATCTGAACTGGGAAATGGAGCGATCTGAATGGGGATACAGGGTGACCTGCACTGGGATACGGAGCAAATCTGAACTGGATAAGGAATGATTTGTTCTCGGATACGGAGTGATCTGCCCTGGGATATGGAGCAATCTGCATGGGAAATTGGAGCAATCTGCACTGCGATATGGAGCGATCTGCACTGGGATATGGAGCAATCTGCACTGGGATATGGAGCGATCTGTACTGGGATAGGGAGTGATCTGCATTGGGTACGGTGCGATCTGTACTGGGATACAGGAGTGATCTGTACCAGAATACGGGATGTTCTGAGCTGGGATAAAGTGAAATCTGTACTGCGATACAGAGTGATATCTCCTGGGATACACGGTGATCAGCACTTGGATACGAAAGCGATCTTCACTGGGATATGGATTGATAAGTACTCGGGAATAAGGGATTATCTCCAAAAGCGATATGGAGTGATCTGCACTTAGAAATGGTGTAATCTGCTTTGGGATATGGAGTGATCTGTATTGGGATATGGAGTGATCTGTACTGGGATAAGATTTGATCTGCAGTTTGATTTGTGGTGATCTATCCTGGGATACGGAGCGATCTGAACTTGGATACGGAGCTATCTGCACTGGGTTACAGAGCAATCTTGAGTGGGATACGGAGCGATCTGTACTGGGATACGGTGCGTTCTGAACTTGGATACGGAGCGATCTGCACTGGATACAGAAGCATTCTGCATTTGGATAAGGAGCGATCTTTACTGGGATATGGAAAGATCAGCACTGGGTTCAGGAGCGAACTGTACCGGATAACGGGGTGTTCTGAATTGGGATTCGTTGTGATCTGCACTGGGATCCGGTACGATCTGACTTGGGATATGACATGATCTGCACTGGGGTACAGGGTGATCTGCACTGGGATACAGAGCAATCTGCAGTGGGATACGTTGTGATCTGTACTGGGATATGGAGTGATCTGTACTGGGATACGGAGCGATCTGCCCTGGGATACACGGTGATCTGCACTGTGATACGAAGCGATCTTCACTGTATATGGATTGATAAGTACGGGGATAAGTGGTTATCTGCACTGCGATATGGAGTGATCTGCACTAAGAAATGGGTGTGATCTGCATTGGGATATGATGTGATCTGTATTGGGATAGGAATGATCTGTACTGGGATACGATGTGATCTGCAGTTTGATTTGGGGTGATCTATCCTCGGATTCGGAGCAATCTGAACTTGGATAAGGAGCTATCTGCACTGGGATACAGTGTGATCTTAACTGAGATGCGGGGTGAACTGCACAGGGATACGGAGCGATCTGCCCTGGGATACAGTGTGATCTGCACTGGGATACGTAATGATAATTACTGGGATACGGGGTGGTCTGCAATCGCGTGAGGAGTGACCTGCACTGGGATATGGAGCGATCTGATCTGGGATATGGAGCGATCTGAACTGGACAATGGAGAGATCTGAACAGGGAAACGGAGCGATCTGAACGGGGATACAGGGTGATCTGCCTTGGGATACGGAGCAATCTGCACTGGGATACGCAGCGATCTGTACTGGGTTACGGAGTGATCTTTACACCGATATGGAGTGATCTGCACTGGGATATGGAGTGATCTGAACTGGGATACGGAGCAATCTGAAATGGGCTATGGAATGATCTGAACTGGTAACGGAGCGATCTGAACTGGGATACAGGGTGATCTACACTGGGATTACGCAGCGATCTGAAACGGGATACCGTGTGATCTGCACTAGAGATATGGAACGTTCTGCACTTGGATACGGAGTGATCTGTACTCAGATATGGACTGATAAGTACTGGGATATGGGGTTATCTGCACTGCAATACTGAGTGATCTGCACTAGGAAATGGTGTAATCTACATTGGGTCACGCAGTGATCTATACTGCGATCCGGAGTGATATGCCCTGGCATATGAGTGATCTGCACTTGGATACGGAGTGATCTGTACTCAGATATGGACTGATAAGTGTTTAGGATATGGGGATATCTGCACTGTGATACTGAGTGATCTGCACTAGGAAATGGTGTAATCTTCATTGGGTCACGTAGTGATCTATTCTGGGATCTGGAGTGATCTGCACTGGGATATAGATCAATTTGCACTGGGATACGGAGCGATCTGCCCTGGGATACAGTGCGATCTGCACTGGGATAGTAATGATAATTACTGGGATATGGGGTGGACTGCACTTGGGTAAAGGAGCGATCTGCACCTGGGATACGGAGCGATCTGCACTGGGAATACGGAGCGATCTGAAACTGGGATAATAGAGTGATTTGACTCGGATACAGATCGATCTGCACTGGGATATGGAGCAATCTGCATTGGGGATACAGAGCAATCTGCACTGTGATATGAAGCGATCTGCACTGGGATATGGAGCAATCTGCACTGGGAATGGAGCGATCTGTACTGGGATAGGGAGTGATCTGTACTGGGATAGGGAGTGATCTGCATTGGGGTACGGAGTGATCTGTACTGGGATACGGAGCGATCTGTACCAGGATACGGGGATGTTCTGAGCTGGGATATAGTGAAATCTGTACTGCTATACAGAGTGATCTCTCCTGGGATACACGTGATCTGCACTTGGATACGAAGCGATCTTCACTGGGATATGGATTGATAAGACTGGGATAAGGGGTTATCTGCAAAGCGATATGGAGTGATCTGCACAAAGAAATGGGTGGAATCTGCATTGGGATATGGAGTGATGATATGGAGTGATCTGTACTGGGATAAGATTTGATCTGCAGTTTGATTTGGGGTGATCTATCCTGGGATACGGAGCGATCTGAACTTGGATACGGAGCTATCTGCACTGGGATAAAGAGCAATCTTCAGTGGGATACGGAGCGATCTGTACTGGGATACGGTGCGATCTGAACGTGGATACGGAGCGATCTGCACTGGGATACAGAGCATTCTGCGTTTGGATAAGGAGCGATCTTTACTGGGATATGGAAAGATCTGCACTGAGTTAAGGAGCGATCTGTACCGGAATACTGGGTGTTCTGAACTGGGATTCGTTGTGATCTGCACTGGGAACCGGTACGATCTGACTTGGGATATGACATGATCTGCACTGGGGTACAGGTTGATCTGCACTGGGATACAGAGCAATCAGCACTGGGATACGTCGTGATCTGTACTGGGATATGGAGTGATCTGTACTGGGATACGGAGCGATCTGCCCTGGGATACACGGTGATCTGCACTGTGATACGAAGCGATCTTCACTGGTATATGGATTGATAAGTACTGGGATAAGTGGTTATCTGCACTGCGATATGGAGTGATCTGCACTAAGAAATGGTGTGATCTGCATTGGGATATGATGTGATCTGTATTGGGTTAGGAGTGATCTGTACTGGGATAAGATGTGATCTGCAGCTTGATTTGGGGTGATCTATCCTGGGATACGGAGCAATCTGAACTTGGATAAGGAGCTATCTGCACTGGGATACAGTGTGATCTTAACTGAGAAACGGGGTGAAATGCACTGGGATACGGAGCGATCTGCCCTGGGATACAGTGTGATCTGCACTGGGATACGTAATGATAATTACTGGGATACGGGGTGGTCTGCACTCGCGTAAGGAGTGACCTGCACTGGGATATGGAGCGATCTGATCTGGGATATGGAGCGATCTGAACTGGAAAATGGAGAGATCTGAACGGAAATGGAGCGATCTGAACGGGGATATAGGGTGATCTGCACTGGGATACGGAGTAATCTGCACTGGGATACGCAGCGATCTGTACTGGGTTACGGAGTGATCTTTACACCGATATGGAGCAATCTGCACTGGGATATGGAGTGATCTGAACTGGGATACGGAGCATTCTGAACTGGGCTATGGAGTGATCTGAACTGGTAAACGGAGCGATCTGAACTGGGATACAGGGTGATCTGCACTGGGATACGGAGCGATCTGAAACAGGATACCGTGTGATCTGCACTAGGATATGGAACGTTCTGCACTTGGATACGGAGTGATCTGTACTCAGATATGGACTGATAAGTACTGGGATATGGGTTTATCTGCACTGCAATACTGAGTGATCTGCACTAGGAAATGGTGTAATCTACATTGGGTTACGCAGTGATCTATACTGAGATCCGGAGTGATATGCCCTGGCATATGGAGTGATCTGCACTTGGATACGGAGTGATCTGTACTCAGATATGGACTGATAAGTGTTTGGGATATGGGGATATCTGCACTGCGATACTGAGTGATCTGCACTAGGAAATGGTGTAATCTACATTGGGTCACGTAGTGATCTATACTGGGATCAGGAGTGATCTGCCCTGGGATACAGTGCGATCTGCACTGGGATATGGAACAATCTGCACTGCGATATGAAGCGATCTACAATGGGATATGGAGCAATCTGCACTGGGATATGGAGCGATCTGTACTGGGATGGGGAGTGATCTGCATTGGGTACGGAGCGATCTGTACTGGGATACGGAGCGATCTGTACCAGGATACGGGATGTTCTGAGCTGGGATATAGTGAAATCTGTACTGCGATACAGAGTGATCTCTCCTGGGATACACGGTGATCTGCACTTGGATACGAAGCGATCTTCACTGGGATAGAGATTGATAAGTAATGGGATAATGGGTTATCTGCACAGCGATATGGAGTTATCTGCACAAAGAAATGGTGTAATCTGCATTGGGATATGGAGTGATCTGTATTGGGATATGGAGTGATCTGTACTGGGATAAGATTTGATCTGCAGTTTGATTTGGGGTGATCTATCCTGGGATACGGAGCGATCTGAACTTGGATACGGAGCTATCTGCACTGGGATAAAGAGCAATCTTCAGTGGGATACGGAGCGATCTGTACTGGGATAGGGTGCGATCTGAACTTGGATACGGAGCGATCTGCACTGGGATACAGAGCATTCTGCGTTTGGATAAGGAGCGATCTTTACTGGGATATGGAAAGATCTGCACTGAGTTAAGGAGCGATCTGTACCGGAATACTGGGTGTTCTGAACTGGGATTCGTTGTGATCTGCACTGGGAACCGGTACGATCTGACTTGGGATATGACATGATCTGCACTGGGGTACAGGGTGATCTGCACTGGGATACAGAGCAATCTGCACTGGGATACGTCGTGATCTGTACTGGGATATGGAGTGATCTGTACTGGGATACGGAGCGATCTGCCCTGGGATACACGGTGATCTGCACTGTGATACGAAGCGATCTTCACTGGTATATGGATTGATAAGTACTGGGATAAGTGGTTATCTGCACTGCGATATGGAGTGATCTGCACTAAGAAATGGTGTGATCTGCATTGGGATATGATGTGATCTGTATTGGGATAGGAGTGATCTGTACTGGGATACGATGTGATCTGCAGTGTGATTTGGGGTGATCTATCCTGGGATACGAAGCAATCTGAACTTGGATAAGGAGCTATCTGCACTGGGATACAGTGTGATCTCAACTGAGATACGTGGTGTACTGCATTGGGATACGGAGCGATTTGCCCTGGGATACAGTGTGATCAGGACTGGGATACGTAATGATAATTACTGGGATACGGGGTGGTCTGCACTCGCGTAAGGAGTGACCTGCACTGGGATATGGAGCGATCTGATCTGGGATATGGAGCTATCTGAACTGGACAATGGGGAGATCTGAACAGGGAAATGGAGCAATCTGAACGGAGATACAGGGTGATCTGCACTGGGATACGGAGCAATCTGCACTGGGATACGGAGCAATCTGTACTGGGATACGGAGTGATCTTTACACCGAAATGGAGCGATCTGAACTGGGATATGGAGTGATCTGAACTGGGATACGGAGCAATCTGAACTGGGCTATGGAGTGATCTGAACTGGTAAACGGAGCGATCTGAACTGGGATACAGGGTGATCTGCACTGGGATATGGAGCGATCTGCACTGGGATACGGAGCGATCTGAAACGGGATACTGTGTGATCTGCCCTAGCATATGGAGCGTTCTGCACTTCGATACGGAGTGATCTGTACTCAGATATGGACTGATAAGTACTGGGATATGGGGTTATCTGCACTGCGATACTGAGTGATCTGCACTAGGAAATGGTGTAATCTACATTGCGTCACGTAGTGATCTATACTGGAATCTGGAGTGATCTGCACTGGGATATAGATCAATTTGCACTGGGATACGGAGCGATCTGCCCTGGGATTATGTGCGATCTGCACTGGGACATGTAATGATAATTACTGGGATATGGGGTGGACTGCACTTGGGTAAGGAGCAATATGCACTGGGATACGGAGCGATCTGATCTGGGATATGGAGCGATCTGAACTGGTCAAATGAGACATCTGAACTGGGAAATGGAGCGATCTGAACGGGGATACAGGGTGACCTGCACTGGGATACGGAGCAATCTGAACTGGGATAAGGAATGATTTGTTCTCGGATACGGAGTGATCTGCCCTGGGATATGGAGCAATCTGCACTGGGAAATGGAGCAATCTGCACTGCGATATGGAGCGATCTGCACTGGGATATGGAGCAATCTGCACTGGGATATGGAGCGATCTGTACTGGGATAGGGAGTGATCTGCATTGGGTACGGAGCGATCTGTACTGGGATACGGAGTGATCTGTACCAGAATACGGGATGTTCTGAGCTGGGATATAGTGAAATCTGTACTGCGATACAGAGTGATCTCTCCTGGGATACACGGTGATCAGCACTTGGATACGAAGCGATCTTCACTGGGATATGGATTGATAAGTACTGGGATAAGGGATTATCTGCAAAGCGATATGGAGTGATCTGCACTTAGAAATGGTGTAATCTGCTTTGGGATATGGAGTGATCTGTATTGGGATATGGAGTGATCTGTACTGGGATAAGATTTGATCTGCAGTTTGATTTGTGGTGATCTATCCTGGGATACGGAGCGATCTGAACTTGGATACGGAGCTATCTGCACTGGGTTACAGAGCAATCTTGAGTGGGATACGGAGCGATCTGTACTGGGATACGGTGCGTTCTGAACTTGGATACGGAGCGATCTGCACTGGGATACAGAGCATTCTGCATTTGGATAAGGAGCGATCTTTACTGGGATATGGAAAGATCAGCACTGGGTTCAGGAGCGAACTGTACCGGAATACGGGGTGTTCTGAATTGGGATTCGTTGTGATCTGCACTGGGATCTGGTACGATCTGACTTGGGATATGACATGATCTGCACTGGGGTACAGGGTGATCTGCACTGGGATACAGAGCAATCTGCAGTGGGATACGTTGTGATCTGTACTGGGATATGGAGTGATCTGTACTGGGATACGGAGCGATCTGCCCTGGGATACACGGTGATCTGCACTGTGATACGAAGCGATCTTCACTGGTATATGGATTGATAAGTACTGGGATAAGTGGTTATCTGCACTGCGATATGGAGTGATCTGCACTAAGAAATGGTGTGATCTGCATTGGGATATGATGTGATCTGTATTGGGATAGGAATGATCTGTACTGGGATACGATGTGATCTGCAGTTTGATTTGGGGTGATCTATCCTCGGATTCGGAGCAATCTGAACTTGGATAAGGAGCTATCTGCACTGGGATACAGTGTGATCTTAACTGAGATGCGGGGTGAACTGCACAGGGATACGGAGCGATCTGCCCTGGGATACAGTGTGATCTGCACTGGGATACGTAATGATAATTACTGGGATACGGGGTGGTCTGCAATCGCGTGAGGAGTGACCTGCACTGGGATATGGAGCGATCTGATCTGGGATATGGAGCGATCTGAACTGGACAATGGAGAGATCTGAACAGGGAAACGGAGCGATCTGAACGGGGATACAGGGTGATCTGCCTTGGGATACGGAGCAATCTGCACTGGGATACGCAGCGATCTGTACTGGGTTACAGAGTGATCTTTACACCGATATGGAGTGATCTGCACTGGGATATGGAGTGATCTGAACTGGGATACGGAGCAATCTGAAATGGGCTATGGAATGATCTGAACTGGTAAACGGAGCGATCTGAACTGGGATACAGGGTGATCTGCACTGGGATACGCAGCGATCTGAAACGGGATACCGTGTGATCTGCACTAGGATATGGAACGTTCTGCACTTGGATACGGAGTGATCTGTACTCAGATATGGACTGATAAGTACTGGGATATGGGGTTATCTGCACTGCAATACTGAGTGATCTGCACTAGGAAATGGTGTAATCTACATTGGGTCACGCAGTGATCTATACTGCGATCCGGAGTGATATGCCCTGGCATATGGAGTGATCTGCACTTGGATACGGAGTGATCTGTACTCAGATATGGACTGATAAGTGTTTAGGATATGGGGATATCTGCACTGTGATACTGAGTGATCTGCACTAGGAAATGGTGTAATCTTCATTGGGTCACGTAGTGATCTATTCTGGGATCTGGAGTGATCTGCACTGGGATATAGATCAATTTGCACTGGGATACGGAGCGATCTGCCCTGGGATACAGTGCGATCTGCACTGGGATATGTAATGATAATTACTGGGATATGGGGTGGACTGCACTTGGGTAAAGGAGCGATCTGCACTGGGATACGGAGCGATCTGCACTGGGATACGGAGCGATCTGAACTGGGATAAAGAGTAATTTGAACTCGGATACAGATCGATCTGCACTGGGATATGGAGCAATCTGCATTGGGATACAGAGCAATCTGCACTGCGATATGAAGCGATCTGCACTGGGATATGGAGCAATCTGCACTGGGATATGGAGCGATCTGTACTGGGATAGGGAGTGATCTGTACTGGGATAGGGAGTGATCTGCATTGGGTACGGAGTGATCTGTACTGGGATACGGAGCGATCTGTACCAGGATACGGGATGTTCTGAGCTGGGATATAGTGAAATCTGTACTGCGATACAGAGTGATCTCTCCTGGGATACACGGTGATCTGCACTTGGATACGAAGCGATCTTCACTGGGATATGGATTGATAAGACTGGGATAAGGGGTTATCTGCAAAGCGATATGGAGTGATCTGCACAAAGAAATGGTGTAATCTGCATTGGGATATGGAGTGATCTGTATTGGGATATGGAGTGATCTGTACTGGGATAAGATTTGATCTGCAGTTTGATTTGGGGTGATCTATCCTGGGATACGGAGCGATCTGAAGTTGGATACGGAGCTATCTGCACTGGGATAAAGAGCAATCTTCAGTGGGATACGGAGCGATCTGCACCGGGATACAGAGCATTCTGCGTTTGGATAAGGAGCGATCTTTACTGGGATATGGAAAGATCTGCACTGAGTTAAGGAGCGAGCTGTAGCGGAATACCGGGTGTTCTGAATTGGGATTCGTTGTGATCTGCACTGGGAACCGGTACGATCTGACTTGGGATATGACATGATCTGCACTGGGGTACAGGTTGATCTGCACTGGGATACAGAGCAATCAGCACTGGGATACATCGTGATCTCTACTGGGATATGGAGTGATCTGTACTGGGATACAGCGCGATCTGCCCTGGGATACACGGTGATCTGCACTGTGATACGAAGCGATCTTCACTGGTATATGGATTGATAAGTACTGGGATAAGTGGTTATCTGCACTGCGATATGGAGTGATCTGCACTAAGAAATGGTGTGATCTGCATTGGGATATGATGTGATCTGTATTGGGTTAGGAGTGATCTGTACTGGGATAAGATGTGATCTGCAGCTTGATTTGTGGTGATCTATCCTGGGATACGGAGCAATCTGAACTTGGATAAGGAGCTATCTGCACTGGGATACAGTGTGATCTTAACTGAGAAACGGGGTGAAATGCACTGGGATACGGAGCGATCTGCCCTGGGATACAGTGTGATCTGCACTGGGACACGTAATGATAATTACTGGGATACGGGGTGGTCTGCACTCGCGTAAGGAGTGACCTGCACTGGGATATGGAGCGATCTGATCTGGGATATGGAGCGATCTGAACTGGAAAATGGAGAGATCTGAACGGAAATGGAGCGATCTGAATGGGGATACAGGGTGATCTGCACTGGGATACGGAGTAATCTGCACTGGGATACGCAGCGATCTGTACTGGGTTACGGAGTGATCTTTACACCGATATGGAGCGATCTGCACTGGGATATGGAGTGATCTGAACTGGGATACGGAGCAATCTGAACTGGGCTATGGAGTGATCTGAACTGGTAAACGGAGCGATCTGAATTGGGATACAGGGTGATCTGCACTGGGATACGCAGCGATCTGAAATGGGATACCGTGTGATCTGCACTAGGATATGGAACGTTCTGCACTTGGATACGGAGTGATCTGTACTCAGATATGGACTGATAAGTACTGGGATATGGGATTATCTGCACTGCAATACTGAGTGATCTGCACTAGGAAATGGTGTAATCTACATTGGGTCATGCAGTGATCTATACTGCGATCCGGAGTGATATGCCCTGGCATATGGAGTGATCTGCACTTGGATACGGAGTGATCTGTACTCAGATATGGACTGATAAGTGTTTGGGATATGGGGATATCTGCACTGCAATACTGAGTGGTCTGCACTAGGAAATGGTGTAATCTACATTGGGTCACGTAGTGATCTATTCTGGGATCTGGAGTGATCTGCACTGGGATATAGATCAATTTGCACTGGGATACGGAGCGATCTGCCCTGGGATACAGTGCGATCTGCACTGGGATATGTAATGATAATTACTGGGATATGGGGTGGACTGCACTTGGGTAAAGGAGCGATCTGCACTGGGATACGGAACGATCTGCACTGGGATACGGAGCGATCTGAACTGGGATACAGAGTGATTTGAACTCGGATACAGATCGATCTGCACTGGGATATGGAGCAATCTGCATTGGGATACAGAGCAATCTGCACTGGGATATGGAGCAATCTGCACTGCGATATGAAGCGATCTACACTGGGATATGGAGCAATCTGTACTGGGATATGGAGCGATCTGTACTGGGATAGGGAGTGATCTGCATTGGGTACGGAGCAATCTGTACTGGGATACGGAGCGATCTCTCCTGGGATACACGGTGATCTGCACTTGGATACGAAGCGATCTTCACTGGGATATGGATTGATAAGTACTGGGATAAGGGGTTATCTGCAAAGCGATATGGAGTGATCTGCACAAAGAAATGGTGTAATCTGCATTGGGATATGGAGTGATCTGTATTGGGATATGGAGTGATCTGTACTGGGATAAGATTTGATCTGCAGTTTGATTTGGGGTGATCTATCCTGGGATACGGAGCAATCTGAACTTGGATACGGAGCTATCTGCACTGGGATACAGAGCAATCTTCAGTGGGATACGGAGCGATCTGTACTGGGATACGGTGCGATCTGAACTTGGATACGGAGCGATCTGCACTGGGATACAGAGCATTCTGCATTTGGATAAGGAGCGATCTTTACTGGGATATGGAAAGATCTGCAATGAGTTAAGGAGCGATCTGTACCGGAATACCGGGTGTTCTGAACTGGGATTCGGTGTGTTCTGCACTGGGAACCGGTACGATCTGACTTGGGATATGACATGATCTGCACTGGGGTACAGGTTGATCTGCACTGGGATACAGAGCAATCTGCACTGGGATACGTCGTGATCTGTACTGGGATACAGAGCGATCTGCCCTGGGATACACGGTGATCTGCACTGTGATATGAAGCGATCTTCACTGGTATATGGATTGATAAGTACTGGGATAAGTGGTTATCTGCACTGTGATATGGAGTGATCTGCACTAAGAAATGGTGTGATCTGCATTGGGATATGATGTGATCTGTATTGAGATAGGAGTGATCTGCACTGGGATAAGATGTGATCTGCAGTTTGATTTGGGGTGATCTATCCTGGGATACGGAGCAATCTGAACTTGGATAAGGAGCTATCTGCACTGGGATACAGTGTGATCTTAACTGAGATGCGGGGTGAACTGCACAGGGATACGGAGTGATCTGCCCTGGGATACAGTGTGATCTGCACTGGGATACGTAATGATAATTACTGGGATACGGGGTGGTCTGCACCCGCGTGAGGAGTGACCTGCACTGGGATATGGAGCGATCTGATCTGGGATATGGAGCGATCTGAACTGGACAATGGAGAGATCTGAACAGGGAAACGGAGCGATCTGAACGGGGATACAGGGTGATCTGCCTTGGGATACGGAGTAATCTGCACTGGGATACGCAGCGATCTGTACTGGGTTACGGAGTGACCTTTACACCGATATGGAGCGATCTGCACTGGGATATGGAGTGATCTGAACTGGGATACGGAGCAATCTGAAATGGGCTATGGAATGATCTGAACTGGTAAACGGAGCGATCTGAACTGGGATACAGGGTGATCTGCACTGGGATACGGAGCGATCTGAAACGGGATACCGTGTGATCTGCACTAGGATATGGAACGTTCTGCACTTGGATACGGAGTGATCTGTACTCAGATATGGACTGATAAGTACTGGGATATGGGGTTATCTGCACTGCAATACTGAGTGATCTGCACTAGGAAATGGTATAATCTACATTGGGTCACGCAGTGATCTATACTGCGATCCGGAGTGATATGCCCTGGCATATGGAGTGATCTGCCCTTGGATACGGAGTGATCTGTACTCAGAAATGGACTGATAAGTGTTTGGGATATGGGGATATCTGCACTGTGATACTGAGTGATCTGCACTAGGAAATGGTGTAATCTACATTGGGTCACGTAGTGATCTATACTGGGATCTGGAGTGATCTGCACTGGGATATAGATCAATTTGCACTGGGATACGGAGCGATCTGCACTGGGATATGGAGCAATCTGCACTGCGATATGAAGCAATCTGCACTGGGATATGGAGCAATCGGCACTGGGATATGGAGCGATCTGTACTGGGATAGGGAGTGATCTGCATTGGGTACGGAGCGATCTGTATTGGGATACGGAGCGATCTGTACCAGGATACGGGATGTTCTGAGCTGGGATATAGTGAAATCTGTACTGCGATACAGAGTGATCTCTCCTGGGATACACGGTGATCTGCACTTGGATACGAAGCGATCTTCACTGGGATATGGATTGATAAGTACTGGGATAAGGGGTTATCTGCAAAGCGATATGGAGTGATCTGCACAAAGAAATGGTGTAATCTGCATTGGGATATGGAGTGATCTGTATTGGGATATGGAGTGATCTGTACTGGGATAAGATTTGATCTGCAGTTTGATTTGGGGTGATCTATCCTGGGATACGGAGCGATCTGAACTTGGATACAGAGCTATCTGCACTGGGATAAAGAGCAATCTTCAGTGGGATACGGAGCGATCTGTACTGGGATACGGTGCGATCTGAACTTGGATACGGAGCGATCTGCACTGGGATACAGAGCATTCTGCATTTGGATAAGGAGCGATCTTTACTGGGATATGGAAAGATCTGCACTGAGTTAAGGAGCGATCTGTACCGGAATACCGGGTGTTCTGAACTGGGATTCGTTGTCATCTGCACTGGGAACCGTTACGATCTGACTTGGGATATGACATGATCTGCACTGGGGTACAGGGTGATCTGCACTGGGATACAGAGCAATCTGCAGTGGGATACATCGTGATCTGTACTGGGATATGGAGTGATCTGTACTGGGATACAGAGCGATCTGCCCTGGGATACACGGTGATCTGCACTGTGATACGAAGCGATCTTCACTGGTATATGGATTGTTAAGTACTGGGATAAGTGGTTATCTGCACTGTGATATGGAGTGATCTGCACTAAGAAATGGTGTGATCTGCATTGGGATATGATGTGATCTGTATTGGGATAGGAGTGATCTGCACTGGGATAAGATGTGATCTGCAGTTTGATTTGGGGTGATCTATCCTGGGATACTGAGCAATCTGAACTTGGATAAGGAGCTATCTGCACTGGGATACAGTGTGATCTTAACTGAGATGCGGGGTGAACTGCACAGGGATACGGAGTGATCTGCCCTGGGATACAGTGTGATCTGCACTGGGATACGTAATGATAATTACTGGGATACGGGGTGGTCTGCACCCGCGTGAGGAGTGACCTGCACTGGGATATGGAGCGATCTGATCTGGGATATGGAGCGATCTGAACAGGACAATGGAGAGATCTGAACAGGGAAACGGAGCGATCTGAACGGGGATACAGGGTGATCTGCTTTGGGATACGGAGTAATCTGCACTGGGATACGCAGCGATCTGTACTGGGTTACGGAGTGATCTTTACACCGATATGGAGCGATCTGCACTGGGATATGGAGTGATCTGAACTGGGATACGGAGCAATCTGAAATGGGCTATGGAATGATCTGAACTGGTAAACGGAGCGATCTGAACTGTGATACAGGGTGATCTGCACTGGGATACGCAGCGATCTGAAACGGGATACCGTGTGATCTGAACTAGGATATGGAACGTTCTGCACTTGGATACGGAGTGATCTGTACTCAGATATGGACTGATAAGTACTGGGATATGGGGTTATCTGCACTGTAATACTGAGTGATCTGCACTAGGAAATGGTGTAATCTACATTGGGTCACGCAGTGATCTATACTGGGATCTGGAGTGATCTGCACTGGGATATGGAGTGATCTGCACTTGGATACGGAGTGATCTGTACTCAGATATGGACTGATAAGTGTTGGGATATGGGGGTATCTGCACTGCGATACTGAGTGATCTGCACTAGGAAATGGTGTAATCTACATTGGGTCACGTAGTGATCTATACTGGGATCTGGAGTGATCTGCACTGGGATATAGGTCAATTTGCACTGGGATACGGAGCGATCTGCCCTGGGATACATTGCGATCTGCACTGGGATATGTAATGATAATTACTGGGATACGGGGTGGACTGCACTTGGGTAAGGAGCGATCTGCACTGGGATACGCAGCGATCTGATCTGGGATATGGAGCGATCTGAACTGGTCAAATGAGAGATCTAAACTGGGAATTGGAGCGATCTGAACGTGGATTCAGTGTGATCTGAACTGGGATATGGAGCGATCTGCACTGGGATACGGAGCGGTCTTTACAGGGATACGGAGTGATTTGTACTCGGATACGGAGCAATCTGCACTGGGATATGGAGCAATCTGAATTGCGATATGGAGCGATCTGCACTGGGATATGGAGCAATCTGCACTGGGATATGGAGCGATCTGTACTGGGATAGGGAGGGAACTGCATTGGGTACGGAGCGATCTGTACTGGGATAAGGAGTGATCTGTACCAGGATGCGGGATGTTCTGAGCTGGGATATAGTGAAATCTCTACTGCGATACAGACTGATCTCTCCTGGGATACACGGTGATCTGCACTTGGATACGAAGCGATCTTCACTGGGATATGGATTGATAAGTACTGGGATAAGGGGTTATCTGCAAAGCAATATGGATTGATCTGCACTGAGAAATGGTGGAATCTGCATTGGGATATGGAGTGATCTGTATTGGGATATGGAGTGATCTGTACTGGGATAAGATTTGATCTGCAGTTTGATTTGGGGTGATCTATCCTGGGATATGGAGCGATCTGAACTTGGATATGGAGCTATCTGCACTGGGATACAGAGCAATCTTCAGTGGGATACGGAGCAATCTGTATTGGGATACGGTGCGATCTGAACTTGGATACAGAGCAATCTGCACTGGGATACAGAGCATTCTGCATTTGGATAAGGAGCGATCTTTACTGGGATATGGAAAGATCTGCACTGAGTTAAGGAGTGATCTGTATTGGAATACGGGGTGCTCTGAACTGGGATTCGTTGTGATCTGCACTGGGAACCGGTACGATCTGACTTGGGATATGACATGATCTGCACTGGGGTACAGGGTGATCTGCACTGGGACACAGAGCAATCTGCACTGGGATACGTCGTGATCTGTACTGGGATATGGAGTGATCTGTACTGGGATACAGAGCGATCTGCCCTGGGATACACAGTGATCTGCACTGTGATACGAAGCGATCTTCACTGGTATATGGATTGATAAATACTGGGATAAGTGGTTATCTGCACTGCGATATGGAGTGATCTGCACTAAGAAATGGTGTGATCTGCATTGGGATATGATGTGATCTGTATTGGGATAGGAGTGATCTGTACTGGGATAAGATGTGATCTGCAGTTTGATTTGGGGTGATCTATCCTGGGATACGGAGCAATCTGAACTTGGATACGGAGCTATCTGCACTGGGATACAGTGTGATCTTAACTGAGAAACGGGGTGAAATGCATTGGGATACGGAGCGATCTGCCCTGGGATACAGTGTGATCTGCATTGGGATACGCAATGATAATTACTGGGATACGGGGTGGTCTGCACTCGCGTAAGGAGTGACCTGCACTGGGATATGGAGCGATCTGATCTGGGATATGGGGCGATCTGAACTGGAAAATGGAGAGATCTGAACAGGGAAACAGAGCGATCTGAACGGGGATACAGGGTGATCTGCACTGGGATACGGAGTAATCTGCACGGGGATATGCAGCGATCTGTACTGGGTTACGGAGTGATCTTTACACCGATATGGAGCGATCTGCACTGGGATATGGAGTGATCTGAACTGGGATACAGAGCAATCTGAACTGGGCTATGGAGTGATCTGAACTGGTAAACGGAGCAATCTGAACTGGGATACAGGGTGATCTGCACTGGGATACGGAGCGATCTGAAATGGGATACCGTGTGATCTGCACTAGCATATGGAGCGTTCTGCACTTGGATACGGAGTGATCTGCACTAGGAATTGGTGTAATCTACATTGGGTCACGCAGTGATCTATACTGGGATCTGGAGTGATCTGCACTGGGATATGGAGTGATCTGCACTTGGATACGGAGTGATCTGTACTCAGATATGGACTGATAAGTGTTGGGATATGGGGGTATCTGCACTGCGATACTGAGTGATCTGCACTAGGAAATGGTGTAATCTACATTGGGTCACGTAGTGATCTATACTGGGATCTGGAGTGATCTGCACTGGGATATAGGTCAATTTGCACTGGGATATGGAGCGATCTGCCCTGGGATACATTGCGATCTGCACTGGGATATGTAATGATAATTACTGGGATACAGGGTGGACTGCACTTGGGTAAGGAGCGATCTGCACTGGGATACGCAGCGATCTGATCTGGGATATGGAGCGATCTGAACTGGTCAAATGAGAGATCTAAACTGGGAATTGGAGCGATCTGAACGTGGATTCAGTGTGATCTGAACTGGGATATGGAGCGATCTGCACTGGGATACGGAGCGATCTTTACAGGGATACGGAGTGATTTGTACTCGGATACGGAGCAATCTGCACTGGGATATGGAGCAATCTGAATTGCGATATGGAGCGATCTGCACTGGGATATGGAGCAATCTGCACTGGGATATGGAGCGATCTGTACTGGGATAGGGAGGGAACTGCATTGGGTACGGAGCGATCTGTACTGGGATAAGGAGTGATCTGTACCAGGATGCGGGATGTTCTGAGCTGGGATATAGTGAAATCTCTACTGCGATACAGACTGATCTCTCCTGGGATACACGGTGATCTGCACTTGGATACGAAGCGATCTTCACTGGGATATGGATTGATAAGTACTGGGATAAGGGGTTATCTGCAAAGCAATATGGATTGATCTGCACTGAGAAATGGTGGAATCTGCATTGGGATATGGAGTGATCTGTATTGGGATATGGAGTGATCTGTACTGGGATAAGATTTGATCTGCAGTTTGATTTGGGGTGATCTATCCTGGGATATGGAGCGATCTGAACTTGGATATGGAGCTATCTGCACTGGGATACAGAGCAATCTTCAGTGGGATACGGAGCAATCTGTATTGGGATACGGTGCGATCTGAACTTGGATACAGAGCAATCTGCACTGGGATACAGAGCATTCTGCATTTGGATAAGGAGCGATCTTTACTGGGATATGGAAAGATCTGCACTGAGTTAAGGAGCGATCTGTACTGGAATACGGGGTGCTCTGAACTGGGATTCGTTGTGATCTGCACTGGGAACCGGTACGATCTGACTTGGGATATGACATGATCTGCACTGGGGTACAGGGTGATCTGTATTGGGATATGGAGTGATCTGTACTGGGATACAGAGCGATCTGCCCTGGGATACACAGTGATCTGCACTGTGATACGAAGCGATCTTCACTGGTATATGGATTGATAAATACTGGGATAAGTGGTTATCTGCACTGCGATATGGAGTGATCTGCACTAAGAAATGGTGTGATCTGCATTGGGATATGATGTGATCTGTATTGGGATAGGAGTGATCTGTACTGGGATAAGATGTGATCTGCAGTTTGATTTGGGGTGATCTATCCTGGGATACGGAGCAATCTGAACTTGGATACGGAGCTATCTGCACTGGGATACAGTGTGATCTTAACTGAGAAACGGGGTGAAATGCATTGGGATACGGAGCGATCTGCCCTGGGATACAGTGTGATCTGCATTGGGATACGCAATGATAATTACTGGGATACGGGGTGGTCTGCACTCGCGTAAGGAGTGACCTGCACTGGGATATGGAGCGATCTGATCTGGGATATGGAGCGATCTGAACTGGAAAATGGAGAGATCTGAACAGGGAAACAGAGCGATCTGAACGGGGATACAGGGTGATCTGCACTGGGATACGGAGTAATCTGCACGGGGATATGCAGCGATCTGTACTGGGTTACGGAGTGATCTTTACACCGATATGGAGTGATCTGCACTGGGATATGGAGTGATCTGAACTGGGATACGGAGCGATCTGAAATGGGCTATGGAATGATCTGAACTGGTAAACGGAGCAATCTGAACTGGGATACAGGGTGATCTGCACTGGGATACGGAGCGATCTGAAACGCGATACCGTGTGATCTGCACTAGGATATGGAACGTTCTGCACTTGGATATGGCGTGATCTGTACTCAGATATGGACTGATTAGTACTGGGATATGGGGTTATCTGCACTGCAATACTGAGTGATCTGCACTAGGAAATGGTGTAATCTACATTGGGTCACGTAGTGATCTATACTGCGATCCGGAGTGATATGCCCTGGGATATAGCTCAATTTGCACTGGGATACGGAGCGATCTGCCCTGGGATACAGTGCGATCTGCACTGGGATATGTAATGATAATTACTGGGATATGGGGTGGACTGCACTTGGGTAAAGGAGCGATCTGCACTGGGATACGGAGCGATCTGCACTGGGATACGGAGCGATCTGAACTGGGATACAGAGTGATTTGAACTCGGATACAGATCGATCTGCACTGGGATATGGAGCAATCTGCACTGGGATATGGAGCAATCTGCACTGCGATATGAAGCGATCTGCACTGGGATATGGAGCAATCTGCACTGGGATATGGTGCGATCTGTACTGGGATAGGGAGTGATCTGCATTGGGTACGGAGCGATCTGTACTGGGATACGGAGCGATCTGTACCAGGATACGGGATGTTCTGAGCTGGGATATAGTGAAATCTGTACTGCGATACAGAGTGATCTCTCCTGGGATACACGGTGATCTGCACTTGGATACGAAGCGATCTTCACTGGGATATGGATTGATAAGTACTGGGATAAGGGATTATCTGCAAAGCGATATGGAGTGATCTGCACAAAGAAATGGTGTAATCTGCATTGGGATATGGAGTGATCTGTATTGGGATATGGAGTGATCTGTACTGGGATAAGATTTGATCTGCAGTTTGATTTGGGGTGATCTATCCTGGGATACGGAGCGATCTGCACTTGGATACGGAGCTATCTGCACTGGGATACAGAGCAATCGTCAGTGGGATACGGAGCGATCTGTACTGGGATACGGTGCGATCTGAACGTGGATACGGAGCGATCTGCACTGGGATACAGAGCATTCTGCATTTGGATAAGGAGCGATCTTTACTGGGATATGGAAAGATCTGCACTGAGTTAAGGAGCGATCTGTACTGGAATACGGGGTGCTCTGAACTCGGATTCATTGTGATCTGCACTGGGAACCGGTACGATCTGACTTGGGATATGACATGATCTGCACTGGGGTACAGGGTGATCTGCACTGGGACACAGAGCAATCTGCACTGGGATACGTCGTGATCTGTACTGGGATATGGAGTGATCTGTACTGGGATACGGAGCGATCTGCCCTGGGATACACGGTGATCTGCACTGTGATACGAAGCGATCTTCACTGGTATATGGATTGATAAATACTGGGATAAGTGGTTATCTGCACTGTGATATGGAGTGATCTGCACTAAGAAATGGTGTGATCTGCATTGGGATATGATGTGATCTGTATTGGGATAGGAGTGATCTGTACTGGGATAAGATGTGATCTGCAGTTTGATTTGGGGTGATCTATCCTGGGATACGGAGCAATCTGAACTTGGATAAGGAGCTATCTGCACTGGGATACAGTGTGATCTTAACTGAGAAACGGGGTGAAATGCACTGGGATACGGAGCGATCTGCCCAGGGATACAGTGTGATCTGCACTGGGATACGTAATGATAATTACTGGGATACGGGGTGGTCTGCACTCGCGTAAGGAGTGACCTGCACTGGGATATGGAGCGATCTGATCTGGGATATGGAGCGATCTGAACTGGACAATGGAGAGATCTGAACAGGGAAACGGAGCGATCTGAACGGGGATACAGGGTGATCTGCATTGGGATTCGGAGCAATCTGCACTGGGATACGGAGCAATCTGTACTGGGATATGGAGTGATCTTTACACCGATATGGAGCGATCTGCACTGGGATATGGAGTGATCTGAACTGGGATACAGAGCAATCTGAACTGGGCTATGGAGTGATCTGAACTGGTAAACGGAGCAATCTGAACTGGGATACAGGGTGATCTGCACTGGGATACGGAGCGATCTGAAATGGGATACCGTGTGATCTGCACTAGCATATGGAGCGTTCTGCACTTGGATACGGAGTGATCTGCACTAGGAATTGGTGTAATCTACATTGGGTCACGCAGTGATCTATACTGGGATCTGGAGTGATCTGCACTGGGATATGGAGTGATCTGCACTTGGATACGGAGTGATCTGTACTCAGATATGGACTGATAAGTGTTGGGATATGGGGGTATCTGCACTGCGATACTGAGTGATCTGCACTAGGAAATGGTGTAATCTACATTGGGTCACGTAGTGATCTATACTGGGATCTGGAGTGATCTGCACTGGGATATAGGTCAATTTGCACTGGGATACGGAGCGATCTGCCCTGGGATACATTGCGATCTGCACTGGGATATGTAATGATAATTACTGGGATACGGGGTGTACTGCACTTGGGTAAGGAGCGATCTGCACTGGGATACGCAGCGATCTGATCTGGGATATGGAGCGATCTGAACTGGTCAAATGAGAGATCTAAACTGGGAATTGGAGCGATCTGAACGTGGATTCAGTGTGATCTGAACTGGGATATGGAGCGATCTGCACTGGGATACGGAGCAATCTGTATTGGGATACGGTGCGATCTGAACTTGGATACAGAGCGATGTGCACTGGGATACAGAGCATTCTGCATTTGGATAAGGAGCGATCTTTACAGGGATATGGAAAGATCTGCACTGGGTTAAGGAGCGATCTGTACCGGAATACGGGGTGTTCTGAACTGGGATTCGTTGTGATCTGCACTGGGATCCGACACGATCTTCACTGGTATATGGATTGATAAGTACTGGGATAAGTGGTTATCTGCACTGCGATATGGAGTGATCTGCACTAAGAAATGGTGTGATCTGCATTGGGATATGATGTGATCTGTATTGGGATAGGAGTGATCTGTACTGGGATAAGATGTGATCTGCAGTTTGATTTGGGGTGATCTATCCTGGGATACGGAGCAATCTGAACTTGGATAAGGAGCTATCTGCACTGGGATACAGTGTGATCTTAACTGAGAAACGGGGTGAAATGCACTGGGATACGGAGCGATCTGCCCTGGGATACAGTGTGATCTGCACTGGGATACGTAATGATAATTACTGGGATACGGGGTGGTCTGCACTCGCGTAAGGAGTGACCTGCACTGGGATGTGGAGCGATCTGATCTGGGATATGGAGCGATCTGAACTGGAAAATGGAGAGATCTGAACAGGGAAACAGAGCGATCTGAACGGGGATACAGGGTGATCTGCACTGGGATACGGAGTAATCTGCACGGGGATATGCAGCGATCTGTACTGGGTTACGGAGTGATCTTTACACCGATATGGAGTGATCTGCACTGGGATATGGAGTGATCTGAACTGGGATACGGAGCGATCTGAAATGGGCTATGGAATGATCTGAACTGGTAAACGGAGCAATCTGAACTGGGATACAGGGTGATCTGCACTGGGATACGGAGCGATCTGAAACGCGATACCGTGTGATCTGCACTAGGATATGGAACGTTCTGCACTTGGATACGGAGTGATCTGTACTCAGATATGGACTGATTAGTACTGGGATATGGGGTTATCTGCACTGCAATACTGTGTGATCTGCACTAGGAAATGGTGTAATCTACATTGGGTCACGTAGTGATCTATACTGCGATCCGGAGTGATATGCCCTGGGATATAGCTCAATTTGCACTGGGATACGGAGCGATCTGCCCTGGGATACAGTGCGATCTGCACTGGGATATGTAATGATAATTACTGGGATATGGGGTGGACTGCACTTGGGTAAAGGAGCGATCTGCACTGGGATACGGAGCGATCCGCACTGGGATACGGAGCGATCTGAACTGGGATACAGAGTGATTTGAACTCGGATACAGATCGATCTGCACTGGGATATGGAGCAATCTGCATTGGGATACAGAGCAATCTGCACTGGGATATGGAGCAATCTGCACTGCGATATGAAGCAATCTGCACTGGGATATGGAGCAATCTGCACTGGGATATGGAGCGATCTGTACTGGGATAGGGAGTGATCTGCATTGGGTACGGAGCGATCTGTACTGGGATACGGAGCGATCTGTACCAGGATACGGGATGTTCTGAGCTGGGATATAGTGAAATCTGTACTGCGATACAGAGTGATCTCTCCTGGGATACACGGTGAACTGCACTTGGATACGAAGCGATCTTCACTGGGATATGGATTGATAAGTACTGGGATAAGGGATTATCTGCAAAGCGATATGGAGTGATCTGCACAAAGAAATGGTGTAATCTGCATTGGGATATGGAGTGATCTGTATTGGGATATGGAGTGATCTGTACTGGGATAAGATTTGATCTGCAGTTTGATTTGGGGTGATCTATCCTGGGATATGGAGCAATCTGAACTTGGATATGGAGCTATCTGCACTGGGATACAGAGCAATCTTCAGTGGGATACGGAGCAATCTGTTTTGGGATACGGTGCGATCTGAACTTGGATACAGAGCAATCTGCACTGGGATACAGAGCATTCTGCATTTGGATAAGGAGCGATCTTTACTGGGATATGGAAAGATCTGCACTGGGTTAAGGAGCGATCTGTACTGGAATACGGGGTGTTCTGAACTGGGATTCGTTGTGATCTGCACTGGGATCCGATACGATCTGACTTGGGATATGACATGATCTGCACTGGGGTACAGGGTGATCTGCACTGGGATACAGAACAATCTGCCCTGGGATACGTCGTGATCTGTACTGGGATATGGAGTGATCTGTACTGGGATACAGAGCGATCTGCCCTGGGATACACAGTGATCTGCACTGTGATACGAAGCGATCTTCACTGGTATATGGATTGATAAGTACTGGGATAAGTGGTTGTCTGCACTACGATATGGAGTGATCTGCACTAAGAAATGGTGTGATCTGCATTGGGATATGATGTGATCTGTATTGGGATAGGAGTGATCTGTACTGGGATAAGATGTGATCTGCAGTTTGATTTGGGGTGATCTATCCTGGGATACGGAGCAATCTGAACTTGGATAAGGAGCTATCTGCACTGGGATACAGCGTGATCTTAACTGAGAAACGGGGTGAAATGCACTGGGATACGGAGCGATCTGCCCTGGGATACAGTGTGATCTGCACTGGGATACGTAATGATAATTACTGGGATACGGGGTGGTCTGCACTCGCGTAAGGAGTGACCTGCACTGGGATATGGAGCGATCTGATCTGGGATATGGAGCGATCTGAACTGGACAATGGAGAGATCTGAACAGGGAAACGGAGCGATCTGAAAGGTATACAGGGTGATCTGCACTGGGATTCGGAGCAATCTGCGCTGGGATACGGAGCAATCTGTACTGGGATACGGAGTGATCTTCACACCGATATGGAGCGATCTGCACTGGGATATGGAGTGATCTGAACTGGGATACAGAGCAATCTGAACTGGGCTATGGAGTGATCTGAACTGGTAAAGGGAGCGATCTGAACTGGGATACAGGGTGATCTGCACTGGGATACGGAGCGATCTGAAACGGGATACCGTGTGATCTGCACTAGCATATGGAGCGTTCTGCACTTGGATACGGAGTGATCTGCACTAGGAATTGGTGTAATCTACATTGGGTCACGCAGTGATCTATACTGGGATCTGGAGTGATCTGCACTGGGATATGGAGTGATCTGCACTTGGATACGGAGTGATCTGTACTCAGATATGGACTGATAAGTGTTGGGATATGGGGGTATCTGCACTGCGATACTGAGTGATCTGCACTAGGAAATGGTGTAATCTACATTGGGTCACGTAGTGATCTATACTGGGATCTGGAGTGATCTGCACTGGGATATAGGTCAATTTGCACTGGGATACGGAGCGATCTGCCCTGGGATACATTGCGATCTGCACTGGGATATGTAATGATAATTACTGGGATACGGGGTGGACTGCACTTGGGTAAGGAGCGATCTGCACTGGGATACGCAGCGATCTGATCTGGGATATGGAGCGATCTGAACTGGTCAAATGAGAGATCTAAACTGGGAATTGTATCGATCTGAACGTGGATTCAGTGTGATCTGAACTGGGATACGGAGCGATCTGCACTGGGATACGGAGCGATCTGAACTGGGATACGGAGTGATTTGTACTCGGATACGGAGCAATCTGCACTGGGATATGGAGCAATCTGCATTGCGATATGGAGCGATCTGCACTGGGATATGGAGCAATCTGCACTGGGATATGGAGCGATCTGTACTGGGATAGGGAGTGAACTGCATTGGGTACGGAGCGATCTGTACTGGGATGAGGAGTGATCTGTACCAGGATATGGGATGTTCTGAGCTGGGATATAGTGAAATCTCTACTGCGATACAGACTGATCTGCCCTGGGATACACGGTGATCTGCACTTTGATACGAAGCGATCTTCACTGGGATATGGATTGATAAGTACTGGGATAAGGGGTTATCTGCAAAGCAATATGGATTGATCTGCACTTAGAAATGGTGGAATCTGCATTGGGATATGGAGTGATCTGTATTGGGATATGGAGTGATCTGTACTGGGATAAGATTTGATCTGCAGTTTGATTTGGGGTGATCTATCCTGGGATATGGAGCAATCTGAACTTGGATATGGAGCTATCTGCACTGGGATACAGAGCAATCTTCAGTGGGATACGGAGCAATCTGTATTGGGATACGGTGCGATCTGAACTTGGATACAGAGCAATCTGCACTGGGATACAGAGCATTCTGCATTTGGATAAGGAGCGATCTTTACTGGGATATGGAAAGATCTGCACTGGGTTAAGGAGCGATCTGTACTGGAATACGGGGTGTTCTGAACTGGGATTCGTTGTGATCTGCACTGGGATCCGATACGATCTGACTTGGGATATGACATGATCTGCACTGGGGTACAGGGTGATCTGCACTGGGATACAGAACAATCTGCCCTGGGATACGTCGTGATCTGTACTGGGATATGGAGTGATCTGTACTGGGATACAGAGCGATCTGCCCTGGGATACACGGTGATCTGCACTGTGATACGAAGCGATCTTCACTGGTATATGGATTGATAAGTACTGGGATAAGTGGTTGTCTGCACTACGATATGGAGTGATCTGCACTAAGAAATGGTGTGATCTGCATTGGGATATGATGTGATCTGTATTGGGTTAGGAGTGATCTGTACTGGGATAAGATGTGATCTGCAGTTTGATTTGGTGTGATCTATCCTGGGATACGGAGCAATCTGAACTTGGATAAGGAGCTATCTGCACTGGGATACAGCGTGATCTTAACTGAGAAACGGGGTGAAATGCACTGGGATACGGAGCGATCTGCCCTGGGATACAGTGTGATCTGCACTGGGATACGTAATGATAATTACTGGGATACGGGGTGGTCTGCACTCGCGTAAGGAGTGACCTGCACTGGGATATGGAGCGATCTGATCTGGGATATGGAGCGATCTGAACTGGACAATGGAGAGATCTGAACAGGGAAACGGAGCGATCTGAAAGGTATACAGGGTGATCTGCACTGGGATTCGGAGCAATCTGCGCTGGGATACGGAGCAATCTGTACTGGGATACGGAGTGATCTTCACACCGATATGGAGCGATCTGCACTGGGATATGGAGTGATCTGAACTGGGATACAGAGCAATCTGAACTGGGCTATGGAGTGATCTGAACTGGTAAAGGGAGCGATCTGAACTGGGATACAGGGTGATCTGCACTGGGATACGGAGCGATCTGAAACGGGATACCGTGTGATCTGCACTAGCATATGGAGCGTTCTGCACTTGGATACGGAGTGATCTGCACTAGGAATTGGTGTAATCTACATTGGGTCACGCAGTGATCTATACTGGGATCTGGAGTGATCTGCACTGGGATATGGAGTGATCTGCACTTGGATACGGAGTGATCTGTACTCAGATATGGACTGATAAGTGTTGGGATATGGGGGTATCTGCACTGCGATACTGAGTGATCTGCACTAGGAAATGGTGTAATCTACATTGGGTCACGTAGTGATCTATACTGGGATCTGGAGTGATCTGCACTGGGATATAGGTCAATTTGCACTGGGATACGGAGCGATCTGCCCTGGGATACATTGCGATCTGCACTGGGATATGTAATGATAATTACTGGGATACGGGGTGGACTGCACTTGGGTAAGGAGCGATCTGCACTGGGATACGCAGCGATCTGATCTGGGATATGGAGCGATCTGAACTGGTCAAATGAGAGATCTAAACTGGGAATTGTATCGATCTGAACGTGGATTCAGTGTGATCTGAACTGGGATACGGAGCGATCTGCACTGGGATACGGAGCGATCTGAACTGGGATACGGAGTGATTTGTACTCGGATACGGAGCAATCTGCACTGGGATATGGAGCAATCTGCATTGCGATATGGAGCGATCTGCACTGGGATATGGAGCAATCTGCACTGGGATATGGAGCGATCTGTACTGGGATAGGGAGTGAACTGCATTGGGTACGGAGCGATCTGCACTGGGATGAGGAGTGATCTGTACCAGGATATGGGATGTTCTGAGCTGGGATATAGTGAAATCTCTACTGCGATACAGACTGATCTGCCCTGGGATACACGGTGATCTGCACTTGGATACGAAGCGATCTTCACTGGGATATGGATTGATAAGTACTGGGATAAGGGGTTATCTGCAAAGCAATATGGATTGATCTGCACTTAGAAATGGTGGAATCTGCATTGGGATATGGAGTGATCTGTATTGGGATATGGAGTGATCTGTACTGGGATAAGATTTGATCTGCAGTTTGATTTGGGGTGATCTATCCTGGGATACGGAGCGATCTGAACTTGGATACGGAGCTATCTGCACTGGGATACAGAGCAATCTTCAGTGGGATACGGAGCGATCTGTACTGGGATACGGTGCGATCTGCACTTGGATACGGAGCGATCTGCACTGGGATACAGAGCATTCTGCATTTGGATAAGGAGCGATCTTTACTGGGATATGGAAAGATCTGCACTGGGTTAAGGAGCGATCTGTACCGGAATACGGGGTGTTCTGAACTGGGATTCGTTGTGATCTGCACTGGGATCCGATACGATCTGACTTGGGATATGACATGATCTGCACTGGGGTACAGGGTGATCTGCACTGGGATACAGAACAATCTGCCCTGGGATACGTCGTGATCTGTACTGGGATATGGAGTTATCTGTACTGGGATACGGAGCGATCTGCCCTGGGATACACGGTGATCTGCACTGTGATACGAAGCGATCTTCACTGGTATATGGATTGATAAGTACTGGGATAAGTGGTTGTCTGCACTACAATATGGAGTGATCTGCACTAAGAAATGGTGTGATCTGCATTGGGATATGATGTGATCTGTATTGGGATAGGAGTGATCTGTACTGGGATAAGATGTGATCTGCAGTTTGATTTGGGGTGATCTATCCTGGGATACGGAGCAATCTGAACTTGGATAAGGAGCTATCTGCACTGGGATACAGCGTGATCTTAACTGAGAAACGGGGTGAAATCCACTGGGATACGGAGCGATCTGCCCTGGGATACAGTGTGATCTGCACTGGGATACGTAATGATAATTACTGGGATACGGGGTGGTCTGCACTCGCGTAAGGAGTGACCTGCACTGGGATATGGAGCGATCTGATCTGGGATATGGAGCGATCTGAACTGGACAATGGAGAGATCTGAACAGGGAAACGGAGCGATCTGAAAGGGATACAGGGTGATCTGCACTGGGATTCGGAGCAATCTGCACTGGGATACGGAGCAATCTGTACTGGGATACGGAGTGATCTTCACACCGATATGGAGCGATCTGCACTGGGATATGGAGTGATCTGAACTGGGATACAGAGCAATCTGAACTGGGCTATGGAGTGATCTGAACTGGTAAACGGAGCGATCTGAACTGGGATACAGGGTGATCTGCACTGGGATACGGAGTGATCTGAAATGGGATACCGTGTGATCTGCACTAGCATATGGAGCGTTCTGCACTTGGATACGGAGTGATCTGCACTAGGAATTGGTGTAATCTACATTGGGTCACGCAGTGATCTATACTGGGATCTGGAGTGATCTGCACTGGGATATGGAGTGATCTGCACTTGGATACGGAGTGATCTGTACTCAGATATGGACTGATAAGTGTTGGGATATGGGGGTATCTGCACTGCGATACTGAGTGATCTGCACTAGGAAATGGTGTAATCTACATTGGGTCACGTAGTGATCTATACTGGGATCTGGAGTGATCTGCACTGGGATATAGGTCAATTTGCACTGGGATACGGAGCGATCTGCCCAGGGATACATTGCGATCTGCACTGGGATATGTAATGATAATTACTGGGATACGGGGTGGACTGCACTTGGGTAAGGAGCGATCTGCACTGGGATACGCAGCGATCTGATCTGGGATATGGAGCGATCTGAACTGGTCAAATGAGAGATCTAAACTGGGAATTGGAGCGATCTGAACGTGGATTCAGTGTGATCTGAACTGGGATACGGAGCGATCTGCACTGGGATACGGAGCGATCTGAACTGGGATACGGAGTGATTTGTACTCGGATACGGAGCAATCTGCACTGGGATATGGAGCAATCTGCATTGCGATATGGAGCGATCTGCACTGGGATATGGAGCAATCTGCACTGGGATATGGAGCGATCTGTACTGGGATAGGGAGTGAACTGCATTGGGTACGGAGCGATCTGTACTGGGATAAGGAGTGATCTGTACTAGGATATGGGATGTTCTGAGCTGGGATATAGTGAAATCTCTACTGCGATACAGACTGATCTGCCCTGGGATACACGGTGATCTGCACTTGGATACGAAGCGATCTTCACTGGGATATGGATTGATAAGTACTGGGATAAGGGGTTATCTGCAAAGCAATATGGATTGATCTGCACTTAGAAATGGTGGAATCTGCATTGGGATATGGTGTGATCTGTATTGGGATATGGAGTGATCTGTACTGGGATAAGATTTGATCTGCAGTTTGATTTGGGGTGATCTATCCTGGGATACGGAGCGATCTGAACTTGGATACGGAGCTATCTGCACTGGGATACAGAGCAATCTTCAGTGGGATACGGAGCAATCTGTATTGGGATACGGTGCGATCTGAACTTGGATACAGAGCGATCTGCACTGGGATACAGAGCATTCTGCATTTGGATAAGGAGCGATCTTTACTGGGATATGGAAAGATCTGCACTGGGTTAAGCAGCGATCTGTACCGGAATACGGGGTGTTCTGAACTGGGATTCGTTGTGATCTGCACTGGGATCCGATACGATCTGACTTGGGATATGACATGATCTGCACTGGGGTACAGGGTGATCTGCACTGGGATACAGAACAATCTGCCCTGGGATACGTCGTGATCTGTACTGGGATATGGAGTGATCTGTACTGGGATACGGAGCGATCTGCCCTGGGATACACAGTGATCTGCACTGTGATACGAAGCGATCTTCACTGGTATATGGATTGATAAGTACTGGGATAAGTGGTTATCTGCACTGCGATATGGAGTGATCTGCACTAAGAAATGGTGTGATCTGCATTGGGATATGATGTGATCTGTATTGGGATAGGAGTGATCTATCCTGGGATACGGAGCGATCTGAACTTGGATACGGAGCTATCTGCACTGGGATACAGAACAATCTTCAGTGGGATACGGAGCAATCTGTATTGGGATACGGTGCGATCTGAACTTGGATACAGAGCGATCTGCACTGGGATACAGAGCATTCTGCATTTGGATAAGGAGCAATCTTTACTGGGATATGGAAAGATCTGCACTGGGTTAAGGAGCGATCTGTACTGGAATACGGGGTGTTCTGAACTGGGATTCATTGTGATCTGCACTGGGATCCGATACGATCTGACTTGGGATATGACATGATCTGCACTGGGGTACAGGGTGATCTGCACTGGGATACAGAACAATCTGCCCTGGGATACGTCGTGATCTGTACTGGGATATGGAGTGATCTGTACTGGGATACGGAGCGATCTGCCCTGATATACACGGTGATCTGCACTGTGATACGAAGCGATCTTCACTGGTATATGGATTGATAAGTACTGGGATAAGTGGTTATCTGCACTGCGATATGGAGTGATCTGCACTAAGAAATGGTGTGATCTGCATTGGGATATGATGTGATCTGTATTGGGATAGGAGTGATCTGTACTGGGATAAGATGTGATCTGCAGTTTGATTTGGGGTGATCTATCCTGGGATACGGAGCAATCTGAACTTGGATAAGGAGCTATCTGCACTGGGATACACTGTGATCTTAACTGAGATACGGGGTGAACTGCCAGGGATACGGAGCGATCTGCCCTGGGATACAGTGTGATCTGCACTGGGATACGTAATGATAATTACTGGGATACGGGGTGGTCTGCACTCGAGTAAGGAGTGATCTGCACTGGGATATGGAGTGATCTGATCTGGGATATGGAGCGATCTGAACTGGACAATGGAGAGATCTGAACAGGAAAACGGAGCGATCTGAACGGGGATACTTGGTGATCTGCACTGGGATTCGGAGCAATCTGCACTGGGATACGGAGCAATCTGTACTGGGATATGGAGGGATCTTTACACCGATATGGAGCGATCCGCACTGGGATATGGAGTGATCTGATCTGGGATACAGAGCAATCTGAACTGGGCTATGGAGTGATCTGAACTGGTAAACGGAGCGATCTGAACTGGGATACAGGGTGATATGCACTGGGATACGGAGCAATCTGAAACGGGATACCGTGTGATCTGCACTAGCATATGGAGCGGTCTGCACTTGGATACGGAGTGATCTGCACTAGGAATTGGTGTAATCTACATTGGGTCACGCAGTGATCTATACTGGGATCCGGAGTGATCTGCACTGGGATATGGCGTGATCTGCACTTGGATACGGAGTGATCTGTACTCAGATATGGACTGATAAGTGTTGGGATATGGGGTTATCTGCACTGCGATACTGAGTGATCTGCACTTGGAAATGGTGTAATCTACATTGGGTCACGTAGTGATCTATACTGGGATCTGGAGTGAGCTGCACTGGGATATAGGTCAATTTGCACTGGGATACGGAGCGATCTGCCCTGGGATACATTGCGATCTGCACTGGGATATGTAATGATAATTACTGGGATACGGGGTGGACTGCACTTGGGTAAGGAGTGATCTGCACTGGGATACGGAGCGATCTGATCTGGGATATGGAGCGATCTGAACTGGTCAAATGAGAGATCTGAACTGGGAAATGGAGCGATCTGAACGTGGATTCAGGGTGATCTGAAATGGGATACGGAGCGATCTGCACTGGGATACGGAGCGATCTGAACTGGGATACGGAGTGATTTGTACTCGGATACGGAGCAATCTGCACTGGGAAATGGAGCAATCTGCATTGCGATATGGAGCGATCTGCACTGGGATATGGAGCAATCTGCACTGGGATATGGAGCGATCTGTACTGGGATAGGGAGTGAACTGCATTGGGTACGGAGCGATCTGTACTGGGATAAGGAGTGATCTGTACCAGGATACGGGATGTTCTGAGCTGGGATATAGTGAAATCTCTACTGCGATACAGACTGATCTGCCCTGGGATACACGGTGATCTGCACTTGGATACGAAGCGATCTTCACTGGGATATGGATTGATAAGTACTGGGATAAGGGGTTATCTGCAAAGCAATATGGATTGATCTGCACTTAGAAATGGTGGAATCTGCATTGGGATATGGAGTGATCTGTATTGGGATATGGAGTGATCTGTACTGGGATAAGATTTGATCTGCAGTTTGATTTGGGGTGATCTATCCTGGGATACGGAGCGATCTGAACTTGGATATGGAGCTATCTGCAATGGGATACAGAGCAATCTTCAGTGGGATACGGAGCAATCTGTATTGGGATACGGTGCGATCTGAACTTGGATACAGAGCGATCTGCACTGGGATACAGAGCATTCTGCATTTGGATAAGGAGCGATCTTTACTGGGATATGGAAAGATCTGCACTGGGTTAAGCAGCGATCTGTACCGGAATACGGGGTGTTCTGAACTGGGATTCGTTGTGATCTGCACTGGGATCCGATACGATCTGACTTGGGATATGACATGATCTGCACTGGGGTACAGGGTGATCTGCACTGGGATACAGAACAATCTGCCCTGGGATACGTCGTGATCTGTACTGGGATATGGAGTGATCTGTACTGGGATACGGAGCGATCTGCCCTGGGATACACAGTGATCTGCACTGTGATACGAAGCGATCTTCACTGGTATATGGATTGATAAGTACTGGGATAAGTGGTTATCTGCACTGCGATATGGAGTGATCTGCACTAAGAAATGGTGTGATCTGCATTGGGATATGATGTGATCTGTATTGGGATAGGAGTGATCTATCCTGGAATACGGAGCGATCTGAACTTGGATACGGAGCTATCTGCACTGGGATACAGAGCAATCTTCAGTGGGATACGGAGGAATCTGTATTGGGATACGGTGCGATCTGAACTTGGATACAGAGCGATCTGCACTGGGATACAGAGCATTCTGCATTTGGATAAGGAGCAATCTTTACTGGGATATGGAAAGATCTGCACTGGGTTAAGGAGCGATCTGTACTGGAATACGGGGTGTTCTGAACTGGGATTCGTTGTGATCTGCACTGGGATCCGATACGATCTGACTTGGGATATGACATGATCTGCACTGGGGTACAGGGTGATCTGCACTGGGATACAGAACAATCTGCCCTGGGATACGTCGTGATCTGTACTGGGATATGGAGTGATCTGTACTGGGATACGGAGCGATCTGCCCTGATATACACGGTGATCTGCACTGTGATACGAAGCGATCTTCACTGGTATATGGATTGATAAGTACTGGGATAAGTGGTTATCTGCACTGCGATATGGAGTGATCTGCACTAAGAAATGGTGTGATCTGCATTGGGATATGATGTGATCTGTATTGGGATAGGAGTGATCTGTACTGGGATAAGATGTGATCTGCAGTTTGATTTGGGGTGATCTATCCTGGGATACGGAGCAATCTGAACTTGGATAAGGAGCTATCTGCACTGGGATACACTGTGATCTTAACTGAGATACGGGGTGAACTGCCAGGGATACGGAGCGATCTGCCATGGGATACAGTGTGATCTGCACTGGGATACGTAATGATAATTACTGGGATACGGGGTGGTCTGCACTCGCGTAAGGAGTGATCTGCACTGGGATATGGAGTGATCTGATCTGGGATATGGAGCGATCTGAACTGGACAATGGAGAGATCTGAACAGGAAAACGGAGCGATCTGAACGGGGATACAGGGTGATCTGCACTGGGATTCGGAGCAATCTGCACTGGGATACGGAGCAATCTGTACTGGGATATGGAGGGATCTTTACACCGATATGGAGCGATCCGCACTGGGATATGGAGTGATCTGATCTGGGATACAGAGCAATCTGAACTGGGCTATGGAGTGATCTGAACTGGTAAACGGAGCGATCTGAACTGGGATACAGGGTGATATGCACTGGGATACGGAGCAATCTGAAACGGGATACCGTGTGATCTGCACTAGCATATGGAACGGTCTGCACTTGGATACGGAGTGATCTGCACTAGGAATTGGTGTAATCTACATTGGGTCACGCAGTGATCTATACTGGGATCCGGAGTGATCTGCACTGGGATATGGCGTGATCTGCACTTGGATATGGAGTGATCTGTACTCAGATATGGACTGATAAGTGTTGGGATATGGGGTTATCTGCACTGCGATACTGAGTGATCTGCACTTGGAAATGGTGTAATCTACATTGGGTCACGTAGTGATCTATACTGGGATCTGGAGTGATCTGCACTGGGATATAGGTCAATTTGCACTGGGATACGGAGCGATCTGCCCTGGGATACATTGCGATCTGCACTGGGATATGTAATGATAATTACTGGGATACGGGGTGGACTGCACTTGGGTAAGGAGTGATCTGCACTGGGATACGGAGCGATCTGATCTGGGATATGGAGCGATCTGAACTG
The DNA here is from genome assembly GCA_026770705.1 of Isurus oxyrinchus. Lineage (NCBI taxonomy): Eukaryota > Metazoa > Chordata > Chondrichthyes > Lamniformes > Lamnidae > Isurus > Isurus oxyrinchus. The sequence goes on from JANJGN010000034.1 coordinate 310,060, forward strand.
GTCAAATGAGATATCTGAACTGGGAAACGGAGCGATCTGAACGGGGATACAGGGTGATCTGCACTGGGATTCAGAGCAATCTGCACTGGGATACGGATCAATCTGTACTGGGATACGGAGTGATCTTTACATCGATATGGAGCGATCCGCACTGGGATATGGAGTGATCTGATCTGGGATACAGAGCAATCTGAACTGGGCTATGGAGTGATCTGAACTGGTAAACGGAGCGATCTGAACTGGGATACAGGGTGATATGCACTGGGATACGGAGCGATCTGAAACGGGATACCGTGTGATCTGCACTAGCATATGGAGCGGTCTGCACTTGGATACGGAGTGATCTGCACTAGGAATTGGTGTAATCTACATTGGGTCACGCAGTGATCTATACTGGGATCTGGAGTGATCTGCACTGGGATATGGAGTGATCTGTACTCAGATATGGACTGATAAGTGTTGGGATATGGGGTTATCTGCACTGCGATACTGAGTGATCTGCACTTGGAAATGGTGTAATCTACATTGGGTCATGTAGTGATCTATACTGGGATCTGGAGTGATCTGCACTAGGATATAGGTCAATTTGCACTGGGATACGGAGCGATCAGCCCTGGGATACATTGCGATCTGCACTGGGATATGTAATGATAATTACTGGGATACGGCGCGGACTGCACTTGGGTAAGGAGTGATCTGCACTGGGATACGGAGCGATCTGATCTGGGATATGGAGCGATCTGAACTGGTCAAATGAGAGATCTGAACTGGGAAATGGAGCGATCTGAACGTGGATTCAGGGTGATCTGAAATGGGATACGGAGCGATCTGCACTGGGATACGGAGCGATCTGAACTGGGATACGGAGTGATTTGTACTCGGATACGGAGCAATCTGCACTGGGATATGGAGCAATCTGCATTGCGATATGGAGCGATCTGCACTGGGATATGGAGCAATCTGCACTGGGATATGGAGCGATCTGTACTAGGATAGGGAGTGAACTGCATTTGGTACGGAGCGATCTGTACTGGGATACGGAGTGATCTGTACCAGGATACGGGATGTTCTGAGCTGGGATATAGTGAAATCTGTACTGCGATACAGATTGATCTGCCCTGCGATACACGGTGATCTGCACTTGGATACGAAGCGATCTTCACTGGGATATGGATTGATAAGTACTGGGATAAGGGGTTATCTGCAAAGCAATATGGATTGATCTGCACTTAGAAATGGTGGAATCTGCATTGGGATATGGAGTGATCTGTATTGGGATATGGAGTGATCTGTACTGGGATAAGATTTGATCTGCAGTTTGATTTGGGGTGATCTATCCTGGGATACGGAGCGATCTGAATTTGGATACGGATCTATCTGCACTGGGATACAGAGCAATCTTCAGTGGGATACGTTTATTCTGTATTGGGATACGGTGCGATCTGAACTTGGATACAGAGCAATCTGCACTGGGATACAGAGCATTCTGCATTTGGATAAGGAGCGATCTTTACTGGGATATGGAAAGATCTGCACTGGGTTAAGGAGCGATCTGTACCGGAATACGGGGTGTTCTGAACTGGGATTCGTTGTGATCTGCACTGGGATCCGATACGATCTGACTTGGGATATGACAAGATCTGCACTGGGGTACAGGGTGTTCTGCACTGGGATACAGAACAATCTGCCCTGGGATACGTCGTGATCTGTACTGGGATATGGAGTGATCTGTACTGGGATACGGAGCGATCTGCCCTGATATACACGGTGATCTGCACTGTGATACGAAGCGATCTTCACTGGTATATGGATTGATAAGTACTGGGATAAGTGGTTATCTGCACTGCGATATGGAGTGATCTGCACTAAGAAATGGTGTGATCTGCATTGGGATATGATGTGATCTGTATTGGGATAGGAGTGATCTGTACTGGGATAAGATGTGATCTGCAGTTTGATTTGGTGTGATCTATCCTGGGATACGGAGCGATCTGAACTTGGATACGGAGCTATCTGCACTGGGATACAGAACAATCTTCAGTGGGATACGGAGCAATCTGTATTGGGATACGGTGCGATCTGAACTTGGATACAGAGCGATCTGCACTGGGATACAGAGCATTCTGCATTTGGATAAGGAGCAATCTTTACTGGGATATGGAAAGATCTGTACTGGGTTAAGGAGCGATCTGTACCGGAATACGGGGTGTTCTGAACTGGGATTCGTTGTGATCTGCACTGGGATCCGATACGATCTGACTTGGGATATGACATGATCTGCACTGCGGTACAGGGTGATCTGCACTGGGATACAGAACAATCTGCCCTGGGATACGTCGTGATCTGTACTGCGATATGGAGTGATCTGTACTGGGATACGGAGCGATCTGCCCTGATATACACGGTGATCTGCACTGTGATACGAAGCGATCTTCACTGGTATATGGATTGATAAGTACTGGGATAAGTGGTTATCTGCACTGCGATATGGAGTGATCTGCACTAAGAAATGGTGTGATCTGCATTGGGATATGATGTGATCTGTATTGGGATAGGAGTGATCTGTACTGGGATAAGATGTGATCTGCAGTTTGATTTGGGGTGATCTATCCTGGGATACGGATCATTCTGAACTTGGATAAGGAGCTATCTGCACTGGGATACAGTGTGATCTTAACTGAGATACGGGGTGAACTGCACAGGGATACGGAGCGATCTGCCCTGGGATACAGTGTGATCTGCACTGGGATACGTAATGATAATTACTGGGATACGGGGTGGTCTGCACTCGCGTAAGGAGTGACCTGCACTGGGATATGGAGTGATCTGATCTGGGATATGGAGCGATCTGAACTGGACAATGGAGAGATCTGAACAGGGAAATGGAGCGATCTGAACGGGGATACAGGGTGATCTGCACTGGGATTCGGAGCAATCTGCACTGGGATACGGATCAATCTGTACTGGGATACGGAGTGATCTTTACACCGATATGGAGCGATCCGCACTGGGATATGGAGTGATCTGATCTGGGATACAGAGCAATCTGAACTGGGCTATGGAGTGATCTGAACTGGTAAACGGAGCGATCTGAACTGGGATACAGGGTGATATGCACTGGGATACGGAGCGATCTGAAACGGGATACCGTGTGATCTGCACTAGCATATGGAGCGGTCTGCACTTGGATACGGAGTGATCTGCACTAGGAATTGGTGTAATCTACATTGGGTCACGCAGTGATCTATACTGGAATCTGGAGTGATCTGCACTGGGATATGGAGTGATCTGCACTTGGATACGGAGTGATCTGTACTCAGATATGGACTGATAAGTGTTGGGATATGGGGTTATCTGCACTGCGATACTGAGTGATCTGCACTTGGAAATGGTGTAATCTACATTGGGTCACGTAGTGATCTATACTGGGATCTGGAGTGATCTGCACTGGGATATAGGTCAATTTGCACTGGGATACGGAGCGATCTGCCCTGGGATACATTGCGATCTGCACTGGGATATGTAATGATAATTACTGGGATACGGCGTGGACTGCACTTGGGTAAGGAGTGATCTGCACTGGGATACGGAGCGATCTGATCTGGGATATGGAGCGATCTGAACTGGTCAAATGAGATATCTGAACTGGGAAATGGAGCGATCTGAACGTGGATTCAGGGTGATCTGAAATGGGATACGGAGCGATCTGCACTGGGATACGGAGCGATCTGAACTGGGATACGGAGTGATTTGTACTCGGATACGGAGCAATCTGCACTGGGATATGGAGCAATCTGCATTGCGATATGGAGCGATCTGCACTGGGATATGGAGCAATCTGCACTGGGATATGGAGCGATCTGTACTGGGATAGGGAGTGAACTGCATTTGGTACGGAGCGATCTGTACTGGGATACGGAGTGATCTGTACCAGGATACGGGATGTTCTGAGCTGGGATATAGTGAAATCTGTACTGCGATACAGATTGATCTGCCCTGCGATACACGGTGATCTGCACTTGGATACGATGTGATCTTCACTGGGATATGGATTGATAAGTACTGGGATAAGGGGTTATCTGCAAAGCAATATGGATTGATCTGCACTTAGAAATGGTGGAATCTGCATTGGGATATGGAGTGATCTGTATTGGGATATGGAGTGATCTGTACTGGGATAAGATTTGATCTGCAGTTTGATTTGGGGTGATCTATCCTGGGATACGGAGCGATCTGAATTTGGATACGGATCTATCTGCACTGGGATACAGAGCAATCTTCAGTGGGATACGTTTATTCTGTATTGGGATACGGTGCGATCTGAACTTGGATACAGAGCGATCTGCACTGGGATACAGAGCATTCTGCATTTGGATAAGGAGCGATCTTTACTGGGATATGGAAAGATCTGCACTGGGTTAAGGAGTGATCTGTACCAGAATACGGGGTGTTCTGAACTGGGATTCGTTGTGATCTGCACTGGGATCCGATACGATCTGACTTGGGATATGACATGATCTGCACTGGGGTACAGGGTGATCTGCACTGGGATACAGAACAATCTGCCCTGGGATACGTCGTGATCTGTACTGGGATATGGAGTGATCTGTACTGGGATACAGAGCGATCTGCCCTGGGATACACAGTGATCTGCACTGTGATACGAAGCGATCTTCACTGGTATATGGATTGATAAGTACTGGGATAAGTGGTTATCTGCACTTCGATATGGAGTGATCTGCTTTAAGAAATGGTGTGATCTGCATTGGGATATGATGTGATCTGTATTGGAATAGGAGCGGTCTGTACTGGGATACGGAGTGATCTGTGCTCCGATATGGAGCGATCTGCAGTGGGATATGGAGTGATCTGAACAGGGATGCGGAGTGATCTGTACTGGGATATGGAGTGATCTGTACCGGGAAACAGCATGATCTTTACTGGGTTACAGAGTGTTCTGCCCTGGGAATTAGGGTGATCTGCACTGGGATATGGGGTTATCTGCACAGCGATGTGTTGTGATCTGCACTGGGAAATGGTGTAACCTGGGATATGGAGCCATCTGCTCTGGGATACGGAGCGATCTGCACTGGGATACAGAGCAATCTTCAGTGGGATACGGAGCGATCTGTACTGGGATAAGGTGCGATCTGAACTTGGATACGGAGCAATCTGCACTGGGATCCGCTGTGATCTGATTTGGGATATGACATGATCTGCACTGGGGTACAGGGTGATCTGCACTGGGATACAGAGCAATCTGCACTGGGATACATCGTGATCTGCACTGTGATACGAAGCGATCTTCACTGGTATATGGATTGATAAGTACTGGGATAAGTGGTTATCTGCACTGCGATATGGAGTGATCTGCATTAAGAAATGGTGTGATCTGCATTGGGATGTGATGTGATCTGTATTGGGATAGGAGTGATCTGTACTGGGATACGATGTGATCTGCAGTGTGATTTGGGGTGATCTATCCTGGGATACGGAGCAATCTGAACTTGGATAAGGAGCTATCTGCACTGGGATACAGTGTGATCTTAACTGAGATACGGGGTGACCTGCACAGGGATACGGAGCGATCTGCCCTGGGATACAGTGTGATCTGCACTGGGATACGTAATGATAATTACTGGGATACGGGGTGGTCTGCACTCGCGTAAGGAGTGACCTGCACTGGGATATGGAGTGATCTGATCTGGGATATGGAGCGATCTGAACTGGACAATGGAGAGATCTGAACAGGGAAACGGAGCGATCTGAACGGGGATACAGGGTGATCTGCACTGGGATATGGAGCAATCTGCACTGGGATACGGTGAGATCTCTACTGGGATACGGAGTCATCTTTACACCGATATGGAGCGATCTGCACTGGGATTTCGAGTGATCTGAACTGGGATACGGAGCAATCTGAACTGGGCTATGGAGTGATCTGAACTGGTAAACGGAGCGATCTGAACTGGGATACAGGGTGATCTGCACTGGGATACGGAGCGATCTGAAACGGGATACCGTGTGATCTGCACTGGGATATGGAGTGATCTGCACTTGGATACGGAGTGATCTGTACTCAGATATGGACTGATAAGTGTTGGGATATGGGGTTATCTGCACTGCAATACTGAGTGATCTGCACTAGGAAATTGTGTAATCTACATTGGGTCACGTAGTGATCTATACTAGGATCTGGAGTGATCTGCACTGGGATATAGATCAATTTGCCCTGGGATACGGAGCAATCTGCCCTGGGTTACAGTGCGATCTGCACTGGGATATGTAATGATAATTACTGGGATACGGGGTGGACTGCACTTGGGTAAGGAGCGATCTGCACTGGGATATGGAGCAATCTACACTGCGATACAGAGCAATCTGCACTAGGTAATGGAGCAATCTGCACTGCGATATGGAGCGATCTGCACTGGGATATGGAGCAATCTGCACTGGGATATGGAGCGATCTGTACTGGGATAGGGAGTGATCTTCATTGGGTACGGAGCGATCTGTACTGGGACACGGAGCGATCTGTACCAGGATACGGGATGTTCCGAGCTGGGATATAGTGAAATCTGTACTGCGATACAGAGTGATCTCTCCTGGGATACACGGTGATCTGCACTTGGATACGAAGCGATCTACACTGGGATATGGATTGATAAGTACTGGGTTAAGGGGTTATCTGCAAAGCGATATGGAGTGATCAGCACTAAGAAATGGTGGTATCTGCATTGGGATATGGAGTGATCTGTATTGGGATATGGAGTGATCTGTACTGGGATAAGATTTGATCTGCAGTTTGATTTGGGGTGATCTATCCTGGGATACGGAGCGATCTGAACTTGGATACGGAGCTATCTGCACTGGGATACAGAGCAATCTTCAGTGGGATATGGAGCAATCTGTACTGGGATACGGTGCGATCTGAACTTGGATACGGAGCGATCTGCACTGGGATACAGAGCATTCTGCATTTGGATAAGGAGCGATCTTTACTGGGATATGGAAAGATCTGCACTGGGTTAAGGAGCGAGCTGTACCGGAATACCGGGTGTTCTGAACTGGGATTCGTTGTGATCTGCACTGGGATCCGGTACGATCTGACTTGGGATATGACATGATCTGCGCTGGGGTACAGGGTGATCTGCACTGGGATACAGAGCAATCTGCACTGGGATACGTCATGATCTGTACTGGGATATGGAGTGATTTGTACTGGGATACGGAACGATCTGCCCTGGGATACACGGTGATCTGCACTGTGATACGAAGTGATCTTCACTGGTATATGGATTGATAAGTACTGGGATAAGTGGTTATCTGCACTGTGATATGGAGTGATCTGCACTAAGAAATGGTGTGATCTGCATTGGGATATGATGTGATCTGTATTGGGATAGGAGTGATCTGTAGTGGGATACGATGTGATCTGCAGTGTGATTTGGGGTGATCTATCCTGGGATACGGAGCAATCTGAACTTGGATAAGGAGCTATCTGCACTGGGATACAGTGTGATCTTAACTGAGATACGGGGTGAACTGCACTGGGATACGGAGCGATCTGCCCTGGGATACAGTGTGATCTGCACTGGGATACGTAATGATAATTACTGGGATACGGGGTGGTCTGCACTCGCGTAAGGAGTGACCTGCACTGGGATATGGAGCGATCTGAACTGGACAATGGAGAGATCTGAACAGGGAAACGGAGCGATCTGAACGGAGATACAGGGTGATCTGCACTGGGATACGGAGCAAACTGCACTGAGATACGGAGCAATCTGTACTGGGATACGGAGTGATCTTTATACCGATATGGAGCGATCTGCACTGGGATATGGAGTGATTTGAACTGGGATACACAGCAATCTGAACTGGGCTATGGAGTGATCTGAACTGGTAAACGGAGCGATCTGAACTGGGATAAAGGGTGATCTGCATTGGGATACGGAGCGATCTGCACTGGGATACGGAGCGATCTGAAACGGGATACCGTGTGATCTGCACAAGCATATGGAGCGTTCTGCACTTGGATACGGAGTGATCTGTACTCAGATATGGACTGATAAGTACTGGGATATGGTCTTATCTGCACTGCGATACTGAGTGATCTGCACTAGGAAATGGTGTAATCTACATTGGGTCACGCAGTGATCTATACTGGGATCTGGAGTTATCTTCACTGGGATATGGAGTGATCTGCACTTGGATATGGATTGATCTGTACTCAGATATGGACTGATAAGTGTTGGGATATGGGGTTATCTGCACTGCGATACTGAGTGATCTGCACCAGGAAATGGTGTAATCTACATTGGGTCACATAGTGATCTATACTGGGATCTGGAGTGATCTGCATTGGGATATAGATCAATTTGCCCTGGGATACAGAGCGATCTGCCCTGGGATACAGTGTGATCTGCACTGGGATATGTAATGATAATTACTGGGAGACGGGGTGGACTGCACTTGGGTAAGGAGCGATCTGCACTGGGATACGGAGCGATCTGCACTGGGATATGGAGCGATCTGATCTGGGATATGGAGCGATCTGAACTGGTCAAATGAGAGATCTGAACTGGGAAATGGAGCGATCTGAACGGGGATACAGGGTGATCTGCACTTGGATACGGAGCGATCTGCACTGGGATACAGAGCGATCTGAACTGGGATACGGAGTGATTTGCCCTCGGATACGGAGCAATCTGCAGTGGGATATGGAGCAATCTGCATTGGGATATGGAGCGATCTGCCCTGGGATATGGAGCAATCTGCACTGGGATATGAAGCGATCTGTACTGGGATAGGGAGTGAACTGCATTGGGTACGGAGCGATCTGTACTGGGATACGGAGTGATCTGTACCAGGATACGGGATGTTCTGAGCTGGGATATATTGAAATCTGTACTGTGATACAGAGTGATCTGCCCTGGGTTACATGGTGATCTGCACTTGGATACGAAGCGATCTTCACTGGGATATGGATTGATAAGTACTGGGATAAGTGGTTATCTGCAAAGCGATATGGAGTGATCTGCACTAAGAAATGGTGGAATCTGCATTGGGGTATGGAGTGATCTGTATTGGGATATGGAGTGATCTGTACTGGGATAAGATTTGAACTGCAGTGTGATTTGGGGTGATCTATTCTGGGATATGGAGCGATCTGAACTTGGATACGGAGCTATCTGCACTGGGATACAGAGCAATCTTCAGTGGGATACGGAGCGATCTGTACTGGGATACGATGTGATCTGAACTTGGATACGGAGCAATCTGCACTGGGATCCGCTGCGATCTGATTTGGGATATGACATGATCTGCACTGGGATACAGGGTGATCTGCACTGGGATACAGAGCAATCTGCACTGGGATACGTCGTGATCTGTACTGGGATAAGGAGTGATCTGTACTGGGATACGGAGCGATCTGCCCTGGGATACCCAGTGATCCGCACTGTGATACGAAGTGATATTCACTGGTATATGGATTGATAAGTACTGGGATAAGTGGTTATCTGCACTGCGATATGGAATGATCTGCACTAAGAAATGGTGTGATCTGCATTGGGATATGATGTGATCTGTATTGGGATAGGAGTGATCTGTACTGGGATACGATGTGATCTGCAGTGTGATTTGGGGTGATCCATCCTGGGATACGGAGCAATCTGAACTTGGATAAGGAGCTATCTGCACTGGGATACAATGTGATCTTAACTGAGATACGGGGTGAACTGCACTGGGATAAGGAGCGATCTGCCCTGGGATACAGTGTGATCTGCACTGGGATACGTAATGATAATTACTGGGATACGGGGTGGTCTGCACTCGCGTAAGGAATGACCTGCACTGGGATATGGAGCGATCTGATCTGGGATTTGGAGCGATCTGAACTGGACAATGGAGAGATCTGAACAGGGAAATGGAGCGATCTGAATGGGGATACAGGGTGATCTGCACTGGGATACGGAGCAATCTGCACTGGGATACGGAGCGATCTGTACTGGGATACGGAGTGATCTTTACACCGATATGGAGCGATCTGCACTGGGATATGGAGTGATCTGAACTGGGATACAGAGCAATCTGAACTGGGCTATGGAGTGATCTGAACTGGTAAACGGAGCGATCTGAACTGGGATACAGGGTGATCTGCACTGGGATACGGAGCGATCTGAAACGGGATACCGTATGATCTGCACTAGCATATGGAGCGTTCTGCACTTGGATACGGAGTGATCTGTACTCAGATATGGACTGATAAGTACTGGGATATGGGCTTATCTGCACTGCGATACTGAGTGATCTGCACTAGGAAATGGTGTGATCTACATTGGGTCACGTAGTGATCTATACTGTGATCTGGAGTGATCTGCACTGGGATATAGATCAATTTGCACTGGGATACGGAGCGATCTGCCCTGGGATACATTGCGATCTGCACTGAGATATGTAATGATAATTACTGGGATACGGGGTGGACTGCACTTGGGTAAGGAGCGATCTGCACTGGGATACGGAGCGATCTGCAGTGGGATATGGAGCGATCTGAACTGGGATATGGAGTGATTTGTACTCGGATACAGAGCGATCTGCACTGGGATATGGAGCAATCTGCATTGGGATACAGAGCAATCTGCACTGGGATATGGAGCAATCTGCACTGCGATATGGAGCGATCTGCACTGGGATATGGAGCAATCTGCACTGGGATATGGAGCGATCTGTACTGGGATAGGGAGTGATCTGCATTGGGTACGGAGCAATCTGTACTGGGATATGGAGCGATCTGTACCAGGATACGGGATGTTCTGAGCTGGGATATAGTGACATCTGTACTGCGATACAGAGTGATCTCTCCTGGGATACACGGTGATCTGCACTTGGATACGAAGCGATCTTCACTAGGATATGGATTGATAAGTACTGGGATAAGGGGTTATCTGCAAAGCGATATGGAGTGATCTGCACTAAGAAATGGTGTAATCTGCATTGGGATATGGAGTGATCTGTATTGGGATATGGAGTGATCTGTACTGGGATAAGATTTGATCTGCAGTTTGATTTGGGGTGATCTATCCTGGGAGACGGAGCGATCTGAACTTGGATACGGAGCTATCTGCACTGGGATACAGAGCAATCTTCAGTGGGATACGGAGCGATCTGTACTGGGATACGGTGCGATCTGAACTTGGATACGGAGCGATCTGCACTGGGATACAGAGCATTCTGCATTTGGATAAGGAGCGATCTTTACAGGGATATGGAAAGATCTGCACTGGGTTAAGGAGCGATCTGTACCGGAATACGGGGTGTTCTGAACTGGGATTCGTTGTGATCTGCACTGGGATCCGGTGCGATCTGACTTGGGATATGACATGATCTGCACTGGGGTACAGGGTGATCTGCACTGGAATATAGAGCAATCTGCACTGGGATACGTCGTGATCTGTACTGGGATATGGAGTGATCTGTACTGGGATACGGAGCGATCTGCCCTGGGATACACGGTGATCTGCACTGTGATACGAAGCGATCTTCACTGGTATATGGATTGATAAGTACTGGGATAAGTGGTTATCTGCACTTCGATATGGAGTGATCTGCACTAAGAAATGGTGTGATCTGCATTGGGATATGATGTGATCTGTATTGGAATAGGAGTGATCTGTACTGGGATACGATGTGATCTGAACTGGGATACGGGGCGAACTGCACTGGGATATGGAGCGATCTGCCCTGGGATACAGTGTGATCTGCACTGGGATGCCTAATGATAATTACTGGGATAGGGGGTGGTCTGCACTCGCGTAAGGAGTGACCTGCACTGGGATATGGAGCGATCTGAACTGGACAATGGAGAGATCTGAACAGGGAAATGGAGCGATCTGAATGGGGATACCGGGTGATCTGCATTGTGTACGGAGCAATCTGCACTGAGATACGGAGCGATCTGTACTGGGATACGGAGTGATCTGTGCTCCGATTTGGAGCGATCTGCAGTGGGATATGGAGTGATCTGAACAGGGATGCGGAGTGATCTGAACTGGGCTATGGAGTGATCTGAACTGGTAAAAGGAGCGATCTGAACTGGGATACAGGGTGTTCTGCACTGGGATATGGAGCGATCTGCACTGGGATACGGAGCGATCTGAAACAGGATACTGTGTGATCTGCACTGGGATATGGAGCGATCTGCACTTGGATTCGGAGCGATCTGCACTGGGATACAGAGCAATCTGTACTGGGATATGGAGCAATCTGCACTGGGATACAGATGATCTGCACTGGGATACAGAGCGATCTGTATCGGAATACGGGGTGTTCTGAACTGGGATTCGTTGTGATCTGCACTGGGATCAGGTATGATCTGTATTGTGATACGACATCATCTGCACTGGGTTACAGGGTGATCTGCACTGGGATACAGAGCAATCTGCGCTGGGATACATCGTGATCTGTACTGGGATATGGAGTGATCTGTACTGGGAAACAGCATGATCTTTACTGGGATACAGAGTGTTCTGCCCTGGGAATTAGTGTGATCTGCACTGGGATATGGGGTTATCTGCACAGCGATGTGTTGTGATCTGCACTGGGAAATGGTGTAACCTGGGATATGGAGCGATCTGCTCTGGGATACGGAGCGATCTGCACTGGGTTTATGGAGTGATCTGTACTGGGATACAGGGCGATCTGAACTGGGATATGGACCGATCTGTTCCTGGATATGTTGCATTCTGAATGGGGATATGGTGTGATCTGTACTGCGATACAGAGCAATCTGCCCTCAGATACAGGGAGATAAGCACTGGGATACGGAGTGATCTGTAATTGGAAACGGAATGATAAGTACTGGGATATGGGGTTATCTGCAGAGTGATATGTTGTGATCTGCACGAGGAAATGGTGTGATCTGCACTGGGACAAGCAGTGATCTATACTGGGATACGGAGTGATCTGTACTGGGGTACAGTGTGATCTGCACTGGAATGTGGAGAGGTCTGTACTGGGATATGGTGTGATCTGCTGTGTGATATGGGGTGATCTGTACAGGGATATGGAGCGATCTGCACTGGGATACGCAGTGATCTGTACTGGGATATGGAGTGATCTGTACTGGGGTACGGTATGATCTTCACTGGGATGTGGAGAGATCTGTACTGGGATACGGTGTGATCTGCAGTGAGATATGGGGTGATCTGTACTTGGATATGTAAATATCTGCACTGGGATATGGTGTGATCTGAACTGGGATACGGGGCAATCTGCACTGGGATACGGAGCGATCTGCCCTGGGATACAGCGTGATCTGCACTGGGATACGTAATGAGAATTACTGGGATACGGTGTGGACTGCACTCGGGTAAGCTGCGATCTGCACTGGGATACGGAGCGATCTGCACTTGGATAGGGAGTCACCTGTACTCAGATATGGACTGATAAGTTCTGGGATATGGGGTTATCTGCACTGCGATACTGAGTGATCTGCACTAGGAAATGGAGTGATCTGCATTGAGTCACGCAGTGATCTATACTGGGATTTGGAGTGATATAGAACAATTTGCACTGGGATGCGGAGCGATCTGCTCTGGGATACAGGGCGACCTGCACTGGGATACGTAATATTAATTGCTGGGATACAGGGTGGACTGCACTCGGGTAAGGAGCGATCGGCGCTGGGATATAGAGCGATCTGAACTGGTCAATGGAGAGATCTGAATTGGGAAACGGAGCGATCTGAACGGGGATACTGGGTGATCTGCACTGGGATACGGAGTGATCTGCACTGGGATACGGAACGATCTGAACTGGGATACGGAATGATCTGTACTCGGATATGGAGCGATCTGCACTGGGATATGGAGCGATCTGCACTGGGATATGGAGTGATCTGAACGTGGATGCGGAGTGATCTGAACTGGGCTATGGAGAGATCTGAACTGCTCAACGGAGCAATCTGAACTGGGATACAGGTTGATCTTCCCTGGGATATGGAGCGATCTGCATCGGGATACGGAGCGGTCTGCTCTGGGATACAGGGCGACCTGCACTGGGATATGTAATATTAATTACTGGGATACAGGGTGGACTGCACTCGGGTAAGGAGCGATCGGCGCTGGAATATGGAGCGATCTGAACTGGTCAATGGAGAGATCTGAATTGGGAAATGGAGCGATCTGAACGGGGATACTGGGTGATCTGCACTGGGATACGGAGCGATCTGAACTGGGATACGGAATGATCTGTACTCGGATATGGAGCGATCTGCACTGCGATATGGAGTGATCTGAACTGGGATACAGAGTGATCTGAACTGGGCTATGGAGTGATCTGAACTGGTAAATGTAGCGATCTGAACTGGGATACAGGGTGATCTGCACTGGGATATGGAGCGATCTGCACGGGGATACGGAGCGATCTGAAATGGGATACGGAGTGATCGGTACTTGGATATGGAGCGATCTGCACTGGGATATGGAGTGATCTGAACGGGGATGCGGAGTGATCTGAACTGGGCTATGGAGAGATCTGACTGCTCAACGGAGCAATCTGAACTGGGATACAGGTTGATCTTCCCTGGGATATGGAGCGATCTGCACTGGGATACAGAGCGATCTGAAATGGGATACCGTGTGATCTGCACTGGGATATGGAGCAATCTGCACTTGGATACGGAGTGATCTCTACTGAGATATGGACTGATAAGTACTGGGATATGGGGTTATCTGCACTGCGATACTGAGTGATCTGCATTAGGAAATGTTGTGATCAGCATTGGGTCACGCAATGATCTATACTGGGATATGGAGTGATCTGCACTGGGATACGGAGTGATCTGCACTGGGATACGGAACGATCTGAACTGGGATACGGAATGATCTGTACTCGGATATGGAGCGATCTGCACTGGGATATGGAGTGATCTGCACTGGGATATGGAGTGATCTGAACGGGGATGCGGAGTGATCTGAACTGGGCTATGGAGAGATCTGAACTGCTCAACGGAGCAATCTGAACTGGGATACAGGTTGATCTTCCCAGGGATATGGAGTGATCTGCATCGGGATACGGAGCGGTCTGCTCTGGGATACAGGGCGACCTGCACTGGGATACGTAATATTAATTACTGGGATACAGGGTGGACTGCACTCGGGTAAGGAGCGATCGGCGCTGGGATATGGAGCGATCTGAACTGGTCAATGGAGAGATCTGAATTGGGAAACGGAGCGATCTGAACGGGGATACTGGGTGATCTGCACTGGGATACAGAGCGATCTGAACTGGGATACGGAATGATCTGTACTCGGATATGGAGCGATCTGCACTGCGATATGGAGTGATCTGAACTGGGATACAGAGCGATATGAACTGGGCTATGGAGTGATCTGAACTGGTAAATGTAGCGATCTGAACTGGGAAATAGGGTGATCTGCACTGGGATACGGAGCGATCTGAAATGGGATACGGAGTGATCGGTACTTGGATATGGAGCGATCTGCACTGGGATATGGAGTGATCTGAACGGGGATGCGGAGTGATCTGAACTGGGCTATGGAGAGATCTGACTGCTCAACGGAGCAATCTGAACTGGGATACAGGTTGATCTTCCCTGGGATATGGAGCGATCTGCACTGGGATACGGAGTGATCTGAAATGGGATACCGTGTGATCTGCACTGGGATATGGAGCGATCTGCACTTCGATACGGAGTGATCTCTACTGAGATATAGACTGATAAGTACTGGGATATGGGGTTATCTGCACTGCGATACTGAGTGATCTGCATTAGGAAATGTTGTGATCAGCATTGGGTCACGCAATGATCTATACTGGGATATGGAGTGATCTGCACTGGGATAAGATTTGATCTGCAGTTTGATTTGGGGTGATCTATCCTGGGATACGGAGCGATCTGAATTTGGATACGGATCTATCTGCACTGGGATACAGAGCAATCTTCAGTGGGATACGTTTATTCTGTATTGGGATACGGTGCGATCTGAACTTGGATACAGAGCGATCTGCACTGGGATACAGAGCATTCTGCATTTGGATAAGGAGCGATCTTTACTAGGATATGTAAAGATCTGCACAGGGTTAAGGAGCGATCTGTACCGGAATACGGGGTGTTCTGAACTGGGATTCGTTGTGATCTGCACTGGGATCCGATACGATCTGACTTGGGATATGACATGATCTGCACTGGGGTACAGGGTGATCTGCACTGGGATACAGAACAATCTGCCCTGGGATACGTCGTGATCTGTACTTGGATATGGAGTGATCTGTACTGGGATACGGAGCGATCTGCCCTGATATACACGGTGATCTGCACTGTGATACGAAGCGATCTTCACTGGTATATGGATTGATAAGTACTGGGATAAGTGGTTATCTGCACTTCGATATGGAGTGATCTGCACTAAGAAATGGTATGATCTGCATTGGGATATGATGTGATCTGTATTGGAATAGGAGCGGTCTGTACTGGGATACGGAGTGATCTGTGCTCCGATATGGAGCGATCTGCAGTGGGATATGGAGTGATCTGAACAGGGATGCGGAGTGATCTGTACTGGGATATGGAGTGATCTGTACCGGGAAACAGCATGATCTTTACTGGGTTACAGAGTGTTCTGCCCTGGGAATTAGGGTGATCTGCACTGGGATATGGGGTTATCTGCACAGCGATGTGTTGTGATCTGCACTGGGAAATGGTGTAACCTGGGATATGGAGCCATCTTCTCTGGGATACGGAGCGATCTGCACTGGGATACAGAGCAATCTTCAGTGGGATACGGAGCGATCTGTACTGGGATAAGGTGCGATCTGAACTTGGATACGGAGCAATCTGCACTGGGATCCGCTGTGATCTGATTTGGGATATGACATGATCTGCACTGGGGTACAGGGTGATCTGCACAGGGATACAGAGCAATCTGCACTGGGATACATCGTGATCTGCACTGTGATACGAAGCGATCTTCACTGGTATATGGATTGATAAGTACTGGGATAAGTGGTTATCTGCACTGCGATATGGAGTGATCTGCACTAAGAAATGGTGTGATCTGCATTGGGATATGATGTGATTTGTATTGGGATAGGAGTGATCTGTACTGGGATACGATGTGATCTGCAGTGTGATTTGGGGTGATCTATCCTGGGATACGGAGCAATCTGAACTTGGATAAGGAGCTATCTGCACTGGGATACAGTGTGATCTTAACTGAGATACGGGGTGACCTGCACAGGGATACGGAGCGATCTGCCCTGGGATACAGTGTGATCTGCACTGGGATACGTAATGATAATTACTGGGATACGGGGTGGTCTGCACTCGCGTAAGGAGTGACCTGCACTGGGATATGGAGTGATCTGATCTGGGATATGGAGCGATCTGAACTGGACAATGGAGAGATCTGAACAGGGAAACGGAGCGATCTGAACGGGGATACAGGGTGATCTGCACTGGGATATGGAGCAATCTGCACTGGGATACGGTGCGATCTCTACTGGGATACGGAGTCATCTTTACACCGATATGGAGCGATCTGCACTGGGATTTGGAGTGATCTGAACTGGGATACGGAGCAATCTGAACTGGGCTATGGAGTGATCTTAACTGGTAAACGGAGCGATCTGAACTGGGATACAGGGTGATCTGCACTGGGATACGGAGCGATCTGAAACGGGATACCGTGTGATCTGCACTGGGATATGGAGTGATCTGCACTTGGATACGGAGTGATCTGTACTCAGATATGGACTGATAAGTATTGGGATATGGGGTTATCTGCACTGCGATACTGAGTGATCTGCACTAGGAAATTGTGTAATCTACATTGGGCCACGTAGTGATCTATACTAGGATCTGGAGTGATCTGCACTGGGATATAGATCAATTTGCCCTGGGATACGGAGCAATCTGCCCTGGGATACAGTGCGATCTGCACTGGGATATGTAATGATAATTACTGGGATACGGGGTGGACTGCACTTGGGTAAGGAGCGATCTGCACTGGGATATGGAGCAATCTACACTGCGATACAGAGCAATCTGCACTGGGTAATGGAGCAATCTGCACTGCGATATGGAGCGATCTGCACTGGGATATGGAGCAATCTGCACTGGGATATGGAGCGATCTGTACTGGGATAGGGAGTGATCTTCATTGGGTACGGAGCGATCTGTACTGGGACACGGAGCGATCTGTACCAGGATACGGGATGTTCCGAGCTGGGATATAGTGAAATCTGTACTGCGATACAGAGTGATCTCTCCTGGGATACACGGTGATCTGCACTTGGATACGAAGCGATCTACACTGGGATATGGATTGATAAGTACTGGGATAAGGGGTTATCTGCAAAGCGATATGGAGTGATCAGCACTAAGAAATGGTGGTATCTGCATTGGGATATGGAGTGATCTGTATTGGGATATGGAGTGATCTGTACTGGGATAAGATTTGATCTGCAGTTTGATTTGGGGTGATCTATCCTGGGATACGGAGCGATCTGAACTTGGATACGGAGCTATCTGCACTGGGATACAGAGCAATCTTCAGTGGGAT
Organism: Isurus oxyrinchus; assembly: GCA_026770705.1. Classification (NCBI taxonomy): domain Eukaryota; kingdom Metazoa; phylum Chordata; class Chondrichthyes; order Lamniformes; family Lamnidae; genus Isurus; species Isurus oxyrinchus. The sequence goes on from JANJGN010000034.1 coordinate 328,650, forward strand.
ATGGAGCAATCTGTACTGGGATACGGTGCGATCTGAACTTGGATACGGAGCGATCTGCACTGGGATACAGAGCATTCTGTATTTGGATAAGGAGCGATCTTTACTGGGATATGGAAAGATCTGCACTGGGTTAAGGAGCGAGCTGTACCGGAATACGGGGTGTTCTGAACTGGGATTCGTTGTGATCTGCACTGGGATCCGGTACGATCTGACTTGGGATATGACATGATCTGCGCTGGGGTACAGGGTGATCTGCACTGGGATACAGAGCAATCTGCACTGGGATACGTCGTGATCTGTACTGGGATATGGAGTGATTTGTACTGGGATACGGAGCGATCTGCCCTGGGATACACGGTGATCTGCACTGTGATACGAAGTGATCTTCACTGGTATATGGATTGATAAGTACTGGGATAAGTGGTTATCTGCACTGCGATATGGAGTGATCTGCACTAAGAAATGGTGTGATCTGCATTGGGATATGATGTGATCTGTATTGGGATAGGAGTGATCTGTAGTGGGATACGATGTGATCTGCAGTGTGATTTGGGGTGATCTATCCTGGGATACGGAGCAATCTGAACTTGGATAAGGAGCTATCTGCACTGGGATACAGTGTGATCTTAACTGAGATACGGGGTGAACTGCACTGGTATACGGAGCGATCTGCCCTGGGATACAGTGTGATCTGCACTGGGATACGTAATGATAATTACTGGGATACGGGGTGGTCTGCACTCGCGTAAGGAGTGACCTGCACTGGGATATGGAGCGATCTGATCTGGGATATGGAGCGATCTGAACTGGACAATGGAGAGATCTGAACAGGGAAACGGAGCGATCTGAACGGAGATACAGGGTGATCTGCACTGGGATACGGAGCAAACTGCACTGAGATACGGAGCAATCTGTACTGGGATACGGAGTGATCTTTACACCGATATGGAGCGATCTGCACTGGGATATGGAGTGATTTGAACTGGGATACACAGCAATCTGAACTGGGCTATGGAGTGATCTGAACTGGTAAACGGAGCGATCTGAACTGGGATAAAGGGTGATCTGCATTGGGATACGGAGCGATCTGCACTGGGATACGGAGCGATCTGAAACGGGATACCGTGTGATCTGCACAAGCATATGGAGCGTTCTGCACTTGGATACGGAGTGATCTGTACTCAGATATGGACTGATAAGTACTGGGATATGGTCTTATCTGCACTGCGATACTGAGTGATCTGCACTAGGAAATGGTGTAATCTACATTGGGTCACGCAGTGATCTATACTGGGATCTGGAGTTATCTTCACTGGGATATGGAGTGATCTGCACTTGGATATGGAGTGATCTGTACTCAGATATGGACTGATAAGTGTTGGGATATGGGGTTATCTGCACTGCGATACTGAGTGATCTGCACCAGGAAATGGTGTAATCTACATTGGGTCACATAGTGATCTATACTGGGATCTGGAGTGATCTGCATTGGGATATAGATCAATTTGCCCTGGGATACGGAGCGATCTGCCCTGGGATACAGTGTGATCTGCACTGGGATATGTAATGATAATTACTGGGAGACGGGGTGGACTGCACTTGGGTAAGGAGCGATCTGCACTGGGATACGGAGCGATCTGCACTGGGATATGGAGCGATCTGATCTGGGATATGGAGCGATCTGAACTGGTCAAATGAGAGATCAGAACTGGGAAATGGAGCGATCTGAACGGGGATACAGGGTGATCTGCACTTGGATACGGAGCGATCTGCACTGGGATACAGAGCGATCTGAACTGGGATACGGCGTGATTTGCCCTCGGATACGGAGCAATCTGCAGTGGGATATGGAGCAATCTGCATTGGGATATGGAGCGATCTGCCCTGGGATATGGAGCAATCTGCACTGGGATATGAAGCGATCTGTACTGGGATAGGGAGTGAACTGCATTGGGTACGGAGCGATCTGTACTGGGATACGGAGTGATCTGTACCAGGATACGGGATGTTCTGAGCTGGGATATATTGAAATCTGTACTGTGATACAGAGTGATCTGCCCTGGGTTACATGGTGATCTGCACTTGGATACGAAGCGATCTTCACTGGGATATGGATTGATAAGTACTGGGATAAGTGGTTATCTGCAAAGCGATATGGAGTGATCTGCACTAAGAAATGGTGGAATCTGCATTGGGGTATGGAGTGATCTGTATTGGGATATGGAGTGATCTGTACTGGGATAAGATTTGAACTGCAGTGTGATTTGGGGTGATCTATTCTGGGATATGGAGCGATCTGAACTTTGATACGGAGCTATCTGCACTGGGATACAGAGCAATCTTCAGTGGGATACGGAGCGATCTGTACTGGGATACGATGCGATCTGAACTTGGATACGGAGCAATCTGCACTGGGATCCGCTGCGATCTGATTTGGGATATGACATGATCTGCACTGGGATACAGGGTGATCTGCACTGGGATACAGAGCAATCTGCACTGGGATACGTCGTGATCTGTACTGGGATATGGAGTGATCTGTACTGGGATACGGAGCGATCTGCCCTGGGATACCCAGTGATCCGCACTGTGATACGAAGTGATATTCACTGGTATATGGATTGATAAGTACTGGGATAAGTGGTTATCTGCACTGCGATATGGAATGATCTGCACTAAGAAATGGTGTGATCTGCATTGGGATATGATGTGATCTGTATTGGGATAGGAGTGATCTGTACTGGGATACGATGTGATCTGCAGTGTGATTTGGGGTGATCCATCCTGGGATACGGAGCAATCTGAACTTGGATAAGGAGCTATCTGCACTGGGATACAATGTGATCTTAACTGAGATACGGGGTGAACTGCACTGGGATAAGGAGCGATCTGCCCTGGGATACAGTGTGATCTGCACTGGGATACGTAATGATAATTACTGGGATACGGGGTGGTCTGCACTCGCGTATGGAATGACCTGCACTGGGATATGGAGCGATCTGATCTGGGATTTGGAGCGATCTGAACTGGACAATGGAGAGATCTGAACAGGGAAATGGAGCGATCTGAATGGGGATACAGGGTGATCTGCACTGGGATACGGAGCAATCTGCACTGGGATACGGAGCGATCTGTACTGGGATACGGAGTGATCTTTACACCGATATGGAGCGATCTGCACTGGGATATGGAGTGATCTGAACTGGGATACAGAGCAATCTGAACTGGGCTATGGAATGATCTGAACTGGTAAACGGAGCGATCTGAACTGGGATACAGGGTGATCTGCACTGGGATACGGAGCGATCTGAAACGGGATACCGTGTGATCTGCACTAGCATATGGAGCGTTCTGCACTTGGATACGGAGTGATCTGTACTCAGATATGGACTGATAAGTACTGGGATATGGGCTTATCTGCACTGCGATACTGAGTGATCTGCACTAGGAAATCGTGTAATCTACATTGGGTCACGTAGTGATCTATACTGTGATCTGGAGTGATCTGCACTGGGATATAGATCAATTTGCACTGGGATACGGAGCGATCTGCCCTGGGATACATTGCGATCTGCACTGAGATATGTAATGATAATTACTGGGATACGGGGTGGACTGCACTTGGGTAAGGAGCGATCTGCTCTGGGATACGGAGCGATCTGCAATGGGATACGGAGCGATGTGAACTGGGATATGGAGTGATTTGTACTCGGATACAGAGCGATCTGCACTGGGATATGGAGCAATCTGCATTGGGATACAGAGCAATCTGCACTGGGATATGGAGCAATCTGCACTGCGATATGGAGCGATCTGCACTGGGATATGGAGCAATCTGCACTGGGATATGGAGCGATCTGTACTGGGATAGGGAGTGATCTGCATTGGGTACGGAGCGATCTGTACTGGGATATGGAGCGATCTGTACCAGGATACGGGATGTTCTGAGCTGGGATATAGCGACATCTCTACTGCGATACAGAGTGATCTCTCCTGGGATACACGGTGATCTGCACTTGGATACGAAGCGATCTTCACTAGGATATGGATTGATAAGTACTGGGATAAGGGGTTATTTGCAAAGCGATATGGAGTGATCTGCACTAAGAAATGGTGTAATCTGCATTGGGATATGGAGTGATCTGTATTGGGATATGGAGTGATCTGTACTGGGATAAGATTTGATCTGCAGTTTGATTTGGGGTGATCTATCCTGGGAGACGGAGCGATCTGAACTTGGATACGGAGCTATCTGCACTGGGATACAGAGCAATCTTCAGTGGGATACGGAGCGATCTGTACTGGGATACGGTGCGATCTGAACTTGGATACGGAGCGATCTGCACTGGGATACAGAGCATTCTGCATTTGGATAAGGAGCGATCTTTACAGGGATATGGAAAGATCTGCACTGGGTTAAGGAGCGATCTGTACCGGAATACGGGGTGTTCTGAACTGGGATTCTTTGTGATCTGCACTGGGATCCGGTGCGATCTGACTTGGGATATGACATGATCTGCACTGGGGTACAGGGTGATCTGCACTGGGATATAGAGCAATCTGCACTGGGATACGTCGTGATCTGTACTGGGATATGGAGTGATCTGTACTGGGATACGGAGCAATCTGCCATGGGATACACGATGATCTGCACTGTGATACGAAGCGATCTTCACTGGTATATGGATTGATAAGTACTGGGATAAGTGGTTATCTGCACTTCGATATGGAGTGATCTGCACTAAGAAATGGTGTGATCTGCATTGGGATATGATGTGATCTGTATTGGAATAGGAGTGATCTGTACTGGGATACGATGTGATCTGAACTGGGATACGGGGCGAACTGCACTGGGATATGGAGCGATCTGCCCTGGGATACAGTGTGATCTGCACTGGGATGCATAATGATAATTACTGGGATAGGGGGTGGTCTGCACTCGCGTAAGGAGTGACCTGCACTGGGATATGGAGCGATCTGAACTGGACGATGGAGAGATCTGAACAGGGAAATGGAGCGATCTGAATGGGGATACCGGGTGATCTGCATTGTGTACGGAGCAATCTGCACTGAGATACGGAGCGATCTGTACTGGGATACGGAGTGATCTGTGCTCCGATTTGGAGCGATCTGCAGTGGGATATGGAGTGATCTGAACAGGGATGCGGAGTGATCTGAACTGGGCTATGGAGTGATCTGAACTGGTAAACGGAGCGATCTGAACTGGGATACAGGGTGTTCTGCACTGGGATATGGAGCGATCTGCACTGGGATACGGAGCGATCTGAAACAGGATACTGTGTGATCTGCACTGGGATATGGAGCGATCTGCACTTGGATTCGGAGCGATCTGCACTGGGATACAGAGCAATCTGTACTGGGATATGGAGCAATCTGCACTGGGATACAGATGATCTGCACTGGGATACAGAGCGATCTGTATCGGAATACGGGGTGTTCTGAACTGGGATTCGTTGTGATCTGCACTGGGATCAGGTATGATCTGTATTGTGATACGACATCATCTGCACTGGGTTACAGGGTGATCTGCACTGGGATACAGAGCAATCTGCGCTGGGATACGTCGTGATCTGTACTGGGATATGGAGTGATCTGTACTGGGAAACAGCATGATCTTTACTGGGATACAGAGTGTTCTGCCCTGGGAATTAGTGTGATCTGCACTGGGATATGGGGTTATCTGCACAGCGATGTGTTGTGATCTGCACTGGGAAATGGTGTAACCTGGGATATGGAGCGATCTGCTCTGGGATACGGAGCGATCTGCACTGGGTTTATGGAGTGATCTGTACTGGGATACAGGGCGATCTGAACTGGGATATGGACCGATCTGTTCCTGGATATGTTGCATTCTGAATGGGGATATGGTGTGATCTGTACTGCGATACAGAGCAATCTGCCCTCAGATACAGGGAGATAAGCACTGGGATACGGAGTGATCTGTAATTGGAAACGGAATGATAAGTACTGGGATATGGGGTTATCTGCAGAGTGATATGTTGTGATCTGCACGAGGAAATGGTGTGATCTGCACTGGGACAAGCAGTGATCTATACTGGGATACGGAGTGATCTGTACTGGGGTACAGTGTGATCTGCACTGGAATGTGGAGAGGTCTGTACTGGGATATGGTGTGATCTGCTGTGTGATATGGGGTGATCTGTACAGGGATATGGAGCGATCTGCACTGGGATACGCAGTGATCTGTACTGGGATATGGAGTGATCTGTACTGGGGTACGGTATGATCTTCACTGGGATGTGGAGAGATCTGTACTGGGATACGGTGTGATCTGCAGTGAGATATGGGGTGATCTGTACTTGGATATGTAAATATCTGCACTGGGATATGGTGTGATCTGAACTGGGATACGGGGCAATCTGCACTGGGATACGGAGCGATCTGCCCTGGGATACAGCGTGATCTGCACTGGGATACGTAATGAGAATTACTGGGATACGGTGTGGACTGCACTCGGGTAAGCTGCGATCTGCACTGGGATACGGAGCGATCTGCACTTGGATAGGGAGTCACCTGTACTCAGATATGGACTGATAAGTTCTGGGATATGGGGTTATCTGCACTGCGATACTGAGTGATCTGCACTAGGAAATGGAGTGATCTGCATTGGGTCACGCAGTGATCTATACTGGGATTTGGAGTGATATAGAACAATTTGCACTGGGATGCGGAGCGATCTGCTCTGGGATACAGGGCGACCTGCACTGGGATACGTAATATTAATTGCTGGGATACAGGGTGGACTGCACTCGGGTAAGGAGCGATCGGCGCTGGGATATAGAGCGATCTGAACTGGTCAATGGAGAGATCTGAATTGGGAAACGGAGCGATCTGAACGGGGATACTGGGTGATCTGCACTGGGATACGGAGTGATCTGCACTGGGATACGGAACGATCTGAACTGGGATACGGAATGATCTGTACTCGGATATGGAGCGATCTGCACTGGGATATGGAGCGATCTGCACTGGGATATGGAGTGATCTGAACGTGGATGCGGAGTGATCTGAACTGGGCTATGGAGAGATCTGAACTGCTCAACGGAGCAATCTGAACTGGGATACAGGTTGATCTTCCCTGGGATATGGAGCGATCTGCATCGGGATATGGAGCGGTCTGCTCTGGGATACAGGGCGACCTGCACTGGGATATGTAATATTAATTACTGGGATACAGGGTGGACTGCACTCGGGTAAGGAGCGATCGGCGCTGGAATATGGAGCGATCTGAACTGGTCAATGGAGAGATCTGAATTAGGAAACGGAGCGATCTGAACGGGGATACTGGGTGATCTGCACTGGGATACGGAGCGATCTGAACTGGGATACGGAATGATCTGTACTCGGATATGGAGCGATCTGCACTGCGATATGGAGTGATCTGAACTGGGATACAGAGTGATCTGAACTGGGCTATGGAGTGATCTGAACTGGTAAATGTAGCGATCTGAACTGGGATACAGGGTGATCTGCACTGGGATATGGAGCGATCTGCACGGGGATACGGAGCGATCTGAAATGGGATACGGAGTGATCGGTACTTGGATATGGAGCGATCTGCACTGGGATATGGAGTGATCTGAACGGGGATGCGGAGTGATCTGAACTGGGCTATGGAGAGATCTGACTGCTCAACGGAGCAATCTGAACTGGGATACAGGTTGATCTTCCCTGGGATATGGAGCGATCTGCACTGGGATACGGAGCGATCTGAAATGGGATACCGTGTGATCTGCACTGGGATATGGAGCAATCTGCACTTGGATACGGAGTGATCTCTACTGAGATATGGACTGATAAGTACTGGGATATGGGGTTATCTGCACTGCGATACTGAGTGATCTGCATTAGGAAATGTTGTGATCAGCATTGGGTCACGCAATGATCTATACTGGGATATGGAGTGATCTGCACTGGGATACGGAGTGATCTGCACTGGGATACGGAACGATCTGAACTGGGATACGGAATGATCTGTACTCGGATATGGAGCGATCTGCACTGGGATATGGAGTGATCTGCACTGGGATATGGAGTGATCTGAACGGGGATGCGGAGTGATCTGAACTGGGCTATGGAGAGATCTGAACTGCTCAACGGAGCAATCTGAACTGGGATACAGGTTGATCTTCCCAGGGATATGGAGCGATCTGCATCGGGATACGGAGCGGTCTGCTCTGGGATACAGGGCGACCTGCATTGGGATACGTAATATTAATTACTGGGATACAGGGTGGACTGCACTCGGGTAAGGAGCGATCGGCGCTGGGATATGGAGCGATCTGAACTGGTCAATGGAGAGATCTGAATTGGGAAACGGAGCGATCTGAACGGGGATACTGGGTGATCTGCACTGGGATACAGAGCGATCTGAACTGGGATACGGAATGATCTGTACTCGGATATGGAGCGATCTGCACTGCGATATGGAGTGATCTGAACTGGGATACAGAGCGATATGAACTGGGCTATGGAGTGATCTGAACTGGTAAATGTAGCGATCTGAACTGGGAAATAGGGTGATCTGCACTGGGATACGGAGCGATCTGCACGGGGATACGGAGCGATCTGAAATGGGATACGGAGTGATCGGTACTTGGATATGGAGCGATCTGCACTGGGATATGGAGTGATCTGAACGGGGATGCGGAGTGATCTGAACTGGGCTATGGAGAGATCTGACTGCTCAACGGAGCAATCTGAACTGGGATACAGGTTGATCTTCCCTGGGATATGGAGCGATCTGCACTGGGATACGGAGTGATCTGAAATGGGATACCGTGTGATCTGCACTGGGATATGGAGCGATCTGCACTTCGATATGGAGTGATCTCTACTGAGATATGGACTGATAAGTACTGGGATATGGGGTTATCTGCACTGCGATACTGAGTGATCTGCATTAGGAAATGTTGTGATCAGCATTGGGTCACGCAATGATCTATACTGGGATATGGAGTGATCTGCACTGGGATACGGAGCGATCTGAACTGGGATACGGATATATCTGTACTTGGAAACGGAGCGATCTGCACTGGGATATGGAGCAATCTGCATTGGGATACGGAGCAATCTGCACTGGGATATGGAGCAATCTGCACTGCGATATGGAGCAATCTGCACTGGGATAGGGAGTGATCTGCATTGGGTACGGAGCGATCTGTACTGGGATACAGAGCGATCTGTACCAGGATAAGGGATGTTCTGAGCTTGGATACAGTGTGATCTGTACTGCGATACAGAGTGATCTGCCCTGGGATACACGGTGATCTGCACTGTGATACGAAGCGATCTTCACTGGAATATGGATTGATAAGTACTGGGATAAGAGGTTATCTGCTCTGCGATATGGAGTGATCCACACTAAGAAATGGTGTGATCTGCATTGGTATATGGAGCGATCTGTATTGGGATATGGAGTGATCCATACTGGGATAAGATTTGATCTGCAGTGTGATTTGGGGTGATCTATCCTGGGCTACGGAGCGATCTGAACTTGGATACGGAGCTATCTGCACTGGGATACAGAGCAATCTTCACTGGGATAGGGAGCGATCTGTACTGGGATACGGTGCGATCTGAACTTGGATACGGAGCTATCTGTACTGGGATACAGACCAATCTTCTCTGGGATACGGAGCGATCTGTACTGGGATACGGCGCGATCTGAACTTGGATACGGAGCGATCTGCACTGGGATACAGAGCATTCTGCATTGGGATAAGGAGCAATCTTTACTGGGATATGGAAAGATCTGCACTGGGTTACGGAGCGATCTGTACCGGAATACAGGGTGTTCTGAACTGGGATTCGTTGTGATCTGCACTAGGATCCAATATGATCTGTCTTGGGATACGACATGATCTGCACTGTGTTACAGGGTGATCTGCACTGTGATACGGTGCATTCTGCACTGGGATATGTCGTGATCTGTACTGGGATATGGATTGATCTGTACAGGGATATGGAGCAATCTTCAGTGGGATACGGAGCGATCTGTACTGGGATACGGAGCAATCTGCACTGGGATACAGAGCATTCTGCATTGGGATAAGGAGCAATCTTTACTGGGATATGGAAAGATCCACACTGGGTTATGGAGCGATCTGTACCAGAATACAGAGTGATCTGCACTGTGATCCAGTATGATCTGTCTTGGGATACGACATGATCTGCACTGGGTTACAGGGTGATCTGCACTGTGATACGGTGCATTCTGCACTGGGATAGGTCGTGATCTGTACTGGGATATGGAGTGATCTGTACTGGGATACGGAGCAATCTGCCCTGGGATAAACGGTGATCTGCACTGTGATACAAAGCGATCTTCAATGGGATATGGATTGCTAAGTATTGGGATAAGGGGTTATCTGCTCTGCGATATGGAGTGATCTGCACTAAGAAATAGTGTGATCTGCATTGGTATATGGAGCGATCTGTATTGGGATATGGAGTGATCTGTACTGGGATACGATGTGATCTGCAGTATGATTTGGGGTGATCTATCCTGGGATATGGAGAAATCTGAACTTGGATACAGAGCTATCTGCACTGGGATACAGAGCAATCTGCACTGCGATACGGAGCGATCTGTACTGTGATACGGTGCGATCTGAACTTGGATAGGGAGGGATCTGCACTGGGATACAGAGCATTCTGCATTGGGTAACGGAGCAATGTGTACTGGGATATGGAGCGATCTGCAGTGGGATACGGAGCGATCTGTTCTGGAATACGGGGTATTCTGAACTTGGATTAATTGTGATCTGCACTGGGATCCGGTATGATCTGTATTGTGTTACGACATCATCTGCACTGGGTTACAGGGTGATCTGCACTGGGATATGGAGCAATTTGCACTGGGATACGTCGTGACCTGTACTGGGATATGGAGTGATCTGTACTGGAAACAGCATGATCTTTACTGGGATACAGAGTGTTCTGCCCTGGGATACAGGGAGATCTGCACTGGGATATGTGGTTATCTGCACAGTGATGCATTGTGATCTGCACTGGGAAATGGTGTAACCTGGGATACAGAGCGATCTGCACTGGGATATGGAGTGATCTGTACTTGGATACAGGGTGATCTGCACTGGGATACGGAGTGATCTGATCTGGGATACGGAGTGATCTGTACTCGGATATGGAGCGATCTGCACTGCGATATGGAGTGATCTGAACTGGGATACGGAGCGATATGAACTGGGCTATGGAGTGATCTGAACTGGTAAATGTAGCGATCTGAACTGGGATACAGGGTGATCTGCACTGGGATACGGAGCGATCTGCACTGGGATACGGAAAGATCTGAAATGGGATATGGAGTGATCGGTACTTGGATATGGAGCGATCTGCACTGGGATATGGAGTGATCTGAACAGGGATGCGGAGTGATCTGAACTGGGCTATGGAGAGATCTGAACTGCTAAACAGAGCGATCTGAACTGGGATACAGGTTGATCTTTCCTGGGATATGGAGCGATCTGCACTGGGATACGGAGCGATCTGAAATGGGATACCGTGTGATCTGCACTGGGATACGGAGCGATCTGCACTTGGATACAGAGTGATCTCTACTGAGATATGGACTGATAAGTACTGGGATATGGGGTTATCTGCACTGCGATACTGAGTGATCTGCATTAGGAAATGTTGTGATCAGCATTGGGTCACGCAATGATCTATACTGGGATACGGAGCGATCTGAACTGGGATACGGAGTTATCTGTACTTGGATATGGAGCGATCTGCACTGGGATATGGAGCAATCTGCATTGGGATACGGAGCAATCTGCACTTGGATAGGGAGTGATCTGCACTGGGTACGGAGCGATCTGTACTGGGATACGGAGCGATCTGTACCAGGATAAGGGATGTTCTGAGCTGGGATACAGTGTGATCTGTACTGCGATACAGAGTGATCTGCCCTGGGATACACGGTGATCTGCACTGTGATACGAAGCGATCTTCACTGGAATATGGATTGATAAGTACTGTGATAAGGGGTTATCTGCTCTGCGATATGGAGTGATCCACACTAAGAAATGGTGTGATCTGCATTGGGATATGGAGTGATCTGTATTGGGATATGGAGTGATCTGTACTGGGACAAGATGTGATCTGCAGTGTGATTTGGGGTGATCTATCCTGGGAGACGGAGCGATCTGAACTTGGATACGGAGCTATCTGCACTGGGATACAGACCAATCTTCTCTGGGATAGGGAGCGATCTGTACTGGGATACGGTGCGATCTGAACTTGGATACGGAGCGATCTGCACTGGGATACAGAGCATTCTGCATTGGGATAAGGAGCAATCTTTACTGGGATATGGATAAGATCTGCACTGTGTTACGGAGCGATCTGTACCGGAATACGGGGTGTTCTGAACTGGGATTCATTGTGATCTGCACCGGGATTCAGTATGATCTGTTTTGGGATACGACATGATCTGCACTGGGTTACAGGGTGATCTGCACTGTGATACGGTGCATTCTGCACTCGGATAGGTCGTGATCTGTACTGGGATATGGAGTGATCTGTACTGGGATACGGAGCAATCTGCCCTGGGATACATGGTGATCTGCACTGTGATACAAAGCGATCTTCAATGGGATATGGATTGCTAAGTACTGGGATAAGGGGTTATCTGCACTGCGATATGGAGTGATCTGCACTAAGAAATAGTGTGATCTGCATTGGTATATGGAGTGATCTGTATTGGGATATGGAGTGATCTGTACTGGGATACGATGTGACCTGCAGTGTGATTTGGGGTGATCTATCCTGGGATATGGAGCAATCTGAACTTGGATACAGAGCTATCTGCACTGGGATACAGAGCAATCTGCACTGTGATACAGAGCGATCTGTACTGGGATACGGTGCGATCTGAACTTGGATAGGGAGCGATCTGCACTGGGATACAGAGCATTCTGCAGTGAGATACGGAGCGATGTGTACTTGGATATGACGCAATCTGCAGTGGGATACGGAGCGATCTGCACTGGGATATGGAGCGAACTGCACTGGGATACGGAGCAATCTGCCCTGGGATATTGAGCGATATGTACTGGGATACGGACTGATCTGTTCTGGGATAAGGGGTGTTCTGAATTGGGATATGATATGATCTGCACTGGGATCCGATATGATCTGTACTGGGAAACGACATGATCTTTACTGGGATACAGAGTGATCTGCCCTGGGATACAGGGTGATCTGCTCTGGGATATGGGGTTATCTGCATTGCAATACGTTGTGATCTGCATTGGGAAATGATGTGATCTGCACTGGTACACGCAGTGATCTATACTGAGATACGGAGTGATTTGTACTTAGATATGGTGTAATCTGCACTGGGATATGAAGAGATCTGTACTTGGATATGGTGTGATATGCAGTGGGATATGTGGTGGTCTGTACTGGGATATAGAGCGATCTGCAATGGGATATGGTATGATCTGAACTGGGATACAGAGCGATCTGTACTGAGATACGGAGCGATCTGTGCTGGGATATGGAGCGATCTACCCTGGGATATGGAGAGGTGTGTACTGGGATATGGTGTGATCTGCAATGGGATATGGGGTGATCTGTACTGGGATATGGAATGATCTGCACTGGGATACGGCGTTATCTGAACTCCGATACAGACAGATCTGTACTGGGATACTGAGCGATCTGCCATGGCATACATTGTGATCTGTACTGAGATATGGATGATAATAACTGGGATACGGGGTGATCTGCATTTGGAAATGGAGCGATCGGCACTGGGGCACGGAATGATCTAAACTGGGGTACAGGGTGATCTGCACTGGGATATGGAGTGATCTGTACTGGGACAGAGAGTGATCTGTACTGAGAAACAGACTGATAAGTACTGGGATATGGGGTTATCTGCACTGCGATACATTGTGATCAGCAGTGGGAAATGGTGTGATCTGCACTGGGACACGCAGTGATCTATAATGGGATATGGAGTGATCTATATTGGGCTATGGTGTGATCTGCACTTGGATATGGAGAGAACTGTACTGGGATACGGTGTGACCTGATCTTGGATATGGAGTGATCTGCATTCGGATACGGAGCGATCTGCACTGGGATATGGAGCAATCTGCACTGGGACATGGGGCAAACTGCACCGGAATACAAAGCAATTCGCACTGGGACACGGTGTGATTTGAACTGGGATACAAAGTGATCTGCAATGGGATACAGAGCAATCTGCACAGAGATACGGAGTGATCTGTACTGGGATACGGTGTGATCGGCACTGGGATATGGAGCAATCTGTACTGGGATATTGGGCGATCTGTACTTGGATATGGAGCGAGCTGCACTGTGATATGGAGCAATCTGCATTGGGATACGGAGCTATCTGAACCGGGGTACGGAGCGATCTGAACCGGGATACAGAGCGATCTGTTCTGGGATAAGAGGTGTTCTGAACTGGGATACGGTATGATCTGCACTGGGATCCGTTATGAACTTTACTGGGAAACGACATGATCTTTACTGGGATACAGAGTGATCTGCCCTGGGATACAGGGTGATCTGCTCTGGGATACGGAGCGATCTACAATGGGATACGGAGTGATCTGCACTGGGATATGGTGTGATATGCAATGGGATGTGGAGAGATCTGTGCTGGGAAACAGACTGATATGTACTGGGATATGGGGCTATCTGTACTGGGATACGGAGTGATCGGCACTCGGATACGGTGTGATCTTAACTGGGATACGGAGTGATCTGTACTGGGATACAGAGCGATCTGCACTGGGATATGGAGCAATCAGCACTGGGATATGGACGGATCTGCACTGGGATATGGAGCGATCTGCCCTGGGATACAGTGTGATCTGCACTAGGATACGGAATGATAATTACTGTGATACGGGGTGATCTGCACTCAGATATGGAGCGATCTGCACTGGGATATGGAGCGATCTGAACTGGGATATGGAGAGATCTGAACTGGACTATGGAGTGATCTGAATTTGGAAACAGAGCGGTCTGAACTGGGATACAGGGTGATCTGCACTGGGATACGGAGCGATCTGCACTGAGATACGGAGTGATCTGCACTTGGATACAGAGTGATCTGTACTCGGATACACACTGATAAGTTCTGGGATATGCGGTTATCTGCACTGCGATACAGAGTGATCTCCACTAGGAAAAGGTGTGATCTGCAATGGGTTCACGCAGTGATCTATACTGGGATAAGGAGTGAACTGAACTGGGATACGGTGTGATCTGTACTGGGAAACATCATGATCTTTCCTGGGATACAGAGTAATCTGCCCTGAGCTACAACATGTTCTGCTCTAGGATACAGAGTGATCTGCACTGGGATACAGAGTGATCTGCACTGGGATATGGTGTGATATGCACTGGGAAGTGGACCGCTATGTATTGGGATACGTGGTGATCTGCACTGGAATATGGAGCAATCTGCACTGGGATATGGAGCGATCTGTACTGGGATATGGAGCGAACTGCACTGGGATACGGGGCAATCTGCCCTGGGATATGGATGATATGTACCGGGATATGGAGTGATCTGTTCTGGGATAAGGGGTGTTCTGAACTGGGATATGGTATGATCTGCACTGGGATCTGGTATGATCTGTACTGGGAAACGACATGATCTTTACTGGGATACGGAGTGATCTGCCCTGGGATACAGGGTGATCTGCTCTGGGATATGGGGTTATCTGCACTGCAATACGTTGTGATCTGCACCGGGAAATGATGTGATCTGCACTGGTACACGCAGTGATCTATACTGAGAAACGGAGTGATCTGTACTTTGATACGGTTTAATCTGCACTGGGATATGAAGAGATCTGTACTGGGATACGGTGTGATCTGCAGTGGGATGTGGGGTGATCTGTACTGGGATATGGAGTGATATGCACTGGGATACTGCGTGATCTGAACACGGATATAGAGAGATCTGTACTTGGATACCGAGCAATCTGCAATGGGATACAGTGTGATCTGTCGTGGGATACAGAATGATAATTACTGGGATACGGGGTGATCTGCACTGGGAAATGGAGCGATCTGCACTGGGACACGGAACGATCTAATCTGGGGTACAGGGTGATCTGCACTGGGATATCGAGTGATCAGTACTGGGATAGGGAGTGATCTGTACTGGGAAACGGACTGATAAGTACTGGGATATGGGGTTATCTGCACTGCGATACATTGTGATCAACACTGGGAAATAGTGTGATCTGCACTGGTACATGCAGTGATCTATAATGGGATATGGAGTGATCTGTACTGGGATATGGTGTGATCTGCACTGGGATATTGAGAGATCTGTACTGGGATATGGTGTGATGTGATCTTGGATATGGAGTGATCTGCACTTGGATACAGAGCGATCTGCACTGGGATATGCAGCAATCTGCACCAGTTTACGCAGCAATTTACACTGGGATACGGTGTGATTTGAACTGGGATATGGAGTGATCTGCAATGGGATACAGAGCAATCTGCACTGAGATATGGACCGATCTGTACTGGGATACGGAGTGATCTGTGCTGGGATATGGAGCAAACTGCACTGGGATATGGAGCAACCTGCATTGGGATACGGAGCGATCTGAACCGGGATACGGAACGATCTGTTCTCTGATAAGGGGTGTTCTGAACTGGGATATGGTATGATCAGCACTGGGATCCGTTACGATCTGTACTGGGAAACGACATGATCTTTACTGGGATACAGTGATCTGCCTTGGGATACAGGTTGATCTGCTCTGGGATTCGGAGTGATCTGCTTTGGGATACGGAGAGATCTGCACTGGAATATGGTATGATATGCAATGGGTTGTGGAGAGATCTGTACTGGGAAACAGACTGATATGTACTGGGATATGGGGCTATCTGCACTGGGTTACGGAGTGATCTGCACTTGGATACGGTATGATCTTAACTGGGATTACGTAGTGATCTGTACTGGGATATGGAGCGATCTGCCCTGGGTTACAGTGTGATCTGCACTGGGATACGGAATGATAATTACTGGGATATGGGGTGATCTGCACTCAGATATGGAGCGATCTGCACTGGGATACAGAACGATCTGAACTGGCATACGGAATGATCTGAACTGGGCTATGGTGTGATCTGAACTGGGATATGGAGCAGTCTGAACTGGGATACAGGGTGATCTGCACTCAGACACGGAGCAATCTGCACTGGGATACGGAGTGATCTGATATTGGATATGGTGTGATACACACCAGGATACAGAGCGATCTGTACTTGGATACGGACTGATAAGTACTGGGATATGAGGTTATCTGCACTGCGATATGGAGTGATCTGCACTATGATACGGTGGGATATGCACTGGGATATGGGTCAATCTGTACTGGGATATGGAGCGATATGCACTTGGATATGGAGTGATCTGTACTTGGATATGGACTGATAAGTACTGGGATATCGGGTTATCTGCACTGCGATACTGAGTGATCTGCAGTAGGAAATGCTGTGATCTGCATTGGGTCAAGCAGTGATATATACTGGGATAGGGAGTGATCTGTACTGCGATGTGGAGTGATCTGCACTAGGATATGGAGCAATTTGCACTTGGATACGGAGCAATCTGCACTGGGATATGGAGCAATCTGCACTGGGATACGGAGTGATCTGCACTGGGATAGGGAGTGATCTGCCCTGGGAATGGAGCGAACTGTACTGGGATATTGAGCGCTCTGTACTGGGATACAGGGTGTTCTGAGCTGGGATATAGTGTGATCTGTGATACAGAGTGATCTGCCCTGGGATACACGTTGATCTGCACTGTGATACGAAGCGATCTTCACTGGGATATGGATTGATAAGTACTTGGATAAGGGGTTATCTGCACTGCTATATGGAGTGATCTGCACTAAGAAATGGTGTGATCTGCATTGGGATATGGAGTGATCTGTATTGGGATATGGAGTGATCTGTAGTGGGATATGGAGCAATCTGCAATGGGATATGGAGCGATCTGTACTGGGAAGTGTAGCGATCTGTATTGTGATACGGGTTGATCTGCACTGGAATATGGAGCAATGTGTACTGGGATATGGAGCGAACTGCACTGGGCTACGGAGCAATCTGCCCTGGGATATGGAGCAATATGTACCGGGATACAGACCGATCTGTTCTGGGATAAGGGGTGTTCTGAATTGGGATATGGTATGATCTGCACTGGGATTCAGTATGATCTGTACTGGGAAACGACATGATCGTTACTGGGATACAGAGCGATCTGCAGTGGGATATGGTATGATCTGAACTGGGATACAGAGCAATCTTAACTGAGATATGGAGCGATCTGTACTGGGATATGGAGAGATGTGTACTGGGGTATGGTGTGATCTGCAATGGGATATGGGGTGATCTGTACTGGGATATGGAGCGATCTGCACTGGGATAGGGCGTTATCTGAACTCCGATACAGAGAGATCTGTACTGGGATACCGAGCGATCTGCAATGGGATACATTGTGATTTGTACTGGGATATGGAATAATAATAACTGGGATACGGGATGATCTGCATTTGGAAATGGAGCAATCTGCACTGGGGTATGGAGCGATCTGTAGTGGGATATGGAGCAAACTGCACTGGGATATAGAGCAATCAGCACTGGGATATGGACGGATCTGTACTGGGATACGGAGTGATCTGCCCTGTGATACAGTGTGATCTGCACTGGGATACGGAAAGATAATTACTGTGATACGGGGTGATCTGCACTCGGATATGGAGCGATCTGCACTGGGATATGGAGCGATCTGAACTGGGATACGGAGCGATCTGAACTGGACCATGGAGTGATCTGAATTTGGAAACGGAGTGGTCTGAACTGGGATACAGGGTGATCTGCACTGGGATACGGTGCAATCTGCACTGCGATACAGAGTGATCTGCACTAAGAAATGGTGTGATCTGCATTGGGATATGGAGTGATCTGTATTGGGATGTGGAGTGATCTGTAGTGGGATACGGGGTGATCTGCAGTGGAACATGGAACAATCAGCACTAGGATATGGAGCGATCTGTAGTGGGATATGGAGCGAACTGCACTGGGATACGGAGCAATCTGCCCTGGGATATCGAGTGATATGTACGGGGATACAGACCAATCTGTTCTGGGATAAGGGGTGTCCTGAACTGGGATATGGTATGATCTGCACTGGGATCCGGTATGATCTGTACTGGGAAATGACATGATCTGAACTGGGATACAGAGCGATCTGTACTGAGATACGGAGCGATCTGTACTGGGATATGGAGCGATCTATACTGGGATATGGAGAGATGTGTACTGGGATATGGTGTGATCTGCAATGGGATGTGGGGTGATCTGTACTGGGATATGGAGCTATCTGCACTGGGATACGGCGTTATCTGAACTCCGATACAGAGAGATCTGTACTGGGATACCGAGCGATCTGCCTGTGGATACATTGTGATCTGTACAGGGATACGGAATGATAATAACTGGGATACGGGGTGATCTGCACTTGGAAATGGAGCGATCTGCACTGGGACACGGAACGATCTAAACTGGGGTACAGGGTGATCTGCACTGGGATATGGAGTGATCTGTACTGGGATAGGGAGTGATCTGTACTGAAAAACGGACTGATAAGTACTGGGATATGGGGTTATCTGCACTGCGATACATTGTGATCATCAGTGGAAAATGGTGTGATCTGCACTGGGACACGCAGTGATCTATAATGGGATATGGAGTGATCTGTACTGGGATACGGTGTGATCTACACTTGGATATGGGGCAATCTGCACCGGGATATGGAGCAATCTACACCAGAATACGAAGCAATTTGCTCTGGGATATGGTGTGAATTGAACTGGGATACGGAGTGATCTGTACTGGGATACGGAGCAATATGTGCTGGCATACGGGGCGATCTGCACTGGGATATGCAACAATCTGCACT
The DNA here is from genome assembly GCA_026770705.1 of Isurus oxyrinchus. Classification (NCBI taxonomy): domain Eukaryota; kingdom Metazoa; phylum Chordata; class Chondrichthyes; order Lamniformes; family Lamnidae; genus Isurus; species Isurus oxyrinchus. Next base: position 348,691 of record JANJGN010000034.1, read on the forward strand.
GGGATATGGAGCGATCTGTACTGGGATATGGAGCGAACTGCTCTGGGATATGGTGCAATCTTGCATTGAGATACGGAGCGATCTGAACCGGGATACGGAACGATCTATTCTGTGATAAGGGGTGTTCTGAACTGGGATACGGTATGATGTGCAATGGGATCCGTTATGATCTGTACTGGGTAACAACATGATCTTTACTGGGTTAAAGAGTGATCTGCCCTGGGATACAGGGTGATCTGGTCTGCGATACGGAGCGATCTGCAATGGGTTATGGAGTGATCTCCACTAGGATATTGTGTGATATGCAATGGGATGTGGAGAGATCTGTACTGGGAAATAGACTGATATGGACTGGGAAATGGGGCTATCTGCACTGGGATACGGAGTGATCTGCACTCGGATACGGTGTGATCTTAACTGTGATACGGAGTGATCTGTACTGGGATATTGAGCGATCTGCCCTGGGATACAGTGTGATCTGCACTGGGATACGGAATCATAATTACTGGGATACGGGTGAACTGCACTCAGATATGGAGCGATCTGCACTGGGATACGGAAAGATCTGAACTGGGATACGGAGCGATCTGATCTGGGCTATGGTGTGATCTGAACTGGAATATGGAGCGTTCTGAACTGGGATACGGTGTCATTTGCACTCAGACATGGAGCAATCTGCACTGGAATACGGTGTGATCTGCTATTGGATATGGTTTGATATACACTGGGATACGGAGTGATCTGTACTTGGATATGGACTGATAAGTACTGGGATATGAGGTTATCTGCACTGCGATACAGAGTGACCTGCACTAAGAAATGGTGTGATGTGCATTGGGATATGGAGTGACCTGTATTGGGATGTGGAGTGATCTGTAGTGGGATATGTAGCAATCTGCACTGGGATATGAAGCGATCTGTACTGGGATGTGTAGCGATCTGTATTGCAATACGGGGTGATCTGCAATGGAATATGGAGCAATCAGCACTGGGATATGCAGCGATCTGTAGTGGGATATGGAGCGAACTGCACTGGGATACGGAGCAATGTGCCCTGGGATATCGAGCGATATGTACCGGGACACGGACCGATCTGTTCTGGGATAAGGGGTGTTCTGAACTTGGATATGGTATGATCTGCACTGGGATCTGGTATGATCTGTACTGGGAAACGACATGATCTTTACTGGGATACAGAGTGATCTGCCCTGGGATACAGGGTGATCTGCTCTGGGATATGGGCTTATCTGCATTGCAATATGTTGTAATCTGCACTTGGAAATGATGTGATCTGCCCTGGTACACGCAGTGATCTATACTGAGATAGGGAGTGATCTGTACTTAGATATGGTGTAATCTGCACTGGGATATGAAGAGATCTGTACTCGGATATGGTGTGATCTGCAGTGGGATATGTGGTGGTCTGTACTGGGATATAGAGCGATCTGCAATGGGAAATGGTATGATCTGAACTGGGATGCAGAGCAATCTGTACTGAGATAAGGAGCAATCTGTACTGGGATACGAAGCAATCTACACTGGGATATGGAGAGATGTGTACTGGGATATGGTGTGATCTGCAATGGGATATGGGGTGATCTGTACTGGGATATGGAGCGATCTGCACTGGGATACGGCGTTATCTGAACTCCGATACAGAGAGATCTGTTATGGGATACCAAGCGATCTGCCAGGGGATACATTGTGATCTGTACAGCGATACAGAATGATAATAACTGGGATACGGTGTGATCTGCACTTGGAAATGGAGCGATCTGCACTGGGTCATGGAACGATCTAATCTGGGGTACAGGGTGATCTGCACTGGGATATGGAGTGATCTGTACTGGGATAGGGAGTGATCTGTACTGAGAAACGGACTGATAAGTACTGGGATATGGGGTTATCTGCACTGCGATACATTGTGATCAGCAATGGAAAATGGTGTGATCTGCACTGGAACACGCAATGATCTATAATGGGATATGGAGTGATCTGTACTGGGATACAGTGTGATTTGCACTTGGATATGGAGCAATCTGCACCGGGATACGGAGCAATCTACACCAGAATACGAAGCAATTTGCTCTGGGATATGGTGTGATTTGAACTGGGATACGGAGTGATCTGCAATGGGATACTGAGCAATCTGCACTGAGATATGGAGTGATCTGTACTGGGATACGGAACAATATGTGCTGGGATACGGGGCGATCTGCACTGGGATATGCAGCAATCTGCACTGGGATATGGAGCGATCTGTACTGGGATATGGAGCGAAGTGCATTGGGATATGGTGCAATCTGCATTGAGATATGGAGCGATCTGAACTGGGATACGGAGCGATCTGAACCGGGATACGGAATGATCTATTCTGTGATAAGGGGTGTTCTGCAATGGGATCCGTTATGATCTGTACTGGGTAACGACATGATCTTTACTGGGTTACAGAGTGATCTGCCCTCGGATACAGGGTGATCTGGTCTGCGATACGGAGCGATCTGCAATGGGTTATGGAGTGATCTGCACTAGGATATTGTGTGACATGCAATGGGATGTGGAGAGATCTGTACTGGGAAATAAACTGATATGGACTGGGAAATGGGGCTATCTGCACTGGGATAAGGAGTGATCTGCACTCGGATACGGTGCGATCTTAACTGGGATACACTGTGATCTGTACTGGGATACTGAGCGATCTGCCCTGGGATACAGTGTGATCTGCGCTGGGATATGGAATGATAACTACTGGGATACGGCTGATCTGCACTCAGATATGGAGCGATCTGCACTAGGATACGGAAATATCTGAACTGGGATACGGAGCGATCTGATCTGGGCTATGGTGTGATCTGAACTGGGATATGGAGCGTTCTGAACTGGGATACGGTGTCATTTGCACTCAGACATGGAGCAATCTGCACTGGGATACGGAGTGATCTGCTATTGGATATGGTATGATATACACTGGGATACGGAGCGATCTGTACTTGGATACGGACTGATAAGTACTGGGATATGAGGTTATCTGCACTGCGATACAGAGTGATCTGCACTAAGAAATGGTGTGATCTGCGTTGGGATATGTAGTGATCTGTATTGGGATGTGGAGTGATCTGTAGTGGGATATGGAGCAATCTGCACTGGGATATGGAGCGATCAGTACTGGGATGTGTAGCGATCTGTATTGCAATACGGGGTGATCTGCAATGGAATATGGAGCAATCAGCATTGGGATATGGAGCGATCTGCAGTGGGATATGGAGCGAACTGCACTGGGATACGGAGCAATGTGCCCTGGGATATCGAGCGATATGTACTGGGATACGGACCGATCTGTTCTGGGATAAGGGGTGTTCTGAACTGGGATATGGTATGATCTGCACTGGGATCTGGTATGATCTGTACTGGGAAACAACATGATTTTTACTGGGATACAGAGTGATCTGCCCTGGGATACAGGGTGATCTGCTCTGGGATATGGGGTTATCTGCAATGCAATACGTTGTGATCTGCACTTGGAAATGATGTGATCTGCCCTGGTACACGCAGTGATCTATACTGAGATAGGGAGTGATCTGTACTTAGATATGGTGTAATCTGCACTGTGATATGAAGAGATCTGTACTTGGATATGGTGTGATCTGCAGTAGGATATGTGGTGGTCTGTACTGGGATATAGAGCGATCTGCAATGGGAAATGGTATGATCTGAACTGGGATACAGAGCGATCTGTACTGAGATATGGAGCAATCTGTTCTCAGATACGGAGCAATCCACACTGGGATATGGAGAGATGTGTACTGGGATATGGTGTGATCTGAAATGGGATATGGGGTGATCTGTACTGGGATATGGAGTGATCTGCACTGGGATACGGCGTTATCTGAACTCCGATACAGAGAGATCTATACTGGAATACTGAGCGATCTGCCAGGGGATACATTATGATCTGTACTGGGATACGAAATGATAATAACTGGGATATGGGGTGATCTGCACTTGGAAATGGAGCGATCTGCACTGGGACACGGAGCGATCTAATCTGGGGTACAGGGTGATCTGCACTGGGATATGGAGTGATATGTACTGGGATAGGGAGTGATCTGTACTGAGAAATGGACTGATAAGTACTGGGATATGGGGATATCTGCTCTGTGATACATTGTGATCAGCAATGGAAAATGGTGTGATCTGCACTGGAACATGCAGTGATCTATAATGGGATATGGAGTGATCTGTAATGGGATACGGTGTGATCTGCACGGGGATATGGAGCAATCTGCACCGGGATACGGAGCAAACTACACCAGAATACGAAGCAATTTGCTCTGGGTTATGGTGTGATTTGAACTGGGATACAGAGTGATCTGCAATGGGATACTGAGCAATCTGTACTGAGATACGGAGTGATCTGTACTGGGATACGGAGCAATATCTGCTGGGATACGGGGCAATCTGCACTGGGATATGCATCAATCTGCACTGGGATATGGAGCGATCTGTACTGGGATATGGAGTGAACTGCACTGGGATATGATGCAACCTGCATTGAGATACGGAGTGATCTGAACCGGGATATGGAGCGATCTGAACTGGGATACGGAAGGATCTATTCTGTGATAAGGGGTGTTCTGAACTGGGATGCGGTATGATGTGCAATGGGATCCGTTATGATCTGTACTGGGTAACGACATGATCTTTACTGGGATACAGAGTGATCTGCCCTGGGATACAGGGTGATCTGGTCTGTGATACGCAGCGATCTGCAATGGGTTATGGAGTGATCTGCACTGGGATATTGTGTGATATGCAATGGGATGTGGAGAGATCTGTACTGGGAAATAGATTGATATGTACTGGGAAATGGGGCTATCTGCACTGGGATACGGAGTGATCTGCTCTCGGATACGGTGTGATCTTAACTGGGATATGCTGTGATCTGTACTGGGATACTGAGCGATCTGCCCTAGGATACAGTGTGATCTGCAATGGGATACGGAATGATAATTACTGGGATACGGGTGATCTGCACTCAGATATGGAGCGATCTGCACTGGGATACGGAGCGATCTGTACTGGGATACGGAGCGATCTGATCTGGGCTATGGTGTGATCTGAACTGGAATATGGAAAGTTCTGAACTGGGATACGGTGTCATTTGCACTCAGACATGGAGCAATCTGCACTGGGATACGCAGTGATCTGCTAAAGGATATGGTATGATATACACTGGGATATGGAGCGATCTGTGCTTGGATACGGACTGATCAGTACTGGGATATGAGGTTATCTGCACTGCGATACAGAGTGATCTGCACTAAGAAATGGTGTGATCTGCGTTGGGATATGGAGTGATCTGTACTGGGATGTGGAGTGATCTGTAGTGGGATATGGAGCAATCTGCACTGGGATATGGAGCGATCTGTACTGGGATGTGTAGCGATCTGTATTGCGATACGGGGTGATCTGCACTGGAATATGGAGCAATCTGCACTGGGATATGGAGCGATCTGTAGTGGGATATGGAGCGAACTGCACTGGGATACGGAGCAATGTGCCCTGGGATATCGAGCGATATGTACCGGGATACGGACCGATCTGTTCTGGGATAAGGGGTGTTCTGAACTGGGATATGGTATGATCTGCACTGGGATCTGGTATGATCTGTACTGGGAAACGACATGATCTTTACTGGGATACAGAGTAATCTGCCCTGGGATACAGGGTGATCTGCTCTGGGATATGGGGTTATCTGCATTGCAATACATTGTGATCTGCACTTGGAAATGATGTGATCTGCCCTGGTACACGGAGTGATCTATACTGAGATATGGAGTGATCTGTACTAAGATATGGTGTAATCTGCACTGGGATATGGAGAGCTGTGTACTGGGATATGGTGTGATCTGCAATGGGATATGGGGTGATGTGTACTGGGATATGGAGCGATCTGCACTGGGATACGGCGTTATCTGAACTCCGATGCAGAGAGATCTGTACTGGGATACCAAGCGATCTGCCAGGGGATACATTGTGATCTGTACTGGGATACGAAATGATAATAACTGGGATACGGGGTGATCTGCACTTGGAAATGGAGCGATCTGCACTGGGACACGGAACGTTCTAATCTGGGGTACAGGGTGATCTGCACTGGGATATGGAGTGATCTGTACTGGCATAGGGAGTGATCTGTACTGAGAAACGGACTGATAAGTTCTGGGATATGGGGTTATCTGCTCTGCGATACATTGTGATCAGCAATGGAAAATGGTGTGATCTGCACTGGAACACGCAGTGATCTATAATAGGATATGGAGTGATCTGTACTGGGATACGGTGTGATCTGCACAGGGATATGGAGCAATCTGCACCGGGATACGGAGCAATCTACACCAGAATACGAAGCAATTTGCTCTGGGATATGGTGAAATTTGAACTGGGATACGGAGTGATCTGCAATGGGATACTGAGCAATCTGCACTGAGATATGGAGTGATCTGTACTGGGATACGGAGCAATATGTGCTGGGATACAGGGCAATCTGCACTGGGATATGCATCAATCTGCACTGGGATATGGAGCGATCTGTACTGGGATATGGAGCGAACTGCTCTGGGATATGGTGCAATCTGCATTGAGATACGGAGCGATCTGAACCAGGATACGGAGCGATCTGAACCGGGATACTGAGCAATCTGTACTGAGATATGGAGTGATCTGTACTGGGATACGGAGCAATATCTGCTGGGATACGGGGAAATCTGCACTGGGATATGCATCAATCTGCACTGGGATATGGAGCGATCTGTACTGGGATATGGAGTGAACTGCACTGGGATATGGTGCAACCTGCATTGAGATACGGAGTGATCTGAACCGGGATATGGAGCGATCTGAACCGGGATACGGAGCGATCTGTTCTGTGATAAGGGGTGTTCTGAACTGGGATACGGTATGATGTGCAATGGGATCCGTTATGATCTGTTCTGGGTAACGACATGCTCTTTACTGGGATACAGAGTGATCTGCCCTGGGATACAGGGTGATCTGGTCTGCGATACGGAGTAATCTGCAATCTGTTATGGAGTGATCTGCACTAGGATATTGTGTGATATGCAATGGGATGTGGAGAGATCTGTACTGGGAAATGACTGATATGTGCTGGGAAATGGGGCTATCTGCACTGGGATACGGAGTGATTTGCACTCGGATACGGTGTGATCTTAACTGCGATACGCTGTGATTTGTACTGGGATACTGAGCGATCTGCCCTGTGATACAGTGTGATCTGCACTGGGATACGAAATGATAATTACTGGGATACGGGTGAACTGCACTCAGATATGGAGCGATCTGCACTGGGATACGGAGCGATCTGATCTGAGCTATGGTGTGATCTGAACTGGAATATGGAGCGTTCTGAACTGGGATACGGTGTCATTTGCACTCAGAAATGGAGCAATCTGCACTGGGATACGGAGTGATCTGCTTTTGGATATGGTATGATATACACTGGGATATGGAGCGATCTGTGCTTGAATACGGACTGATCAGTACTGGGATATGAGGTTATCTGCACTGCGATACAGAGTGATCTGCACTAAGAAATGGTGTGATCTGCATTGGGATATGGAGTGATCAGTAATGGGATGTGGAGTGATCTGCACTGGGATATGGAGCGATCTGTACTGGGATGTGTAGCGATCTGTATTGCGATACGGGGTGATCTGCACTGGAATATGGAGCAATCTGCACTGGGATATGGAGCGATCTGTAGTGGGATATGGAGCGAACTGCACTGGGATACGGAGCAATGTGCCCTGGGATATCGAGCGATATGTACCGGGATACGGACCGATCTGTTCTGGGATAAGGGGTGTTCTGAACTGGGATATGGTATGATCTGCAGTGGGATCCGGTATGATCTGTACTGGGAAATGACATGATCTTTACTGGGATACAGAGTAATCTGCCCTGGGATACAGGGTGATCTGCTCTGGGATATGGGGTTATCTGCATTGCAATACATTGTGATCTGCACTTGGAAATGATGTGATCTGCCCTGGTACACGGAGTGATCTATACTGAGATATGGAGTGATCTGTACTCAGATATGGTGTAATCTGCACTGGGATATGGAGAGCTGTGTACTGGGATATGGTGTGATCTGCAATGGGATATGGGGTGATCTGTACTGGGATATGGAGCGATCTGCACTGGGATACGGCGTTATCTGAACTCCGATGCAGAGAGATCTGTACTGGGATACCGAGCGATCTGCCAGGGGATACATTGTGATCTGTACTGGGATACAAAATGATAATAACTGGGATACGGGGTGATCTGCACTTGGAAATGGAGCGATCTGCACTGGGACACGGAACGTTCTAATCTGGGGTACAGGGTGATCTGCACTGGGATATGGAGTGATCTGTACTGGCATAGGGAGTGATCTGTACTGAGAAACGGACTGATAAGTTCTGGGATATGGGGTTATCTGCTCTGCGATACATTGTGATCAGCAATGGAAAATGGTGTGATCTGCACTGGAACACGCAGTGATCTATAATAGGATATGGAGTGATCTGTACTGGGATACGGTGTGATCTGCACAGGGATATGGAGCAATCTGCACCGGGATACGGAGCAATCTACACCAGAATACGAAGCAATTTGCTCTGGGATATGGTGAAATTTGAACTGGGATACGGAGCGATCTGCAATGGGATACTGAGCAATCTGCACTGAGATATGGAGTGATCTGTACTGGGATACGGAGCAATATGTGCTGGGATACAGGGCAATCTGCACTGGGATATGCATCAATCTGCACTGGGATATGGAGCGATCTGTACTGGGATATGGAGCGAACTGCTCTGGGATATGGTGCAATCTGCATTGAGATACGGAGCGATCTGAACCAGGATACGGAGCGATCTGAACCGGGATACTGAGCAATCTGTACTGAGATACGGAGTGATCTGTACTGGGATACGGAGCAATATCTGCTGGGATACGGGGCAATCTGCACTGGGATATGCATCAATCTGCACTGGGATATGGAGCGATCTGTACTGGGATATGGAGTGAACTGCACTGGGATATGGTGCAACCTGCATTGAGATACGGGGTGATCTGAACAGGGATATGGAGCGATCTGAACCGGGATACGGAGCGATCTGTTCTGTGATAAGGGGTGTTCTGAACTGGGATACGGTATGATGTGCAATGGGATCCGTTATGATCTGTTCTGGGTAACGACATGCTCTTTACTGGGATACAGAGTGATCTGCCCTGGGATACAGGGTGATCTGGTCTGCGATACTGAGTAATCTGCAATCTGTTATGGAGTGATCTGCACTAGGATATTGTGTGATATGCAATGGGATGTGGAGAGATCTGTACTGGGAAATGACTGATATGTGCTGGGAAATGGGGCTATCTGCACTGGGATACGGAGTGATCTGCACTCGGATACGGTGTGATCTTAACTGCGATACGCTGTGATTTGTACTGGGATACTGAGCGATCCGCCCTGTGATACAGTGTGATCTGCACTGGGATACGAAATGATAATTACTGGGATACGGGTGAACTGCACTCAGATATGGAGCGATCTGCACTGGGATACGGAGCGATCTGATCTGAGCTATGGTGTGATCTGAACTGGAATATGGAGCGTTCTGAACTGGGATACGGTGTCATTTGCACTCAGAAATGGAGCAATCTGCACTGGGATACGGAGTGATCTGCTTTTGGATATGGTATGATATACACTGGGATATGGAGCGACCTGTGCTTGAATACGGACTGATCAGTACTGGGATATGAGGTTATCTGCACTGCGATACAGAGTGATCTGCACTAAGAAATGGTGTGATCTGCATTGGGATATGGAGTGATCTGTAATGGGATGTGGAGTGATCTGCACTGGGATATGGAGCGATCTGTACTGGGATGTGTAGCGATCTGTATTGCGATACGGGGTGATCTGCACTGGAATATGGAGCAATCTGCACTGGGATATGGAGCGATCTGTAGTGGGATATGGAGCGAACTGCACTGGGATACGGAGCAATGTGCCCTGGGATATCGAGCGATATGTACCGGGATAGGGACCGATCTGTTCTGGGATAAGGAGTGTTCTGAACTGGGATATGGTATGATCTGCAGTGGGATCCGGTATGATCTGTACTGGGAAACGACATGATCTTTACTGGGATACAGAGTAATCTGCCCTGGGATACAGGGTGATCTGCTCTGGGATATGGGGTTATCTGCATTGCAATACATTGTGATCTGCACTTGGAAATGATGTGATCTGCCCTGGTACACGGAGTGATCTATACTGAGATATGGAGTGATCTGTACTCAGATATGGTGTAATCTGCACTGGGATATGGAGAGATGTGTACTGGGATATGGCGTGATCTGCAATGGGATATGGGGTGATCTGTACTGGGATATGGAGAGATGTGCACTGGGATATGGTGTGATCTGCAATGGGATATGGGGTGATCTGTACTGGGATATGGAGCGATCTGCACTGGGATACGGCGTTATCTGAACTCCGATGCAGAGAGATCTGTACTGGGATACCGAGCGATCTGCCAGGGGATACATTGTGATCTGTACTGGGATATGAAGTGATAATAACTGGGATACGGGGTGATCTGCACTTGGAAATGGAGCGATCTGCACTGGGACACGGAACGATCTAATCTGGGGTACAGGGTGATCTGCACTGGGATATGGAGTGATCCGTACTGGGATAGGGAGTGATCTGTACTGAGAAACGGACTGATAAGTTCTGGGATATGGGGTTATCTGCTCTGCGATACATTGTGATCAGCAATGGAAAATGGTGTGATCTGCACTGGAACACGCAGTGATCTATAATAGGATATGGAGTGATCTGTACTGGGATACGGTGTGATCTGCACGGGGATATGGAGCAATCTGCACCGGGATACGGAGCAATCTACACCAGAATACGAAGCAATTTGCTCTGGGATATGGTGTGATTTGAACTGGGATACGGAGTGATCTGCAATGGGATACTGAGCAATCTGCGCTGAGATATGGAGTGATCTGTACTGGGATACGGAGCAATATGTGCTGGGATACGGGGCAATCTGCACTGGGATATGCATCAATCTGCACTGGGATATGGAGCAATCTGTACTGGGATATGGAGAGAACTGCTCTGGGATATGGTGCAGTCTGCATTGAGATACGGAGCGATCTGAACCGGGATACGGAGCGATCTGAACTGGGATACGGAGCGATCTGTTCTGTGATAAGGGGTGTTCTGAACTGGGATATGGTATGATGTGCAATGGGATCCGTTATGATCTGTACTGGGTAACGACATGATCTTTACTGGGTTACAGAGTGATCTGCCCTGGGATACAGGGTGATCTGGTCTGCGATACGGAGCGATCTGCAATGGGTTATGGAGTGATCTGCACTAGGATATTGTGTGATATGCAATGGGATGTGGAGAGATCTGTACTGGGAAATGACTGATATGTACTGGGAAATGGGGCTATCTGCACTGGGATACGGAGTGATCTGCTCTCAGATACGGTGTGATCTTAACTGGGATATGCTGTGATTTCTACTGGGATACTGAGCGATCTGCCCTATGATACAGTGTGATCTGCAATGGGATACGGAATGATAATTACTGGGATACAGTGTGAGCTGCACTCAGATATGGAGCAATCTGCACTAGGATACGGAAATATCTGACCTGGGATACGGAGCGATCTGATCTGGGCTATGGTGTGATCTGAACTGGGATATGGAGCGTTCTGAACTGGGATACGGTGTCATTTGCACTCAGACATGGAGCAATCTGCACTGGGATACGGAGTGATCTGCTATTGGATATGGTATGATATACACTGGGATACGGAGCGATCTGTACTTGGATACGGACTGATAAGTACTGGGATATGAGGTTATCTGCACTGTGATACAGAGTGATCTGCACTAAAAAATGGTGTGATCTGCATTGGGATATGGAGTGATCTGTATTGGGATGTGGAGTGATCTGTAGTGGGATATGGAGCAATCTGCACTGGGATATGGAGCGATCAGTACTGGGATGTGTAGCAATCTGTATTGCAATACGGGGTGATCTGCACTGGAATATGGAGCAATCAGCATTGGGATATGGAGCGATCTGCAGTGGGATATGGAGCGAACTGCACTGGGATACGGAGCAATGTGCCCTGGGATATCGAGCGATATGTACTGGGATACGGACCGATCTGTTCTGGGATAAGGGGTGTTCTGAACTGGGATATGGTATGATCTGCACTGGGATCTGGTAAGATCTGTACTGGGAAACAACATGATTTTTACTGGGATACAGAGTGATCTGCCCTGGGATACAGGGTGATCTGCTCTGGGATATGGGGTTATCTGCATTGCAATACGTTGTGATCTGCACTTGGAAGTGATGTGATCTGCCCTGGTACACGCAGTGATCTATACTGAGATAGGGAGTGATCTGTACTTAGATATGGTGTAATCTGCACTGTGATATGAAGAGATCTGTACTTGGATATGGTGTGATCTGCAGTAGGATATGTGGTGGTCTGTACTGGGATATAGAGCGATCTGCAATGGGAAATGGTATGATCTGAACTGGGATACAGAGCGATCTGTACTGAGATATGGAGCAATCTGTACTCAGATACGGAGCAATCTACACTGGGATATGGAGAGATGTGTACTGGGATATGGTGTGATCTGAAATGGGATATGGGGTGATCTGTACTGGGATATGGAGTGATCTGCACTGGGATACGGCGTTATCTGAACTCCGATACAGAGAGATCTATACTGGAATACTGAGCGATCTGCCAGGGGATACATTATGATCTGTACTGGGATACGAAATGATAATAACTGGGATACGGGGTGATCTGCACTTGGAAATGGAGCGATCTGCACTGGGACACGGAGCGATCTAATCTGGGGTACAGGGTGATCTGCACTGGGATATGGAGTGATATGTACTGGGATAGGGAGTGATCTGTACTGAGAAATGGACTGATAAGTACTGGGATATGGGGTTATCTGCTCTGTGATACATTGTGATCAGCAATGGAAAATGGTGTGATCTGCACTGGAACACGCAGTGATCTATAATGGGATATGGAGTGATCTGTAATGGGATACGGTGTGATCTGCACGGGGATATGGAGCAATCTGCACCGGGATACGGAGCAAACTACACCAGAATACGAAGCAATTTGCTCTGGGTTATGGTGTGATTTGAACTGGGATACGGAGTGATCTGCAATGGGATACTGAGCAATCTGTACTGAGATACGGAGTGATCTGTACTGGGATACGGAGCAATATCTGCTGGGATACGGGGCAATCTGCACTGGGATATGCATCAATCTGCACTGGGATATGGAGCGATCTGTACTGGGATATGGAGTGAACTGCACTGGGATACGGAGCGATCTGTTCTGTGATAAGGGGTGTTCTGAACTGGGATACGGTATGATGTGCAATGGGATCCGTTATGATCTGTACTGGGTAACGACATGCTCTTTACTGGGATACAGAGTGATCTGCCCTTGGGCACAGGGTGATCTGGTCTGCGATATGGAGTAATCTGCAATGTGTTATGGAGTGATCTGCACTAGGATATTGTGTGATATGCAAGGGGATGTGGAGAGATCTGTACTGGGAAATGACTGATATGTACTGGGAAATGGGGCTATCTACACTGGGATACGGAGTGATCTGCACTCGGATACGGTGTGATCTTAACTGCGATACGCTGTGATCTGTACTGGGATACTGAGCGATCTGCCCTGGGATACAGTGTGATCTGCACTGGGATACGGAATCATAATTACTGGGATACGGGTGAACTGCACTCAGATATGGAGCGATCTGCACTGGGATATGGAGCGATCTGAAATGGGATACAGAGCGATCTGATCTGGGCTATGGTGTGATCTGAACTGGAATATGGAGCGTTCTGAACTGGGATACGGTGTCATTTGCACTCAGACATGGAGCAATCTGCACTGGGATACGGAGTGATCTGCTATTGGATATGGTATGATATACACTGGGAAACGGAGCGATCTGTACTTGGATACGGACGGATATGTACTGGGATATGAGGTTATCTGCACTGCGATACAGAGTGATCTGCACTATGAAATGGTGTGATCTGCATTGGGATTTGTAGTGATCTGTAATGGGATGTGGAGTGATCTGTAGTGGGATATGGAGCAATCTGCACTGGGATATGGAGCGATCTGTACTGGGATGTGTAGCGATCTGTATTGCGATACGGGGTGAAATGCACTGGAATATGGAGCAATCTGCACTGGGATATGAATCGATCTGTAGTGTGTTATGGAGCAAACTGCACTGGGATATGGAGCAATGTGCCCTGGGATATCGAGCGATATGTACCGGGATACGGACTGATCTGTTCTGGGATAAGGGGTGTTCTGAACTGGGATATGGTATGATCTGCACTGGGATATGGTATGATCTGTACTGGGAAACGACACGATCTTTACTGGGATACAGAGTGATCTGCCCTGGGATACAGGGTGATCTGCTCTGGGATATGGGGTTATCTGCTTTGCAATACGTTGTGATCTGCACTTGGAAATGATGTGATCTGCACTGGTACACGCAGTGATCTATACTGAGATACGGAGTGATCTGTACTTAGATATGGTGTAATCTGCACTGGGATATGAAGAGATCTGTACTTGGTTATGATGTGATCTGCAGTGGGATATGTGGTGGTCTGTACTGGGATGTAGAGCGATCTGCAGTGGGAAATGGCATGATCTGAACTGGGATACAGAGCGATCTGTACTGAGATACGGAGCGATCTGTACTGGGATACGGAGCGATCTACACTGGGATATGGAGAGATGTGTACTGGGGTATGCTGTGATCTGCAATGGGATATGGGGTGATCTGTACTGGGATATGGAGCGATCTGCACTGGGATGCGGCGTTATCTGAACTCCGATACAGAGAGATCTGTTATGGGATACCAAGCGATCTGTACAGCGATACAGAATGATAATAACTGGGATACGGGGTGATCTGCACTTGGAAATGGAGCGATCTGCACTGGGTCATGGAACGATCTAATCTGGGGTACAGGGTGATCTGCACTGGGATATGGAGTGATCTGTACTGGGATAGGGAGTGATCTGTACTGAGAAACGGACTGATAAGTACTGGGATATGGGGTTATCTGCACTGTGATACATTGTGATCATCAGTGGAAAATGGTGTGATCTGCACAGGGACACGCAGTGATCTATAATGGGATATGGAGTGATCTGTACTGGGATACGGTGTGATCTGCACGGGATATGGAGCAATCTGCACCGGGATACGGAGCAATCTACACCAGAATACGAAGCAAATTGCTCTGGGATATGGTGTGATTTGAACTGGGATACGGAGTGATCTGCAATGGGATACTGAGCAATCTGTACTGAGATACGGAGTGATCTGTACTGGGATACGGAGCAATATGTGCTGGGATACGGGGCGATCTGCACTGGGATATGCAGCAATCTGCACTGGGATATGGAGCGATATGTACTGGGATATGGAGCGAAGTGTATTGGGATATGGTGCAATCTGCATTGAGATATGGAGCGATCTGAACTGGGATACGGAGCGATCTGAACCGGGATACGGAACGATCTATTCTGTGATAAGGGGTGTTCTGAACTGGGATGCGGTATGATGTGCAATGGGATCCGTTATGATCTGTACTGGGTAACGACATGATCTTTACTGGGATACAGAGTGATCTGCCCTGGGATACAGGGTGATCTGGTCTGTGATACGGAGTAATCTGGAATCTGTTATGGAGTGATCTGCACTAGGATATTGTGTGATATGCAATGGGATGTGGAAAGATCTGTACTGGGAAATGACTGATATGTACTGGGAAATGGGGCTATCTGCACTGGGATACGGAGTGATCTGCTCTCGGATACGGTGTGATCTTAACTGGGATATGCTGTGATCTCTACTGGGATACTGAGCGATCTGCCCTAGGATACAGTGTGACCTGCAATGGGATACGGAATGATAATTACTGGGATACGGGTGATCTGCACTCAGATATGGAGCGATCTGCACTGGGATACGGAGCGATCTGTACTGGGATACGGAGCGATCTGATCTGGGCTATGGTGTGATCTGAACTGGAATATGGAGCGTTCTGAACTGGGATACGGTGTCATTTGCACTCAGACATGGAGCAATCTGCACTGGGATACGCAGTGATCTGCTAAAGGATATGGTATGATATACACTGGGATATGGAGCGATCTGTGCTTGGATACGGACTGATCAGTACTGGGATATGAGGTTATCTGCACTGCGATACAGAGTGATCTGCACTAAGAAATGGTGTGATCTGCGTTGGGATATGGAGTGATCTGTATTGGGATGTGGAGTGATCTGTAGTGGGATATGGAGCAATCTGCACTGGGATATGGAGCGATCTGTACTGGGATGTGTAGCGATCTGTATTGCGATACGGGGTGATCTGCACTGGAATACGGAGCAATCTGCACTGGGATATGGAGCGATCTGTAGTGGGATATGGAGCGAACTGCACTGGGATACGGAGCAATGTGCCCTGGGATATCGAGCGATATGTACCGGGATACGGACCGATCTGTTCTGGGATAAGGGGTGTTCTGAACTGGGATATGGTATGATCTGCACTGGGATCTGGTATGATCTGTACTGGGAAACGACATGATCTTTACTGGGATACAGAGTAATCTGCCCTGGGATACAGGGTGATCTGCTCTGGGATATGGGGTTATCTGCATTGCAATACATTGTGATCTGCACTTGGAAATGATGTGATCTGCCCTGGTACACGGAGTGATCTATACTGAGATATGGAGTGATCTGTACTAAGATATGGTGTAATCTGCACTGGGATATGGAGAGCTGTGTACTGGGATATGGTGTGATCTGCAATGGGATATGGGGTGATCTGTACTGGGATATGGAGCGATCTGCACTGGGTCATGGAACGATCTAATCTGGGGTACAGGGTGATCTGCACTGGGATATGGAGTGATCTGTACTGGGATAGGGAGTGATCTGTACTGAGAAACGGACTGATAAGTACTGGGATATGGGGTTATCTGCACTGTGATACATTGTGATCATCAGTGGAAAATGGTGTGATCTGCACAGGGACACGCAGTGATCTATAATGGGATATGGAGTGATCTGTACTGGGATACGGTGTGATCTGCACGGGATATGGAGCAATCTGCACCGGGATACGGAGCAATCTACACCAGAATACGAAGCAAATTGCTCTGGGATATGGTGTGATTTGAACTGGGATACGGAGTGATCTGCAATGGGATACTGAGCAATCTGTACTGAGATACGGAGTGATCTGTACTGGGATACGGAGCAATATGTGCTGGGATACGGGGCGATCTGCACTGGGATATGCAGCAATCTGCACTGGGATATGGAGCGATATGTACTGGGATATGGAGCGAAGTGTATTGGGATATGGTGCAATCTGCATTGAGATATGGAGCGATCTGAACTGGGATACGGAGCGATCTGAACCGGGATACGGAACGATCTATTCTGTGATAAGGGGTGTTCTGAACTGGGATGCAGTATGATGTGCAATGGGATCCGTTATGATCTGTACTGGGTAACGACATGATCTTTACTGGGATACAGAGTGATCTGCCCTGGGATACAGGGTGATCTGGTCTGTGATACGGAGTAATCTGGAATCTGTTATGGAGTGATCTGCACTAGGATATTGTGTGATATGCAATGGGATGTGGAAAGATCTGTACTGGGAAATGACTGATATGTACTGGGAAATGGGGCTATCTGCACTGGGATACGGAGTGATCTGCTCTCGGATACGGTGTGATCTTAACTGGGATATGCTGTGATCTCTACTGGGATACTGAGCGATCTGCCCTAGGATACAGTGTGACCTGCAATGGGATACGGAATGATAATTACTGGGATACGGGTGATCTGCACTCAGATATGGAGCGATCTGCACTGGGATACGGAGCGATCTGTACTGGGATACGGAGCGATCTGATCTGGGCTATGGTGTGATCTGAACTGGAATATGGAGCGTTCTGAACTGGGATACGGTGTCATTTGCACTCAGACATGGAGCAATCTGCACTGGGATACGCAGTGATCTGCTAAAGGATATGGTATGATATACACTGGGATATGGAGCGATCTGTGCTTGGATACGGACTGATCAGTACTGGGATATGAGGTTATCTGCACTGCGATACAGAGTGATCTGCACTAAGAAATGGTGTGATCTGCGTTGGGATATGGAGTGATCTGTATTGGGATGTGGAGTGATCTGTAGTGGGATATGGAGCAATCTGCACTGGGATATGGAGCGATCTGTACTGGGATGTGTAGCGATCTGTATTGCGATACGGGGTGATCTGCACTGGAATATGGAGCAATCTGCACTGGGATATGGAGCGATCTGTAGTGGGATATGGAGCGAACTGCACTGGGATACGGAGCAATGTGCCCTGGGATATCGAGCGATATGTACCGGGATACGGACCGATCTGTTCTGGGATAAGGGGTGTTCTGAACTGGGATATGGTATGATCTGCACTGGGATCTGGTATGATCTGTACTGGGAAACGACATGATCTTTACTGGGATACAGAGTAATCTGCCCTGGGATACAGGGTGATCTGCTCTGGGATATGGGGTTATCTGCATTGCAATACATTGTGATCTGCACTTGGAAATGATGTGATCTGCCCTGGTACACGGAGTGATCTATACTGAGATATGGAGTGATCTGTACTAAGATATGGTGTAATCTGCACTGGGATATGGAGAGCTGTGTACTGGGATATGGTGTGATCTGCAATGGGATATGGGGTGATCTGTACTGGGATATGGAGCGATCTGCACTGGGATACGGCGTTATCTGAACTCCGATGCAGAGAGATCTGTACTGGGATACCGAGCGATCTGCCAGGGGATACATTGTGATCTGTACTGGGATACGAAATGATAATAACTGGGATACGGGGTGATCTGCACTTGGAAATGGAGCGATCTGCACTGGGACACGGAACGTTCTAATCTGGGGTACAGGGTGATCTGCACTGGGATATGGAGTGATCTGTACTGGCATAGGGAGTGATCTGTACTGAGAAACGGACTGATAAGTTCTGGGATATGGGGTTATCTGCTCTGCGATACATTGTGATCAGCAATGGAAAATGGTGTGATCTGCACAGGGATATGGAGCAATCTGCACCGGGATACGGAGCAATCTACACCAGAATACGAAGCAATTTGCTCTGGGATATGGTGAAATTTGAACTGGGATATGGAGTGATCTGCAATGGGATACTGAGCAATCTGCACTGAGATATGGAGTGATCTGTACTGGGATACGGAGCAATATGTGCTGGGATACGGGGCAATCTGCACTGGGATATGCATCAATCTGCACTGGGATATGGAGCGATCTGTACTGGGATATGGAGCGAACTGCTCTGGGATATGGTGCAATCTGCATTGAGATACGGAGCGATCTGAACCGGGATACGGAGCGATCTGAACCGGGATACTGAGCAATCTGTACTGAGATACGGAGTGATCTGTACTGGGATACGGAGCAATATCTGCTGGTATACGGGGCAATCTGCACTGGGATATGCATCAATCTGCACTGGGATATGGAGCGATCTGTACTGGGATATGGAGTGAACTGCACTGGGATATGGTGCAACCTGCATTGAGATACGGAGTGATCTGAACCGGGATATGGAGCGATCTGAACCGGGATACGGAGCGATCTGTTCTGTGATAAGGGGTGTTCTGAACTGGGATACGGTATGATGTGCAATGGGATCCGTTATGATCTGTACTGGGTAACGACATGCTCTTTACTGGGATACAGAGTGATCTGCCCTGGGATACAGGGTGATCTGGTCTGCGATACGGAGTAATCTGGAATCTGTTATGGAGTGATCTGCACTAGGATATTGTGTGATATGCAATGGGATGTGGAAAGATCTGTACTGGGAAATGACTGATATGTACTGGGAAATGGGGCTATCTGCACTGGGATACGGAGTGATCTGCTCTCGGATACGGTGTGATCTTAACTGGGATATGCTGTGATCTCTACTGGGATACTGAGCGATCTGCCCTAGGATACAGTGTGACCTGCAATGGGATACGGAATGATAATTACTGGGATACGGGTGATCTGCACTCAGATATGGAGCGATCTGCACTGGGATACGGAGCGATCTGTACTGGGATACGGAGCGATCTGATCTGGGCTATGGTGTGATCTGAACTGGAATATGGAGCGTTCTGAACTGGGATACGGTGTCATTTGCACTCAGACATGGAGCAATCTGCACTGGGATACGCAGTGATCTGCTAAAGGATATGGTATGATATACACTGGGATATGGAGCGATCTGTGCTTGGATACGGACTGATCAGTACTGGGATATGAGGTTATCTGCACTGCGATACAGAGTGATCTGCACTAAGAAATGGTGTGATCTGCGTTGGGATATGGAGTGATCTGTATTGGGATGTGGAGTGATCTGTAGTGGGATATGGAGCAATCTGCACTGGGATATGGGAGCGATCTGTACTGGGATGTGTAGCGATCTGTATTGCGATACGGGGTGATCTGCACTGGAATATGGAGCAATCTGCACTGGGATATGGAGCGATCTGTAGTGGGATATGGAGCGAACTGCACTGGGATACGGAGCAATGTGCCCTGGGATATCGAGCGATATGTACCGGGATACGGACCGATCTGTTCTGGGATAAGGGGTGTTCTGAACTGGGATATGGTATGATCTGCACTGGGATCTGGTATGATCTGTACTGGGAAACGACATGATCTTTACTGGGATACAGAGTAATCTGCCCTGGGATACAGGGTGATCTGCTCTGGGATATGGGGTTATCTGCATTGCAATACATTGTGATCTGCACTTGGAAATGATGTGATCTGCCCTGGTACACGGAGTGATCTATACTGAGATATGGAGTGATCTGTACTAAGATATGGTGTAATCTGCACTGGGATATGGAGAGCTGTGTACTGGGATATGGTGTGATCTGCAATGGGATATGGGGTGATCTGTACTGGGATATGGAGCGATCTGCACTGGGATACGGCGTTATCTGAACTCCGATGCAGAGAGATCTGTACTGGGATACCGAGCGATCTGCCAGGGGATACATTGTGATCTGTACTGGGATACAAAATGATAATAACTGGGATACGGGGTGATCTGCACTTGGAAATGGAGCGATCTGCACTGGGACACGGAACGTTCTAATCTGGGGTACAGGGTGATCTGCACTGGGATATGGAGTGATCTGTACTGGCATAGGGAGTGATCTGTACTGAGAAACGGACTGATAAGTTCTGGGATATGGGGTTATCTGCTCTGCGATACATTGTGATCAGCAATGGAAAATGGTGTGATCTGCACAGGGATATGGAGCAATCTGCACCGGGATACGGAGCAATCTACACCAGAATACGAAGCAATTTGCTCTGGGATATGGTGAAATTTGAACTGGGATATGGAGTGATCTGCAATGGGATACTGAGCAATCTGCACTGAGATATGGAGTGATCTGTACTGGGATACGGAGCAATATGTGCTGGGATACGGGGCAATCTGCACTGGGATATGCATCAATCTGCACTGGGATATGGAGCGATCTGTACTGGGATATGGAGCGAACTGCTCTGGGATATGGTGCAATCTGCATTGAGATACGGAGCGATCTGAACCGGGATACGGAGCGATCTGAACCGGGATACTGAGCAATCTGTACTGAGATACGGAGTGATCTGTACTGGGATACGGAGCAATATCTGCTGGTATACGGGGCAATCTGCACTGGGATATGCATTAATCTGCACTGGGATATGGAGCGATCTGTACTGGGATATGGAGTGAACTGCACTGGGATATGGTGCAACCTGCATTGAGATACGGAGTGATCTGAACCGGGATATGGAGCGATCTGAACCGGGATACGGAGCGATCTGTTCTGTGATAAGGGGTGTTCTGAACTGGGATACGGTATGATGTGCAATGGGATCCGTTATGATCTGTACTGGGTAACGACATGCTCTTTACTGGGATACAGAGTGATCTGCCCTGGGATACAGGGTGATCTGGTCTGCGATACGGAGTAATCTGTTATGGAGTGATCTGCACTAGGATATTGTGTGATATGCAATGGGATGTGGAAAGATCTGTACTGGGAAATGACTGATATGTACTGGGAAATGGGGCTATCTGCACTGGGATACGGAGTGATCTGCTCTCGGATACGGTGTGATCTTAACTGGGATATGCTGTGATCTCTACTGGGATACTGAGCGATCTGCCCTAGGATACAGTGTGACCTGCAATGGGATACGGAATGATAATTACTGGGATACGGGTGATCTGCACTCAGATATGGAGCGATCTGCACTGGGATACGGAGCGATCTGTACTGGGATACGGAGCGATCTGATCTGGGCTATGGTGTGATCTGAACTGGAATATGGAGCGTTCTGAACTGGGATACGGTGTCATTTGCACTCAGACATGGAGCAATCTGCACTGGGATACGCAGTGATCTGCTAAAGGATATGGTATGATATACACTGGGATATGGAGCGATCTGTGCTTGGATACGGACTGATCAGTACTGGGATATGAGGTTATCTGCACTGCGATACAGAGTGATCTGCACTAAGAAATGGTGTGATCTGCGTTGGGATATGGAGTGATCTGTATTGGGATGTGGAGTGATCTGTAGTGGGATATGGAGCAATCTGCACTGGGATATGGAGCGATCTGTACTGGGATGTGTAGCGATCTGTATTGCGATACGGGGTGATCTGCACTGGAATATGGAGCAATCTGCACTGGGATATGGAGCGATCTGTAGTGGGATATGGAGCGAACTGCACTGGGATACGGAGCAATGTGCCCTGGGATATCGAGCGATATGTACCGGGATACGGACCGATCTGTTCTGGGATAAGGGGTGTTCTGAACTGGGATATGGTATGATCTGCACTGGGATCTGGTATGATCTGTACTGGGAAACGACATGATCTTTACTGGGATACAGAGTAATCTGCCCTGGGATACAGGGTGATCTGCTCTGGGATATGGGGTTATCTGCATTGCAATACATTGTGATCTGCACTTGGAAATGATGTGATCTGCCCTGGTACACGGAGTGATCTATACTGAGATATGGAGTGATCTGTACTAAGATATGGTGTAATCTGCACTGGGATATGGAGAGCTGTGTACTGGGATATGGTGTGATCTGCAATGGGATATGGGGTGATCTGTACTGGGATATGGAGCGATCTGCACTGGGATACGGCGTTATCTGAACTCCGATGCAGAGAGATCTGTACTGGGATACCGAGCGATCTGCCAGGGGATACATTGTGATCTGTACTGGGATACAAAATGATAATAACTGGGATACGGGGTGATCTGCACTTGGAAATGGAGCGATCTGCACTGGGACACGGAACGTTCTAATCTGGGGTACAGGGTGATCTGCACTGGGATATGGAGTGATCTGTACTGGCATAGGGAGTGATCTGTACTGAGAAACGGACTGATAAGTTCTGGGATATGGGGTTATCTGCTCTGCGATACATTGTGATCAGCAATGGAAAATGGTGTGATCTGCACAGGGATATGGAGCAATCTGCACCGGGATACGGAGCAATCTACACCAGAATACGAAGCAATTTGCTCTGGGATATGGTGAAATTTGAACTGGGATATGGAGTGATCTGCAATGGGATACTGAGCAATCTGCACTGAGATATGGAGTGATCTGTACTGGGATACGGAGCAATATGTGCTGGGATACGGGGCAATCTGCACTGGGATATGCATCAATCTGCACTGGGATATGGAGCGATCTGTACTGGGATATGGAGCGAACTGCTCTGGGATATGGTGCAATCTGCATTGAGATACGGAGCGATCTGAACCGGGATACGGAGCGATCTGAACCGGGATACTGAGCAATCTGTACTGAGATACGGAGTGATCTGTACTGGGATACGGAGCAATATCTGCTGGTATACGGGGCAATCTGCACTGGGATATGCATTAATCTGCACTGGGATATGGAGCGATCTGTACTGGGATATGGAGTGAACTGCACTGGGATATGGTGCAACCTGCATTGAGATACGGAGTGATCTGAACCGGGATATGGAGCGATCTGAACCGGGATACGGAGCGATCTGTTCTGTGATAAGGGGTGTTCTGAACTGGGATACGGTATGATGTGCAATGGGATCCGTTATGATCTGTACTGGGTAACGACATGCTCTTTACTGGGATACAGAGTGATCTGCCCTGGGATACAGGGTGATCTGGTCTGCGATACGGAGTAATCTGGAATCTGTTATGGAGTGATCTGCACTAGGATATTGTGTGATATGCAATGGGATGTGGAAAGATCTGTACTGGGAAATGACTGATATGTACTGGGAAATGGGGCTATCTGCACTGGGATACGGAGTGATCTGCTCTCGGATACGGTGTGATCTTAACTGGGATATGCTGTGATCTCTACTGGGATACTGAGCGATCTGCCCTAGGATACAGTGTGACCTGCAATGGGATACGGAATGATAATTACTGGGATACGGGTGATCTGCACTCAGATATGGAGCGATCTGCACTGGGATACGGAGCGATCTGTACTGGGATACGGAGCGATCTGATCTGGGCTATGGTGTGATCTGAACTGGAATATGGAGCGTTCTGAACTGGGATACGGTGTCATTTGCACTCAGACATGGAGCAATCTGCACTGGGATACGCAGTGATCTGCTAAAGGATATGGTATGATATACACTGGGATATGGAGCGATCTGTGCTTGGATACGGACTGATCAGTACTGGGATATGAGGTTATCTGCACTGCGATACAGAGTGATCTGCACTAAGAAATGGTGTGATCTGCGTTGGGATATGGAGTGATCTGTATTGGGATGTGGAGTGATCTGTAGTGGGATATGGAGCAATCTGCACTGGGATATGGAGCGATCTGTACTGGGATGTGTAGCGATCTGTATTGCGATACGGGGTGATCTGCACTGGAATATGGAGCAATCTGCACTGGGATATGGAACGATCTGTAGTGGGATATGGAGCGAACTGCACTGGGATACGGAGCAATGTGCCCTGGGATATCGAGCGATATGTATCGGGATACGGACCGATCTGTTCTGGGATAAGGGGTGTTCTGAACTGGGATATGGTATGATCTGCACTGGGATCTGGTATGATCTGTACTGGGAAACGACATGATCTTTACTGGGATACAGAGTAATCTGCCCTGGGATACAGGGTGATCTGCTCTGGGATATGGGGTTATCTGCATTGCAATACATTGTGATCTGCACTTGGAAATGATGTGATCTGCCCTGGTACACGGAGTGATCTATACTGAGATATGGAGTGATCTGTACTAAGATATGGTGTAATCTGCACTGGGATATGGAGAGCTGTGTACCGGGATATGGTGTGATCTGCAATGGGATATGGGGTGATCTGTACTGGGATATGGAGCGATCTGCACTGGGATACGGCGTTATCTGAACTCCGATGCAGAGAGATCTGTACTGGGATACCGAGCGATCTGCCAGGGGATACATTGTGATCTGTACTGGGATACGAAATGATAATAACTGGGATACGGGGTGATCTGCACTTGGAAATGGAGCGATCTGCACTGGGACACGGAACGTTCTAATCTGGGGTACAGGGTGATCTGCACTGGGATATGGAGTGATCTGTACTGGCATAGGGAGTGATCTGTACTGAGAAACGGACTGATAAGTTCTGGGATATGGGGTTATCTGCTCTGCGATACATTGTGATCAGCAATGGAAAATGGTGTGATCTGCACAGGGATATGGAGCAATCTGCACCGGGATACGGAGCAATCTACACCAGAATACGAATCAATTTGCTCTGGGATATGGTGAAATTTGAACTGGGATATGGAGTGATCTGCAATGGGATACTGAGCAATCTGCACTGAGATATGGAGTGATCTGTACTGGGATACGGAGCAATATGTGCTGGGATACGGGGCAATCTGCACTGGGATATGCATCAATCTGCACTGGGATATGGAGCGATCTGTACTGGGATATGGAGCGAACTGCTCTGGGATATGGTGCAATCTGCATTGAGATACGGAGCGATCTGAACCGGGATACGGAGCGATCTGAACCGGGATACTGAGCAATCTGTACTGAGATACGGAGTGATCTGTACTGGGATACGGAGCAATATCTGCTGGTATACGGGGCAATCTGCACTGGGATATGCATTAATCTGCACTGGGATATGGAGCGATCTGTACTGGGATATGGAGTGAACTGCACTGGGATATGGTGCAACCTGCATTGAGATACGGAGTGATCTGAACCGGGATATGGAGCGATCTGAACCGGGATACGGAGCGATCTGTTCTGTGATAAGGGGTGTTCTGAACTGGGATACGGTATGATGTGCAATGGGATCCGTTATGATCTGTACTGGGTAACGACATGCTCTTTACTGGGATACAGAGTGATCTGCCCTGGGATACAGGGTGATCTGGTCTGCGATACGGAGTAATCTGGAATCTGTTATGGAGTGATCTGCACTAGGATATTGTGTGATATGCAATGGGATGTGGAAAGATCTGTACTGGGAAATGACTGATATGTACTGGGAAATGGGGCTATCTGCACTGGGATACGGAGTGATCTGCTCTCGGATACGGTGTGATCTTAACTGGGATATGCTGTGATCTCTACTGGGATACTGAGCGATCTGCCCTAGGATACAGTGTGACCTGCAATGGGATACGGAATGATAATTACTGGGATACGGGTGATCTGCACTCAGATATGGAGCGATCTGCACTGGGATACGGAGCGATCTGTACTGGGATACGGAGCGATCTGATCTGGGCTATGGTGTGATCTGAACTGGAATATGGAGCGTTCTGAACTGGGATACGGTGTCATTTGCACTCAGACATGGAGCAATCTGCACTGGGATACGCAGTGATCTGCTAAAGGATATGGTATGATATACACTGGGATATGGAGCGATCTGTGCTTGGATACGGACTGATCAGTACTGGGATATGAGGTTATCTGCACTGCGATACAGAGTGATCTGCACTAAGAAATGGTGTGATCTGCGTTGGGATATGGAGTGATCTGTATTGGGATGTGGAGTGATCTGTAGTGGGATATGGAGCAATCTGCACTGGGATATGGAGCGATCTGTACTGGGATGTGTAGCGATCTGTATTGCGATACGGGGTGATCTGCACTGGAATATGGAGCAATCTGCACTGGGATATGGAACGATCTGTAGTGGGATATGGAGCGAACTGCACTGGGATACGGAGCAATGTGCCCTGGGATATCGAGCGATATGTATCGGGATACGGACCGATCTGTTCTGGGATAAGGGGTGTTCTGAACTGGGATATGGTATGATCTGCACTGGGATCTGGTATGATCTGTACTGGGAAACGACATGATCTTTACTGGGATACAGAGTAATCTGCCCTGGGATACAGGGTGATCTGCTCTGGGATATGGGGTTATCTGCATTGCAATACATTGTGATCTGCACTTGGAAATGATGTGATCTGCCCTGGTACACGGAGTGATCTATACTGAGATATGGAGTGATCTGTACTAAGATATGGTGTAATCTGCACTGGGATATGGAGAGCTGTGTACCGGGATATGGTGTGATCTGCAATGGGATATGGGGTGATCTGTACTGGGATATGGAGCGATCTGCACTGGGATACGGCGTTATCTGAACTCCGATGCAGAGAGATCTGTACTGGGATACCGAGCGATCTGCCAGGGGATACATTGTGATGTGTACTGGGATACGAAATGATAATAACTGGGATACGGGGTGATCTGCACTTGGAAATGGAGCGATCTGCACTGGGACACGGAACGTTCTAATCTGGGGTACAGGGTGATCTGCACTGGGATATGGAGTGATCTGTACTGGCATAGGGAGTGATCTGTACTGAGAAACGGACTGATAAGTTCTGGGATATGGGGTTATCTGCTCTGCGATACATTGTGATCAGCAATGGAAAATGGTGTGATCTGCACAGGGATATGGAGCAATCTGCACCGGGATACGGAGCAATCTACACCAGAATACGAATCAATTTGCTCTGGGATATGGTGAAATTTGAACTGGGATATGGAGTGATCTGCAATGGGATACTGAGCAATCTGCACTGAGATATGGAGTGATCTGTACTGGGATACGGAGCAATATGTGCTGGGATACGGGGCAATCTGCACTGGGATATGCATCAATCTGCACTGGGATATGGAGCGATCTGTACTGGGATATGGAGCGAACTGCTCTGGGATATGGTGCAATCTGCATTGAGATACGGAGCGATCTGAACCGGGATACGGAGCGATCTGAACCGGGATACTGAGCAATCTGTACTGAGATACGGAGTGATCTGTACTGGGATACGGAGCAATATCTGCTGGTATACGGGGCAATCTGCACTGGGATATGCATCAATCTGCACTGGGATATGGAGCGATCTGTACTGGGATATGGAGTGAACTGCACTGGGATATGGTGCAACCTGCATTGAGATACGGAGTGATCTGAACCGGGATATGGAGCGATCTGAACCGGGATACGGAGCGATCTGTTCTGTGATAAGGGGTGTTCTGAACTGGGATACGGTATGATGTGCAATGGGATCCGTTATGATCTGTACTGGGTAACGACATGCTCTTTACTGGGATACAGAGTGATCTGCCCTGGGATACAGGGTTATCTGGTCTGCGATACGGAGTAATCTGGAATCTGTTATGGAGTGATCTGCACTAGGATATTGTGTGATATGCAATGGGATGTGGAAAGATCTGTACTGGGAAATGACTGATATGTACTGGGAAATGGGGCTATCTGCACTGGGATACGGAGTGATCTGCTCTCGGATACGGTGTGATCTTAACTGGGATATGCTGTGATCTCTACTGGGATACTGAGCGATCTGCCCTAGGATACAGTGTGACCTGCAATGGGATACGGAATGATAATTACTGGGATACGGGTGATCTGCACTCAGATATGGAGCGATCTGCACTGGGATACGGAGCGATCTGTACTGGGATACGGAGCGATCTGATCTGGGCTATGGTGTGATCTGAACTGGAATATGGAGCGTTCTGAACTGGGATACGGTGTCATTTGCACTCAGACATGGAGCAATCTGCACTGGGATACGCAGTGATCTGCTAAAGGATATGGTATGATATACACTGGGATATGGAGCGATCTGTGCTTGGATACGGACTGATCAGTACTGGGATATGAGGTTATCTGCACTGCGATACAGAGTGATCTGCACTAAGAAATGGTGTGATCTGCGTTGGGATATGGAGTGATCTGTATTGGGATGTGGAGTGATCTGTAGTGGGATATGGAGCAATCTGCACTGGGATATGGAGCGATCTGTACTGGGATGTGTAGCGATCTGTATTGCGATACGGGGTGATCTGCACTGGAATATGGAGCAATCTGCACTGGGATATGGAGCGATCTGTAGTGGGATATGGAGCGAACTGCACTGGGATACGGAGCAATGTGCCCTGGGATATCGAGCGATATGTACCGGGATACGGACCGATCTGTTCTGGGATAAGGGGTGTTCTGAACTGGGATATGGTATGATCTGCACTGGGATCTGGTATGATCTGTACTGGGAAACGACATGATCTTTACTGGGATACAGAGTAATCTGCCCTGGGATACAGGGTGATCTGCTCTGGGATATGGGGTTATCTGCATTGCAATACATTGTGATCTGCACTTGGAAATGATGTGATCTGCCCTGGTACACGGAGTGATCTATACTGAGATATGGAGTGATCTGTACTAAGATATGGTGTAATCTGCACTGGGATATGGAGAGCTGTGTACTGGGATATGGTGTGATCTGCAATGGGATATGGGGTGATCTGTACTGGGATATGGAGCGATCTGCACTGGGATACGGCGTTATCTGAACTCCGATGCAGAGAGATCTGTACTGGGATACCAAGCGATCTGCCAGGGGATACATTGTGATCTGTACTGGGATACGAAATGATAATAACTGGGATACGGGGTGATCTGCACTTGGAAATGGAGCGATCTGCACTGGGACACGGAACGTTCTAATCTGGGGTACAGGGTGATCTGCACTGGGATATGGAGTGATCTGTACTGGCATAGGGAGTGATCTGTACTGAGAAACGGACTGATAAGTTCTGGGATATGGGGTTATCTGCTCTGCGATACATTGTGATCAGCAATGGAAAATGGTGTGATCTGCACAGGGATATGGAGCAATCTGCACCGGGATACGGAGCAATCTACACCAGAATACGAAGCAATTTGCTCTGGGATATGGTGAAATTTGAACTGGGATATGGAGTGATCTGCAATGGGATACTGAGCAATCTGCACTGAGATATGGAGTGATCTGTACTGGGATACGGAGCAATATGTGCTGGGATACGGGGCAATCTGCACTGGGATATGCATCAATCTGCACTGGGATATGGAGCGATCTGTACTGGGATATGGAGCGAACTGCTCTGGGATATGGTGCAATCTGCATTGAGATACGGAGCGATCTGAACCGGGATACGGAGCGATCTGAACCGGGATACTGAGCAATCTGTACTGAGATACGGAGTGATCTGTACTGGGATACGGAGCAATATCTGCTGGTATACGGGGCAATCTGCACTGGGATATGCATTAATCTGCACTGGGATATGGAGCGATCTGTACTGGGATATGGAGTGAACTGCACTGGGATATGGTGCAACCTGCATTGAGATACGGAGTGATCTGAACCGGGATATGGAGCGATCTGAACCGGGATACGGAGCGATCTGTTCTGTGATAAGGGGTGTTCTGAACTGGGATACGGTATGATGTGCAATGGGATCCGTTATGATCTGTACTGGGTAACGACATGCTCTTTACTGGGATACAGAGTGATCTGCCCTGGGATACAGGGTGATCTGGTCTGCGATACGGAGTAATCTGGAATCTGTTATGGAGTGATCTGCACTAGGATATTGTGTGATATGCAATGGGATGTGGAAAGATCTGTACTGGGAAATGACTGATATGTACTGGGAAATGGGGCTATCTGCACTGGGATACGGAGTGATCTGCTCTCGGATACGGTGTGATCTTAACTGGGATATGCTGTGATCTCTACTGGGATACTGAGCGATCTGCCCTAGGATACAGTGTGACCTGCAATGGGATACGGAATGATAATTACTGGGATACGGGTGATCTGCACTCAGATATGGAGCGATCTGCACTGGGATACGGAGCGATCTGTACTGGGATACGGAGCGATCTGATCTGGGCTATGGTGTGATCTGAACTGGAATATGGAGCGTTCTGAACTGGGATATGGTGTCATTTGCACTCAGACATGGAGCAATCTGCACTGGGATACGCAGTGATCTGCTAAAGGATATGGTATGATATACACTGGGATATGGAGCGATCTGTGCTTGGATACGGACTGATCAGTACTGGGATATGAGGTTATCTGCACTGCGATACAGAGTGATCTGCACTAAGAAATGGTGTGATCTGCGTTGGGATATGGAGTGATCTGTATTGGGATGTGGAGTGATCTGTAGTGGGATATGGAGCAATCTGCACTGGGATATGGAGCGATCTGTACTGGGATGTGTAGCGATCTGTATTGCGATACGGGGTGATCTGCACTGGAATATGGAGCAATCTGCACTGGGATATGGAGCGATCTGTAGTGGGATATGGAGCGAACTGCACTGGGATACGGAGCAATGTGCCCTGGGATATCGAGCGATATGTACCGGGATACGGACCGATCTGTTCTGGGATAAGGGGTGTTCTGAACTGGGATATGGTATGATCTGCACTGGGATCTGGTATGATCTGTACTGGGAAACGACATGATCTTTACTGGGATACAGAGTAATCTGCCCTGGGATACAGGGTGATCTGCTCTGGGATATGGGGTTATCTGCATTGCAATACATTGTGATCTGCACTTGGAAATGATGTGATCTGCCCTGGTACACGGAGTGATCTATACTGAGATATGGAGTGATCTGTACTAAGATATGGTGTAATCTGCACTGGGATATGGAGAGCTGTGTACTGGGATATGGTGTGATCTGCAATGGGATATGGGGTGATCTGTACTGGGATATGGAGCGATCTGCACTGGGATACGGTGTTATCTGAACTCCGATGCAGATAGATCTGTACTGGGATACCAAGCGATCTGCCAGGGGATACATTGTGATCTGTACTGGGATACGAAATGATAATAACTGGGATACTGGGTGATCTGCACTTGGAAATGGAGCGATCTGCACTGGGACACGGAACGTTCTAATCTGGGGTACAGGGTGATCTGCACTGGGATATGGAGTGATCTGTACTGGGATAGGGAGTGATCTGTACTGAGAAACGGACTGATAAGTTCTGGGATATGGGGTTATCTGCTCTGCGATACATTGTGATCAGCAATGGAAAATGGTGTGATCTGCACTGGAACACGCAGTGATCTATAATAGGATATGGAGTGATCTGTACTGGGATACGGTGTGATCTGCACGGGGATATGGAGCAATCTGCACCGGGATACGGAGCAATCTACACCAGAATACGAAGCAATTTGCTCTGGGATATGGTGTGATTTGAACTGGGATACGGAGTGATCTGCAATGGGATACTGAGCAATCTGCGCTGAGATATGGAGTGATCTGTACTGGGATACGGAGCAATATGTGCTGGGATACGGGGCAATCTGCACTGGGATATGCATCATTCTGCACTGGGATATGGAGGAATCTGTACTGGGATATGGAGCGAACTGCTCTGGGATATGGTGCAATCTGCATTGAGATACGGAGCGATCTGAACCGGGATACGGAGCGATCTGAACCGGGATACGGAGCGATCTGTTCTGTGATAAGGGGTGTTCTGAACTGGGATATGGTATGATGTGCAATGGGATCCGTTATGATCTGTACTGGGTAACGACATGATCTTTACTGGGTTACAGAGTGATCTGCCCTGGGATACAGGGTGATCTGGTCTGCGATACGGAGCGATCTGCAATGGGTTATGGAGTGATCTGCACTAGGATATTGTGTGACATGCAATGGGATGTGGAGAGATCTGTACTGGGAAATAGACTGATATGGACTGGGAAATGGGGCTATCTGCACTGGGATACGGAGTGATTTGCACTCGGATACGGTGTGATCTTAACTGCGATACGCTGTGATTTGTACTGGGATACTGAGCGATCTGCCCTGTGATACAGTGTGATCTGCACTGGGATACGAAATGATAATTACTGGGATACGGGTGATCTGCACTCAGATATGGAGCGATCTGCACTGGGATACGGAGCGATCTGCTCTGAGCTATGGTGTGATCTGAACTGGAATATGGAGCGTTCTGAACTGGGATACGGTGTCATTTGCACTCAGAAATGGAGCAATCTGCACTGGGATACGGAGTGATCTGCTATTGGATATGGTATGATATACACTGGGATATGGAGCGATCTGTGCTTGAATACGGACTGATCAGTACTGGGATATGAGGTTATCTGCACTGCGATACAGAGTGATCTGCACTAAGAAATGGTGTGATCTGCGTTGGGATATGGAGTGATCTGTAATGGGATGTGGAGTGATCTGTAGTGGGATATAGAGCAATCTGCACTGGGATATGGAGCGATCTGTACTGAGATGTGTAGCGATCTGTATTGCGATACGGGGTGATCTGCACTGGAATATGGAGCAATCTGCACTGGGATATGGAGCGATCTGTAGTGGGATATGGAGCGAACTGCACTGGGATACGGAGCAATGTGCCCTGGGATATCGAGCGATATGTACCGGGATACGGACCGATCTGTTCTGGGATAAGGGGTGTTCTGAACTGGGATATGGTATGATCTGCAGTGGGATCCGGTATGATCTGTACTGGGAAACGACATGATCTTTACTGGGATACATAGTGATCTGCCCTGGGATACAGGGTGATCTTCTCTGGGATATGGGGTTATCTGCATTGCAATACATTGTGATCTGCACTTGGAAATGATGTGATCTGCCCTGGTACACGGAGTGATCTATACTGAGATATGGAGTGATCTGTACTCAGATATGGTGTAATCTGCACTGGGATATGGAGAGATGTGTACTGGGATATGGCGTGATCTGCAATGGGATATGGGGTGATCTGTACTGGGATATGGAGAGATGTGTACTGGGATATGGTGTGATCTGCAATGGGATATGGGGTGATCTGTACTGGGATATGGAGCGATCTGCACTGGGATACGGCGTTATCTGAACTCCGATGCAGAGAGATCTGTACTGGGATACCGAGCGATCTGCCAGGGGATACATTGTGATCTGTACTGGGATATGAAGTGATAATAACTGGGATACGGGGTGATCTGCACTTGGAAATGGAGAGATCTGCACTGGGACACGGAACGATCTAATCTGGGGTACAGGGTGATCTGCACGGGGATATGGAGTGATCCGTACTGGGATAGAGAGTGATCTGTACTGAGAAATGCACTGATAAGTTCTGGGATATGGGGTTATCTGCTCTGTGATACATTGTGATCAGCAATGGAAAATGGTGTGATCTGCACTGGAACACGCAGTGATCTATAATAGGATATGGAGTGATCTGTACTGGGATACGGTGTGATCTGCACGGGGATATGGAGCAATCTGCACCGGGATACGGAGCAATCTACACCAGAATACGAAGCAATTTGCTCTGGGATATGGTGTGATTTGAACTGGGATACGGAGTGATCTGCAGTGGGATACTGAGCAATCTGCGCTGAGATATGGAGTGATCTGTACCGGGATACGGAGCAATATGTGCTGGGATACGGGGCAATCTGCACTGGGATATGCATCATTCTGCACTGGGATATGGAGCAATCTGTACTGGGATATGGAGAGAACTGCTCTGGGATATGGTGCAATCTGCATTGAGATACGGAGCGATCTGAACCAGGATACGGAGCGATCTGAACCGGGATACGGAGCGATCTGTTCTGTGATAAGGGGTGTTCTGAACTGGGATATGGTATGATGTGCAATGGGATCCGTTATGATCTGTACTGGGTAACGACATGATCTTTACTGGGTTACAGAGTGATCTGCCCTGGGATACAGGGTGATCTGGTCTGCGATATGGAGCGATCTGCAATGGGTTATGGAGTGATCTGCACTAGGATATTGTGTGACATGCAATGGGATGTGGAGAGATCTGTACTGGGAAATAGACTGATATGGACTGGGAAATGGGGCTATCTGCACTGGGATAAGGAGTGATCTGCACTCGGATACGGTGCGATCTTAACTGGGATACACTGTGATGTGTACTGGGATACTGAGCGATCTGCCCTGGGATACAGTGTGATCTGCGCTGGGATATGGAATGATAACTACTGGGATACGGGTGATCTGCACTCAGATATGGAGCGATCTGCACTAGGATACGGAAATATCTGAACTGGGATACGGAGCGATCTGATCTGGGCTATGGTGTGATCTGAACTGGGATATGGAGCGTTCTGAACTGGGATACGGTGTCATTTGCACTCAGACATGGAGCAATCTGCACAGGGATACGGAGTGATCTGCTATTGGATATGGTATGATATACACTGGGATACGGAGCGATCTGTACTTGGATACGGACTGATAAGTACTGGGATATGAGGTTATCTGCACTGCGATACAGGGTGATCTGCACTAAGAAATGGTGTGATCTGCATTGGGATATGGAGTGATCTGTATTGGGATGTGGAGTGATCTGTAGTGGGATATGGAGCATTCTGCACTGGGATATGGAGCGATCAGTACTGGGATGTGTAGCGATCTGTATTGCAATGCGGGGTGATCTGCACTGGAATATGGAGCAATCAGCATTGGGATATGGAGCGATCTGCAGTGGGATATGGAGCGAACTGCACTGGGATACGGAGCAATGTGCCCTGGGATATCGAGCGATATGTACTGGGATACGGACCGATCTGTTCTGGGATAAGGGGTGTTCTGAACTGGGATATGGTATGATCTGCACTGGGATCTGGTATGATCTGTACTGGGAAACAACATGATTTTTACTGGGATACAGAGTGATCTGCCCTGGGATACAGGGTGATCTGCTCTGGGATATGGGGGTTATCTGCATTGCAATACGTTGTGATCTGCACTTGGAAATGATGTGATCTGCCCTGGTACACGCAGTGATCTATACTGAGATAGGGAGTGATCTGTACTTAGATATGGTGTAATCTGCACTGTGATATGAAGAGATCTGTACTTGGATATGGTGTGATCTGCAGTAGGATATGTGGTGGTCTGTACTGGGATATAGAGCGATCTGCAATGGGAAATGGTATGATCTGAACTGGGATACAGAGCGATCTGTACTGAGATACGGAGCAATCTACACTGGGATATGGAGAGATGTGTACTGGGATATGGTGTGATCTGCAATGGGATATGGGGTGATTTGTACTGGGATATGGAGTGATCTGCACTGGGATACGGCGTTATCTGAACTCCGATACAGAGAGATCTGTACTGGAATACTGAGCGATCTGCCAGCGGATACATTATGATCTGTACTGGGATACGAAATGATAATAACTGGGATACGGGGTGATCTGCACTTGGAAATGGAGCGATCTGCACTGGGTCATGGAACGATCTAATCTGGGGTACAGGGTGATCTGCACTGGGATATGGAGTGATCCGTACTGGGATAGGGAGTGATCTGTACTGAGCAACGGACTGATAAGTACTGGGATATGGGGTTATCTGCACTGTGATACATTGTGATCAGCAATGGAAAATGGTGTGATCTGCACTGGGACTGCCAGCGATCTATAATGGGATATGGAGTGATCTGTACTGGGATACGGTGTGATCTGCACGGGATATGGAGCAATCCGCACCGAGATACGGAGCAATCTACACCAGAATACGAAGCAAATTGCTCTGGGATATGGTGTGATTTGAACTGGGATATGGAGTGATCTGCAATGGGATACTGAGCAATCTGTACTGAGATACGGAGTGATCTGTACTGGGATACGGAGCAATATGTGCTGGGATATGGGGCAATCTGCACTGGGATATGCAGCAATCTGCACTGGGAAATGGAGCGATATGTAATGGGATATGGAGCGAAGTGCATTGGGATATGGTGCAATCTGCATTGAGATATGGAGCGATCTGAACTGGGATACGGAGCGATCTGAACCGGGATACGGAACGATCTATTCTGTGGTAAGGGGTGTTCTGAACTGAGATACGGTAACATGTGCAATGGGATCCATTATGATCTGTACTGGGTAAAGACATGATCTTTACTGGGATACAGAGTGATCTGCCCTTGGATACAGGGTGATCTGGTCTGTAATACGCAGCGATCTGCAATGGGTTATGGAGTGATCTGTACTGGGATATTGTGTGATATGCAATGGGATGTGGAGAGATCTGTATTGGGAAATAGACTGATATGTACTGGGAAATGGGGCTATCTGCACTGGGATACGGAGTGATCTGCACTCGGATACGGTGTGATCTTAACTGGGATATGCTGTGATCTGTACTGGGATACTGAGCGATCTGCCCTAGGATACAGTGTGATCTGCAATGGGATACGGAATGATAATTACTGGGATACGGGTGATCTGCACTCAGATATGGAGCGATCTGCACTGGGATACGGAGCGATCTGTACTGGGATACGGAGCGATCTGATCTGGGCTATGGTGTGATCTGAACTGGAATATGGAGCGTTCTGAACTGGGATACGGTGTCATTTGCACTCAGACATGGAGCAATCTGCACTGGGATACGCAGTGATCTGCTAAAGGATATGGTATGATATACACTGGGATATGGAGCGATCTGTGCTTGAATACGGACTGATCAGTACTGGGATATGAGGTTATCTGCACTGCGATACAGAGTGATCTGCACTAAGAAATGGTGTGATCTGCGTTGGGATATGGAGTGATCTGTATTGGGATGTGGAGTGATCTGTAGTGGGATATGGAGCAATCTGCACTGGGATATGGAGCGATCTGTACTGGGATGTGTAGCGATCTGTATTGCGATACGGGGTGATCTGCACTGGAATATGGAGCAATCTGCACTGGGATATGGAGCGATCTGTAGTGGGATATGGAGCGAACTGCACTGGGATACGGAGCAATGTGCCCTGGGATATCGAGCGATATGTACCGGGATACGGACCGATCTGTTCTGGGATAAGGGGTGTTCTGAACAAGGATATGGTATGATCTGCACTGGGATCTGGTATGATCTGTACTGGGAAACGACATGATCTTTACTGGGATACAGAGTAATCTGCCCTGGGATACAGGGTGATCTGCTCTGGGATATGGGGTTATCTGCATTGCAATACATTGTGATCTGCACTTGGAAATGATGTGATCTGCCCTGGTACACGGAGTGATCTATACTGAGATATGGAGTGATCTGTACTAAGATATGGTGTAATCTGCACTGGGATATGGAGAGCTGTGTACTGGGATATGGTGTGATCTGCAATGGGATATGGGGTGATCTGTACTGGGATATGGAGCGATCTGCACTGGGATACGGCGTTATCTGAACTCCGATGCAGAGAGATCTGTACTGGGATACCGAGCGATCTGCCAGGGGATACATTGTGATCTGTACTGGGATACGAAATGATAATAACTGGGATACGGGGTGATCTGCACTTGGAAATGGAGCGATCTGCACTGGGACACGGAACGTTCTAATCTGGGGTACAGGGTGATCTGCACTGGGATATGGAGTGATCTGTACTGGCATAGGGAGTGATCTGTACTGAGAAACGGACTGATAAGTTCTGGGATATGGGGTTATCTGCTCTGCGATACATTGTGATCAGCAATGGAAAATGGTGTGATCTGCACTGGAACACGCAGTGATCTATAATAGGATATGGAGTGATCTGTACTGGGATACGGTGTGATCTGCACAGGGATATGGAGCAATCTGCACTGGGATACGGAGCAATCTACACCAGAATACGAAGCAATTTGCTCTGGGATATGGTGAAATTTGAACTGGGATACGGAGTGATCTGCAATGGGATACTGAGCAATCTGCACTGAGATATGGAGTGATCTGTACTGGGATACGGAGCAATATGTGCTGGGATACAGGGCAATCTGCACTGGGATATGCATCAATCTGCACTGGGATATGGAGCGATCTGAACTGGGATATGGAGCGAACTGCTCTGGGATATGGTGCAATCTGCATTGAGATACGGAGCGATCTGAACCGGGATACGGAGCGATCTGAACCGGGATACTGAGCAATCTGTACTGAGATACGGAGTGATCTGTACTGGGATACGGAGCAATATCTGCTGGTATAGGGGGCAATCTGCACTGGGATATGCATTAATCTGCACTGGGATATGGAGCGATCTGTACTGGGATATGGAGTGAACTGCACTGGGATATGGTGCAACCTGCATTGAGATACGGGGTGATCTGAACCGGGATATGGAGCGATCTGAACCAGGATACGGAGCGATCTGTTCTGTGATAAGGGGTGTTCTGAACTGGGATACGGTATGATGTGCAATGGGATCCGTTATGATCTGTACTGGGTAACGACTTGCTCTTTACTGGGATACAGAGTGATCTGCCCTGGGATACAGGGTGATCTGGTCTGCGATACGGAGTAATCTGCAATCTGTTATGGAGTGATCTGCACTAGGATATTGTGTGACATGCAATGGGATGTGGAGAGATCTGTACTGGGAAATGACTGATATGTACTGGGAAATGGGGCTATCTGCACTGGGATACGGAGTGATTTGCACTCGGATACGGTGTGATCTTAACTGCGATACGCTGTGATTTGTACTGGGATACTGAGCGATCTGCCCTGTGATACAGTGTGATCTGCACTGGGATACGAAATGATAATTACTGGGATACGGGTGAACTGCACTCAGATATGGAGCGATCTGCACTGGGATACGGAGCGATCTGATCTGAGCTATGGTGTGATCTGAACTGGAATATGGAGCGTTCTGAACTGGGATACGGTGTCATTTGCACTCAGAAATGGAGCAATCTGCACTGGGATACGGAGTGATCTGCTATTGGATATGGTATGATATACACTGGGATATGGAGCGATCTGTGCTTGAATACGGACTGATCAGTACTGGGATATGAGGTTATCTGCACTGCGATACAGAGTGATCTGCACTAAGAAATGGTGTGATCTGCGTTGGGATATGGAGTGATCTGTAATGGGATGTGGAGTGATCTGTAGTGGGATATAGAGCAATCTGCACTGGGATATGGAGCGATCTGTACTGGGATGTGTAGCGATCTGTATTGAGATACGGGGTGATCTGCACTGGAATATGGAGCAATCTGCACTGGGATATGGAGCGATCTGTAGTGGGATATGGAGCGAACTGCACTGGGATACGGAGCAATGTGCCCTGGGATATCGAGCGATATGTACCGGGATACGGACCGATCTGTTCTGGGATAAGGGGTGTTCTGAACTAGGATATGGTATGATCTGCACTGGGATCTGGTATGATCTGTACTGGGAAACGACATGATCTTTACTGGGATACAGAGTAATCTGCCCTGGGATACAGGGTGTTCTGCTCTGGGATATGGGGTTATCTGCATTGCAATACATTGTGATCTGCACTTGGAAATGATGTGATCTGCCCTGGTACACGGAGTGATCTATACTGAGATATGGAGTGATCTGTACTAAGATATGGTGTAATCTGCACTGGGATATGGAGAGCTGTGTACTGGGATATGGTGTGATCTGCAATGGGATATGGGGTGATCTGTACTGGGATATGGAGCGATCTGCACTGGGATACGGCGTTATCTGAACTCCGATGCAGAGAGATCTGTACTGGGATACCGAGCGATCTGCCAGGGGATACATTGTGATCTGTACTGGGATACGAAATGATAATAACTGGGATACGGGGTGATCTGCACTTGGAAATGGAGCAATCTGCACTGGGACACGGAACGTTCTAATCTGGGGTACAGGGTGATCTGCACTGGGATATGGAGTGATCTGTACTGGCATAGGGAGTGATCTGTACTGAGAAACGGACTGATAAGTTCTGGGATATGGGGTTATCTGCTCTGCGATACATTGTGATCAGCAATGGAAAATGGTGTGATCTGCACTGGAACACGCAGTGATCTATAATAGGATATGGAGTGATCTGTACTGGGATACGGTGTGATCTGCACAGGGATATGGAGCAATCTGCACCGGGATACGGAGCAATCTACACCAGAATACGAAGCAATTTGCTCTGGGATATGGTGAAATTTGAACTGGGATACGGAGTGATCTGCAATGGGATACTGAGCAATCTGCACTGAGATATGGAGTGATCTGTACTGGGATACGGAGCAATATGTGCTGGGATACGGGGCAATCTGCACTGGGATATGCATCAATCTGCACTGGGATATGGAGCGATCTGTACTGGGATATGGAGCGAACTGCTCTGGGATATGGTGCAATCTGCATTGAGATACAGAGCGATCTGAACCGGGATACGGAGCGATCTGAACCGGGATACTGAGCAATCTGTACTGAGATACGGAGTGATCTGTACTGGGATACGGAGCAATATCTGCTGGGATACGGGGCAATCTGCACTGGGATATGCATCAATCTGCACTGGGATATGGAGCGATCTGTACTGGGATATGGAGTGAACTGCACTGGGATATGGTGCAACCTGCATTGAGATACGGGGTGATCTGAACCGGGATATGGAGCGATCTGAACCAGGATACGGAGCGATCTGTTCTGTGATAAGGGGTGTTCTGAACTGGGATACGGTATGATGTGCAATGGGATCCGTTATGATCTGTACTGGGTAACGACATGCTCTTTACTGGGATACAGAGTGATCTGCCCTGGGATACAGGGTGATCTGGTCTGCGATACGGAGTAATCTGCAATCTGTTATGGAGTGATCTGCACTAGGATATTGTGTGACATGCAATGGGATGTAGAGAGATCTGTACTGGGAAATGACTGATATGTACTGGGAAATGGGGCTATCTGCACTGGGATACGGAGTGATTTGCACTCGGATACGGTGTGATCTTAACTGCGATACGCTGTGATTTGTACTGGGATACTGAGCGATCTGCCCTGTGATACAGTGTGATCTGCACTGGGATACGAAATGATAATTACTGGGATACGGGTGAACTGCACTCAGATATGGAGCGATCTGCACTGGGATACGGAGCGATCTGATCTGAGCTATGGTGTGATCTGAACTGGAATATGGAGCGTTCTGAACTGGGATACGGTGTCATTTGCACTCAGAAATGGAGCAATCTGCACTGGGATACGGAGTGATCTGCTATTGGATATGGTATGATATACACTGGGATATGGAGCGATCTGTGCTTGAATACGGACTGATCAGTACTGGGATATGAGGTTATCTGCACTGCGATACAGAGTGATCTGCACTAAGAAATGGTGTGATCTGCATTGGGATATGGAGTGATCTGTAATGGGATGTGGAGTGATCTGTAGTGGGATATAGAGCAATCTGCACTGGGATATGGAGCGATCTGTACTGGGATGTGTAGCGATCTGTATTGCGATACGGGGTGATCTGCACTGGAATATGGAGCAATCTGCACTGGGATATGGAGCGATCTGTAGTGGGATATGGAGCGAACTGCACTGGGATACGGAGCAATGTGCCCTGGGATATCGAGCGATATGTACCGGGATATGGACCGATCTGTTCTGGGATAAGGGGTGTTCTGAACTAGGATATGGTATGATCTGCACTGGGATCTGGTATGATCTGTACTGTGAAACGACATGATCTTTACTGGGATACAGAGTGATCTGCCCTGGGATACAGGGTGATCTGCTCTGGGATATGGGGTTATCTGCATTGCAATACATTGTGATCTGCACTTGGAAATGATGTGATCTGCCCTGGTACACGGAGTGATCTATACTGAGATATGGAGTGATCTGTACTAAGATATGGTGTAATCTGCACTGGGATATGGAGAGCTGTGTACTGGGATATGGTGTGATCTGCAATGGGATATGGGGTGATCTGTACTGGGATATGGAGCGATCTGCACTGGGATACGGCGTTATCTGAACTCCGATGCAGAGAGATCTGTACTGGGATACCGAGCGATCTGCCAGGGGATACATTGTGATCTGTACTGGGATACGAAATGATAATAACTGGGATACGGGGTGATCTGCACTTGGAAATGGAGCGATCTGCACTGGGACACGGAACGTTCTAATCTGGGGTACAGGGTGATCTGCCCTGGGATATGGAGTGATCTGTACTGGCATAGGGAGTGATCTGTACTGAGAAACGGACTGATAAGTTCTGGGATATGGGGTTATCTGCTCTGCGATACATTGTGATCAGCAATGGAAAATGGTGTGATCTGCACTGGAACACGCAGTGATCTATAATAGGATATGGAGTGATCTGTACTGGGATATGGTGTGATCTGCACAGGGATATGGAGCAATCTGCACCGGGATATGGAGCAATCTACACCAGAATACGAAGCAATTTGCTCTGGGATATGGTGAAATTTGAACTGGGATACGGAGTGATCTGCAATGGGATACTGAGCAATCTGCACTGAGATATGGAGTGATCTGTACTGGGATACGGAGCAATATGTGCTGGGATA
Source organism: Isurus oxyrinchus (assembly GCA_026770705.1). Lineage (NCBI taxonomy): Eukaryota > Metazoa > Chordata > Chondrichthyes > Lamniformes > Lamnidae > Isurus > Isurus oxyrinchus. The sequence continues at coordinate 392,767 of JANJGN010000034.1, forward strand.
CGGGGCAATCTGCACTGGGATATGCATCAATCTGCACTGGGATATGGAGCGATCTGTACTGGGATATGGAGCGAACTGCTCTGGGATATGGTGCAATCTGCATTGAGATACGGAGCGATCTGAACCGGGATACGGAGCGATCTGAACCGGGATACTGAGCAATCTGTACTGAGATACGGAGTGATCTGTACTGGGATACGGAGCAATATCTGCTGGTATACGGGGCAATCTGCACTGGGATATGCATCAATCTGCACTGGGATATGGAGCGATCTGTACTGGGATATGGAGTGAACTGCACTGGGATATGGTGCAACCTGCATTGAGATACGGGGTGATCTGAACCGGGATATGGAGCGATCTGAACCAGGATACGGAGCGATCTGTTCTGTGATAAGGGGTGTTCTGAACTGGGATACGGTATGATGTGCAATGGGATCCGTTATGATCTGTACTGGGTAACGACATGCTCTTTACTGGGATACAGAGTGATCTGCCCTGGGATACAGGGTGATCTGGTCTGCGATACGGAGTAATCTGCAATCTGTTATGGAGTGATCTGCACTAGGATATTGTGTGATATGCAATGGGATGTGGAGAGATCTGTACTGGGAAATGACTGATATGTACTGGGAAATGGGGCTATCTGCACTGGGATACGGAGTGATTTGCACTCGGATACGGTGTGATCTTAACTGCGATACGCTGTGATTTGTACTGGGATAATGAGCGATCTGCCCTGTGATACAGTGTGATCTGCACTGGGATACGAAATGATAATTACTGGGATACGGGTGAACTGCACTCAGATATGGAGCGATCTGCACTGGGATACGGAGCGATCTGATCTGAGCTATGGTGTGATCTGAACTGGAATATGGAGCGTTCTGAACTGGGATACGGTGTCATTTGCACTCAGAAATGGAGCAATCTGCACTGGGATACGGAGTGATCTGCTATTGGATATGGTATGATATACACTGGGATATGGAGCGATCTGTGCTTGAATACGGACTGATCAGTACTGGGATATGAGGTTATCTGCACTGCGATACAGAGTGATCTGCACTAAGAAATGGTGTGATCTGCGTTGGGATATGGAGTGATCTGTAATGGGATGTGGAGTGATCTGTAGTGGGATATGGAGCAATCTGCACTGGGATATGGAGCGATCTGTACTGGGATGTGTAGCGATCTGTATTGCGATACGGGGTGATCTGCACTGGAATATGGAGCAATCTGCACTGGGATATGGAGCGATATGTAGTGGGATATGGAGCGAACTGCACTGGGATACGGAGCAATGTGCCCTGGGATATCGAGCGATATGTACCGGGATACGGACCGATCTGTTCTGGGATAAGGGGTGTTCTGAACTGGGATATGGTATGATCTGCAGTGGGATCCGGTATGATCTGTACTGGGAAACGACATGATCTTTACTGGGATACAGAGTGATCTGCCCTGGGATACAGGGTGATCTGCTCTGGGATATGGGGTTATCTGCATTGCAATACATTGTGATCTGCACTTGGAAATGATGTGATCTGCCCTGGTACACGGAGTGATCTATACTGAGATATGGAGTGATCTGTACTCAGATATGGTGTAATCTGTACTGGGATATGGAGAGATGTGTACTGGGATATGGTGTGATCTGCAATGGGATATGGGGTGATCTGTACTGGGATATGGAGCGATCTGCACTGGGATACGGCGTTATCTGAACTCCGATGCAGAGAGATCTGTACTGGGATACCGAGCGATCTGCCAGGGGATACATTGTGATCTGTACTGGGATATGAAGTGATAATAACTGGGATACGGGGTGATCTGCACTTGGAAATGGAGAGATCTGCACTGGGACACGGAACGATCTAATCTGGGGTACAGGGTGATCTGCACGGGGGTATGGAGTGATCCGTACTGGGATAGAGAGTGATCTGTACTGAGAAATGGACTGATAAGTTCTGGGATATGGGGTTATCTGCTCTGTGATACATTGTGATCAGCAATGGAAAATGGTGTGATCTGCACTGGAACACGCAGTGATCTATAATAGGATATGGAGTGATCTGTACTGGGATACGGTGTGATCTGCACGGGGATATGGAGCAATCTGCACCGGGATACGGAGCAATCTACACCAGAATACGAAGCAATTTGCTCTGGGATATGGTGTGATTTGAACTGGGATACGGAGTGATCTGCAGTGGGATACTGAGCAATCTGCGCTGAGATATGGAGTGATCTGTACCGGGATACGGAGCAATATGTGCTGGGATACGGGGCAATCTGCACTGGGATATGCATCAATCTGCACTGGGATATGGAGCAATCTGTACTGGGATATGGAGAGAACTGCTCTGGGATATGGTGCAATCTGCATTGAGATACGGAGCGATCTGAACCAGGATACGGAGCGATCTGAACCGGGATACGGAGCGATCTGTTCTGTGATAAGGGGTGTTCTGAACTGGGATATGGTATGATGTGCAATGGGATCCGTTATGATCTGTACTGGGTAACGACATGATCTTTACTGGGTTACAGAGTGATCTGCCCTGGGATACAGGGTGATCTGGTCTGCGATATGGAGCGATCTGCAATGGGTTATGGAGTGATCTGCACTAGGATATTGTGTGACATGCAATGGGATGTGGAGAGATCTGTACTGGGAAATAGACTGATATGGACTGGGAAATGGGGCTATCTGCACTGGGATAAGGAGTGATCTGCACTCGGATACGGTGCGATCTTAACTGGGATACACTGTGATGTGTACTGGGATACTGAGCGATCTGCCCTGGGATACAGTGTGATCTGCGCTGGGATATGGAATGATAACTACTGGGATACGGGTGATCTGCACTCAGATATGGAGCGATCTGCACTAGGATACGGAAATATCTGAACTGGGATACGGAGCGATCTGATCTGGGCTATGGTGTGATCTGAACTGGGATATGGAGCGTTCTGAACTGGGATACGGTGTCATTTGCACTCAGACATGGAGCAATCTGCACAGGGATACGGAGTGATCTGCTATTGGATATGGTATGATATACACTGGGATACGGAGCGATCTGTACTTGGATACGGACTGATAAGTACTGGGATATGAGGTTATCTGCACTGCGATACAGGGTGATCTGCACTAAGAAATGGTGTGATCTGCATTGGGATATGGAGTGATCTGTATTGGGATGTGGAGTGATCTGTAGTGGGATATGGAGCATTCTGCACTGGGATATGGAGCGATCAGTACTGGGATGTGTAGCGATCTGTATTGCAATGCGGGGTGATCTGCACTGGAATATGGAGCAATCTGCACTGGGATATGGAGCGATATGTAGTGGGATATGGAGCGATCTGCACTGGGATACGGAGCAATGTGCCCTGGGATATCGAGCGATATGTACTGGGATACGGACCGATCTGTTCTGGGATAAGGGGTGTTCTGAACTGGGATATGGTATGATCTGCACTGGGATCTGGTATGATCTGTACTGGGAAACAACATGATTTTTACTGGGATACAGAGTGATCTGCCCTGGGATACAGGGTGATCTGCTCTGGGATATGGGGGTTATCTGCATTGCAATACGTTGTGATCTGCACTTGGAAATGATGTGATCTGCCCTGGTACACGCAGTGATCTATACTGAGATAGGGAGTGATCTGTACTTAGATATGGTGTAATCTGCACTGTGATATGAAGAGATCTGTACTTGGATATGGTGTGATCTGCAGTAGGATATGTGGTGGTCTGTACTGGGATATAGAGCGATCTGCAATGGGAAATGGTATGATCTGAACTGGGATACAGAGCGATCTGTACTGAGATACGGAGCAATCTACACTGGGATATGGAGAGATGTGTACTGGGATATGGTGTGATCTGCAATGGGATATGGGGTGATTTGTACTGGGATATGGAGTGATCTGCACTGGGATACGGCGTTATCTGAACTCCGATACAGAGAGATCTGTACTGGAATACTGAGCGATCTGCCAGCGGATACATTATGATCTGTACTGGGATACGAAATGATAATAACTGGGATACGGGGTGATCTGCACTTGGAAATGGAGCGATCTGCACTGGGTCATGGAACGATCTAATCTGGGGTACAGGGTGATCTGCACTGGGATATGGAGTGATCCGTACTGGGATAGGGAGTGATCTGTACTGAGCAACGGACTGATAAGTACTGGGATATGGGGTTATCTGCACTGTGATACATTGTGATCAGCAATGGAAAATGGTGTGATCTGCACTGGGACTGCCAGCGATCTATAATGGGATATGGAGTGATCTGTACTGGGATACGGTGTGATCTGCACGGGATATGGAGCAATCCGCACCGGGATACGGAGCAATCTACACCAGAATACGAAGCAAATTGCTCTGGGATATGGTGTGATTTGAACTGGGATACGGAGTGATCTGCAATGGGATACTGAGCAATCTGCGCTGAGATATGGAGTGATCTGTACTGGGATACGGAGTGATCTGTACTGGGATAGGGAGTGATCTGTACTGAGAAACGGACTGATAAGTTCTGGGATATGGGGTTATCTGCTCTGCGATACATTGTGATCAGCAATGGAAAATGGTGTGATCTGCACTGGAACACGCAGTGATCTATAATAGGATATGGAGTGATCTGTACTGGGATACGGTGTGATCTGCACGGGGATATGGAGCAATCTGCACCGGGATACGGAGCAATCTACACCAGAATACGAAGCAATTTGCTCTGGGATATGGTGTGATTTGAACTGGGATACGGAGTGATCTGCAATGGGATACTGAGCAATCTGCGCTGAGATATGGAGTGATCTGTACTGGGATACGGAGCAATATGTGCTGGGATACGGGGCAATCTGCACTGGGATATGCATCATTCTGCACTGGGATATGGAGCAATCTGTACTGGGATATGGAGCGAACTGCTCTGGGATATGGTGCAATCTGCATTGAGATACGGAGCGATCTGAACCGGGATACGGAGCGATCTGAACCGGGATACGGAGCGATCTGTTCTGTGATAAGGGGTGTTCTGAACTGGGATATGGTATGATGTGCAATGGGATCCGTTATGATCTGTACTGGGTAACGACATGATCTTTACTGGGTTACAGAGTGATCTGCCCTGGGATACAGGGTGATCTGGTCTGCGATACGGAGCGATCTGCAATGGGTTATGGAGTGATCTGCACTAGGATATTGTGTGACATGCAATGGGATGTGGAGAGATCTGTACTGGGAAATAGACTGATATGGACTGGGAAATGGGGCTATCTGCACTGGGATACGGAGTGATTTGCACTCGGATACGGTGTGATCTTAACTGCGATACGCTGTGATTTGTACTGGGATACTGAGCGATCTGCCCTGTGATACAGTGTGATCTGCACTGGGATACGAAATGATAATTACTGGGATACGGGTGATCTGCACTCAGATATGGAGCGATCTGCACTGGGATACGGAGCGATCTGCTCTGAGCTATGGTGTGATCTGAACTGGAATATGGAGCGTTCTGAACTGGGATACGGTGTCATTTGCACTCAGAAATGGAGCAATCTGCACTGGGATACGGAGTGATCTGCTATTGGATATGGTATGATATACACTGGGATATGGAGCGATCTGTGCTTGAATACGGACTGATCAGTACTGGGATATGAGGTTATCTGCACTGCGATACAGAGTGATCTGCACTAAGAAATGGTGTGATCTGCGTTGGGATATGGAGTGATCTGTAATGGGATGTGGAGTGATCTGTAGTGGGATATAGAGCAATCTGCACTGGGATATGGAGCGATCTGTACTGAGATGTGTAGCGATCTGTATTGCGATACGGGGTGATCTGCACTGGAATATGGAGCAATCTGCACTGGGATATGGAGCGATCTGTAGTGGGATATGGAGCGAACTGCACTGGGATACGGAGCAATGTGCCCTGGGATATCGAGCGATATGTACCGGGATACGGACCGATCTGTTCTGGGATAAGGGGTGTTCTGAACTGGGATATGGTATGATCTGCAGTGGGATCCGGTATGATCTGTACTGGGAAACGACATGATCTTTACTGGGATACATAGTGATCTGCCCTGGGATACAGGGTGATCTTCTCTGGGATATGGGGTTATCTGCATTGCAATACATTGTGATCTGCACTTGGAAATGATGTGATCTGCCCTGGTACACGGAGTGATCTATACTGAGATATGGAGTGATCTGTACTCAGATATGGTGTAATCTGCACTGGGATATGGAGAGATGTGTACTGGGATATGGCGTGATCTGCAATGGGATATGGGGTGATCTGTACTGGGATATGGAGAGATGTGTACTGGGATATGGTGTGATCTGCAATGGGATATGGGGTGATCTGTACTGGGATATGGAGCGATCTGCACTGGGATACGGCGTTATCTGAACTCCGATGCAGAGAGATCTGTACTGGGATACCGAGCGATCTGCCAGGGGATACATTGTGATCTGTACTGGGATACGAAATGATAATAACTGGGATACGGGGTGATCTGCACTTGGAAATGGAGCAATCTGCACTGGGACACGGAACGTTCTAATCTGGGGTACAGGGTGATCTGCACTGGGATATGGAGTGATCTGTACTGGCATAGGGAGTGATCTGTACTGAGAAACGGACTGATAAGTTCTGGGATATGGGGTTATCTGCTCTGCGATATTTTGTGATCAGCAATGGAAAATGGTGTGATCTGCACTGGAACACGCAGTGATCTATAATAGGATATGGAGTGATCTGTACTGGGATACGGTGTGATCTGCACAGGGATATGGAGCAATCTGCACCGGGATACGGAGCAATCTACACCAGAATACGAAGCAATTTGCTCTGGGATATGGTGAAATTTGAACTGGGATACGGAGTGATCTGCAATGGGATACTGAGCAATCTGCACTGAGATATGGAGTGATCTGTACTGGGATACGGAGCAATATGTGCTGGGATACGGGGCAATCTGCACTGGGATATGCATCAATCTGCACTGGGATATGGAGCGATCTGTACTGGGATATGGAGCGAACTGCTCTGGGATATGGTGCAATCTGCATTGAGATACAGAGCGATCTGAACCGGGATACGGAGCGATCTGAACCGGGATACTGAGCAATCTGTACTGAGATACGGAGTGATCTGTACTGGGATACGGAGCAATATCTGCTGGGATACGGGGCAATCTGCACTGGGATATGCATCAATCTGCACTGGGATATGGAGCGATCTGTACTGGGATATGGAGTGAACTGCACTGGGATATGGTGCAACCTGCATTGAGATACGGGGTGATCTGAACCGGGATATGGAGCGATCTGAACCAGGATACGGAGCGATCTGTTCTGTGATAAGGGGTGTTCTGAACTGGGATACGGTATGATGTGCAATGGGATCCGTTATGATCTGTACTGGGTAACGACTTGCTCTTTACTGGGATACAGAGTGATCTGCCCTGGGATACAGGGTGATCTGGTCTGCGATACGGAGTAATCTGCAATCTGTTATGGAGTGATCTGCACTAGGATATTGTGTGACATGCAATGGGATGTAGAGAGATCTGTACTGGGAAATAGACTGATATGGACTGGGAAATGGGGCTATCTGCACTGGGATACGGAGTGATTTGCACTCGGATACGGTGTGATCTTAACTGCGATACGCTGTGATTTGTACTGGGATACTGAGCGATCTGCCCTGTGATACAGTGTGATCTGCACTGGGATACGAAATGATAATTACTGGGATACGGGTGAACTGCACTCAGATATGGAGCGATCTGCACTGGGATACGGAGCGATCTGATCTGAGCTATGGTGTGATCTGAACTGGAATATGGAGCGTTCTGAACTGGGATACGGTGTCATTTGCACTCAGAAATGGAGCAATCTGCACTGGGATACGGAGTGATCTGCTATTGGATATGGTATGATATACACTGGGATATGGAGCGATCTGTGCTTGAATACGGACTGATCAGTACTGGGATATGAGGTTATCTGCACTGCGATACAGAGTGATCTGCACTAAGAAATGGTGTGATCTGCATTGGGATATGGAGTGATCTGTAATGGGATGTGGAGTGATCTGTAGTGGGATATAGAGCAATCTGCACTGGGATATGGAGCGATCTGTACTGGGATGTGTAGCGATCTGTATTGCGATACGGGGTGATCTGCACTGGAATATGGAGCAATCTGCACTGGGATATGGAGCGATCTGTAGTGGGATATGGAGCGAACTGCACTGGGATACGGAGCAATGTGCCCTGGGATATCGAGCAATATGTACCGGGATATGGACCGATCTGTTCTGGGATAAGGGGTGTGCTGAACTAGGATATGGTATGATCTGCACTGGGATCTGGTATGATCTGTACTGTGAAACGACATGATCTTTACTGGGATACAGAGTGATCTGCCCTGGGATACAGGGTGATCTGCTCTGGGATATGGGGTTATCTGCATTGCAATACATTGTGATCTGCACTTGGAAATGATGTGATCTGCCCTGGTACACGGAGTGATCTATACTGAGATATGGAGTGATCTGTACTAAGATATGGTGTAATCTGCACTGGGATATGGAGAGCTGTGTACTGGGATATGGTGTGATCTGCAATGGGATATGGGGTGATCTGTACTGGGATATGGAGCGATCTGCACTGGGATACGGCGTTATCTGAACTCCGATGCAGAGAGATCTGTACTGGGATACCGAGCGATCTGCCAGGGGATACATTGTGATCTGTACTGGGATACGAAATGATAATAACTGGGATACGGGGTGATCTGCACTTGGAAATGGAGCGATCTGCACTGGGACACGGAACGTTCTAATCTGGGGTACAGGGTGATCTGCCCTGGGATATGGAGTGATCTGTACTGGCATAGGGAGTGATCTGTACTGAGAAACGGACTGATAAGTTCTGGGATATGGGGTTATCTGCTCTGCGATACATTGTGATCAGCAATGGAAAATGGTGTGATCTGCACTGGAACACGCAGTGATCTATAATAGGATATGGAGTGATCTGTACTGGGATATGGTGTGATCTGCACAGGGATATGGAGCAATCTGCACCGGGATATGGAGCAATCTACACCAGAATACGAAGCAATTTGCTCTGGGATATGGTGAAATTTGAACTGGGATACGGAGTGATCTGCAATGGGATACTGAGCAATCTGCACTGAGATATGGAGTGATCTGTACTGGGATACGGAGCAATATGTGCTGGGATACGGGGCAATCTGCACTGGGATATGCATCAATCTGCACTGGGATATGGAGCGATCTGTACTGGGATATGGAGCGAACTGCTCTGGGATATGGTGCAATCTGCATTGAGATACGGAGCGATCTGAACCGGGATACGGAGCGATCTGAACCGGGATACTGAGCAATCTGTACTGAGATACGGAGTGATCTGTACTGGGATACGGAGCAATATCTGCTGGTATACGGGGCAATCTGCACTGGGATATGCATCAATCTGCACTGGGATATGGAGCGATCTGTACTGGGATATGGAGTGAACTGCACCGGGATATGGTGCAACCTGCATTGAGATACGGGGTGATCTGAACCGGGATATGGAGCGATCTGAACCAGGATACGGAGCGATCTGTTCTGTGATAAGGGGTGTTCTGAACTGGGATACGGTATGATGTGCAATGGGATCCGTTATGATCTGTACTGGGTAACGACATGCTCTTTACTGGGATACAGAGTGATCTGCCCTGGGATACAGGGTGATCTGGTCTGCGATACGGAGTAATCTGCAATCTGTTATGGAGTGATCTGCACTAGGATATTGTGTGATATGCAATGGGATGTGGAGAGATCTGTACTGGGAAATGACTGATATGTACTGGGAAATGGGGCTATCTGCACTGGGATACGGAGTGATTTGCACTCGGATACGGTGTGATCTTAACTGCGATACGCTGTGATTTGTACTGGGATAATGAGCGATCTGCCCTGTGATGCAGTGTGATCTGCACTGGGATACGAAATGATAATTACTGGGATACGGGTGAACTGCACTCAGATATGGAGCGATCTGCACTGGGATACGGAGCGATCTGATCTGAGCTATGGTGTGATCTGAACTGGAATATGGAGCGTTCTGAACTGGGATACGGTGTCATTTGCACTCAGAAATGGAGCAATCTGCACTGGGATACGGAGTGATCTGCTATTGGATATGGTATGATATACACTGGGATATGGAGCGATCTGTGCTTGAATACGGACTGATCAGTACTGGGATATGAGGTTATCTGCACTGCGATACAGAGTGATCTGCACTAAGAAATGGTGTGATCTGCGTTGGGATATGGAGTGATCTGTAATGGGATGTGGAGTGATCTGTAGTGGGATATAGAGCAATCTGCACTGGGATATGGAGCGATCTGTACTGGGATGTGTAGCGATCTGTATTGCGATACGGGGTGATCTGCACTGGAATATGGAGCAATCTGCACTGGGATATGGAGCGATCTGTAGTGGGGTATGGAGCGAACTGCACTGGGATACGGAGCAATGTGCCCTGGGATATCGAGCGATATGTACCGGGATACGGACCGATCTGTTCTGGGATAAGGGGTGTTCTGAACTGGGATATGGTATGATCTGCAGTGGGATCCGGTATGATCTGTACTGGGAAACGACATGATCTTTACTGGGATACAGAGTGATCTGCCCTGGGATACAGGGTGATCTGCTCTGGGATATGGGGTTATCTGCATTGCAATACATTGTGATCTGCACTTGGAAATGATGTGATCTGCCCTGGTACACGGAGTGATCTATACTGAGATATGGAGTGATCTGTACTCAGATATGGTGTAATCTGCACTGGGATATGGAGAGATGTGTACTGGGATATGGCGTGATCTGCAATGGGATATGGGGTGATCTGTACTGGGATATGAGAGATGTGTACTGGGATACGGTGTGATCTGCAATGGGATATGGGGTGATCTGTACTGGGATATGGAGCGATCTGCACTGGGATACGGCGTTATCTGAACTCCGATGCAGAGAGATCTGTACTGGGATACCGAGCGATCTGCCAGGGGATACATTGTGATCTGTACTGGGATATGAAGTGATAATAACTGGGATACGGGGTGATCTGCACTTGGAAATGGAGCGATCTGCACTGGGACATGGAACGATCTAATCTGGGGTACAGGGTGATCTGCACTGGGATATGGAGTGATCCGTACTGGGATAGGGAGTGATCTGTACTGAGAAATGGACTGATAAGTTCTGGGATATGGGGTTATCTGCTCTGCCATACATTGTGATCAGCAATGGAAAATGGTGTGATCTGCACTGGAACACGCAGTGATCTATAATAGGATATGGAGTGATCTGTACTGGGATACGGTGTGATCTGCACGGGGATATGGAGCAATCTGCACCGGGATACGGAGCAATCTACACCAGAATACGAAGCAATTTGCTCTGGGATATGGTGTGATTTGAACTGGGATACGGAGTGATCTGCAATGGGATACTGAGCAATCTGCGCTGAGATATGGAGTGATCTGTACTGGGATACGGAGCAATATGTGCTGGGATACGGGGCAATCTGCACTGGGATATGCATCATTCTGCTCTGGGATATGGAGCAATCTGTACTGGGATATGGAGCAAACTGCTCTGGGATATGGTGCAATCTGCATTGAGATACGGAGCGATCTGAACCGGGATACGGAGCGATCTGAACCGGGATACGGAGCGATCTGTTCTGTGATAAGGGGTGTTCTGAACTGGGATATGGTATGATGTGCAATGGGATCCGTTATGATCTGTACTGGGTAACGACATTATCTTTACTGGGTTACAGAGTGATCTGCCCTTGGATACAGGGTGATCTGGTCTGCGATACGGAGCGATCTGCAATGGGTTATGGAGTGATCTGCACTAGGATATTGTGTGACATGCAATGGGATGTGGAGAGATCTGTACTGGGAAATAGACTGATATGGACTGGGAAATGGGGCTATCTGCACTGGGATAAGGAGTGATCTGCACTCGGATAAGGTGCGATCTTAACTGGGATACACTGTGATCTGTACTGGGATACTGAGCGATCTGCCCTGGGATACAGTGTGATCTGCACTGGGATATGGAATGATAACTACTGGGATACGGGTGATCTGCACTCAGATATGGAGCGATCTGCACTAGGATACGGAAATATCTGAACTGGGATACGGAGCGATCTGATCTGGGCTATGGTGTGATCTGAACTGGGATATGGAGCGTTCTGAACTGGGATACGGTGTCATTTGCACTCAGACATGGAGCAATCTGCACTGGGATACGCAGTGATCTGCTAAAGGATATGGTATGATATACACTGGGATATGGAGCGATCTGTGCTTGGATACGGACTGATCAGAACTGGGATATGAGGTTATCTGCACTGCGATACAGAGTGATCTGCACTAAGAAATGGTGTGATCTGCGTTGGGATATGGAGTGATCTGTATTGGGATGTGGAGTGATCTGTAGTGGGATATGGAGCAATCTGCACTGGGATATGGAGCGATCTGTACTGGGATGTGTAGCGATCTGTATTGCGATACGGGGTGATCTGCACTGGAATATGGAGCAATCTGCACTGGGATATGGAGCGATCTGTAGTGGGATATGGAGCGAACTGCACTGGGATATGGAGCAATGTGCCCTGGGATATCGAGCGATATGTACCGGGATACGGACCGATCTGTTCTGGGATAAGGGGTGTTCTGAACTGGGATATGGTATGATCTGCACTGGGATCTGGTATGATCTGTACGGGGAAACGACATGATCTTTACTGGGATACAGAGTAATCTGCCCTGGGATACAGGGTGATCTGCTCTGGGATATGGGGTTATCTGCATTGCAATACATTGTGATCTGCACTTGGAAATGATGTGATCTGCCCTGGTACACGGAGTGATCTATACTGAGATATGGAGTGATCTGTACTAAGATATGGTGTAATCTGCACTGGGATATGGAGAGCTGTGTACTGGGATATGGTGTGATCTGCAATGGGATATGGGGTGATCTGTACTGGGATATGGAGCGATCTGCACTGGGATACGGCGTTATCTGAACTCCGATGCAGAGAGATCTGTACTGGGATACCGAGCGATCTGCCAGGGGATACATTGTGATCTGTACTGGGATACGAAATGATAATAACTGGGATACGGGGTGATCTGCACTTGGAAATGGAGCGATCTGCACTGGGACACGGAACGTTCTAATCTGGGGTACAGGGTGATCTGCACAGGGATATGGAGTGATTTGTATTGGCATAGGGAGTGATCTGTACTGAGAAACGGACTGATAAGTTCTGGGATATGGGGTTATCTGCTCTGCGATACATTGTGATCAGCAATGGAAAATGGTGTGATCTGCACTGGAACACGCAGTGATCTATAATAGGATATGGAGTGATCTGTACTGGGATACGGTGTGATCTGCACAGGGATATGGAGCAATCTGCACCGGGATACGGAGCAATCTACACCAGAATACGAAGCAATTTGCTCTGGGATATGGTGAAATTTGAACTGGGATACGGAGTGATCTGCAATGGGATACTGAGCAATCTGCACTGAGATATGGAGTGATCTGTACTGGGATACGGAGCAATATGTGCTGGGATACGGGGCAATCTGCACTGGGATATGCATCAATCTGCACTGGGATATGGAGCGATCTGTACTGGGATATGGAGCGAACTGCTCTGGGATATGGTGCAATCTGCATTGAGATACGGAGCGATCTGAACCGGGATACGGAGCGATCTGAACCGGGATACTGAGCAATCTGTACTGAGATACGGAGTGATCTGTACTGGGATACGGAGCAATATCTGCTGGTATACGGGGCAATCTGCACTGGGATATGCATCAATCTGCACTGGGATATGGAGCGATCTGTACTGGGATATGGAGTGAACTGCACTGGGATATGGTGCAACCTGCATTGAGATACGGGGTGATCTGAACCGGGATATGGAGCGATCTGAACCAGGATACGGAGCGATCTGTTCTGTGATAAGGGGTGTTCTGAACTGGGATACGGTATGATGTGCAATGGGATCCGTTATGATCTGTACTGGGTAACGACATGCTCTTTACTGGGATACAGAGTGATCTGCCCTGGGATACAGGGTGATCTGGTCTGCGATACGGAGTAATCTGCAATCTGTTATGGAGTGATCTGCACTAGGATATTGTGTGATATGCAATGGGATGTGGAGAGATCTGTACTGGGAAATGACTGATATGTACGGGGAAATGGGGCTATCTGCACTGGGATACGGAGTGATTTGCACTCGGATACGGTGTGATCTTAACTGCGATACGCTGTGATTTGTACTGGGATACTGAGCGATCTGCCCTGTGATACAGTGTGATCTGCACTGGGATACGAAATGATAATTACTGGGATACGGGTGAACTGCACTCAGATATGGAGCGATCTGCACTGGGATACGGAGCGATCTGATCTGAGCTATGGTGTGATCTGAATTGGAATATGGAGCGTTCTGAACTGGGATACGGTGTCATTTGCACTCAGAAATGGAGCAATCTGCACTGGGATACGGAGTGATCTGCTATTGGATATGGTATGATATACACTGGGATATGGAGCGATCTGTGCTTGAATACGGACTGATCAGTACTGGGATATGAGGTTATCTGCACTGCGATACAGAGTGATCTGCACTAAGAAATGGTGTGATCTGCGTTGGGATATGGAGTGATCTGTAATGGGATGTGGAGCGATCTGTAGTGGGATATAGAGCAATCTGCACTGGGATATGGAGCGATCTGTACTGGGATGTGTAGCGATCTGTATTGCGATACGGGGTGATCTGCACTGGAATATGGAGCAATCTGCACTGGGATATGGAGCGATCTGTAGTGGGATATGGAGCGAACTGCACTGGGATACGGAGCAATGTGCCCTGGGATATCGAGCGATATGTACCGGGATACGGACCGATCTGTTCTGGGATAAGGGGTGTTCTGAACTGGGATATGGTATGATCTGCAGTGGGATCCGGTATGATCTGTACTGGGAAACGACATGATCTTTACTGGGATACAGAGTGATCTGCCCTGGGATACAGGGTGATCTTCTCTGGGATATGGGGTTATCTGCATTGCAATACATTGTGATCTGCACTTGGAAATGATGTGATCTGCCCTGGTACACGGAGTGATCTATACTGAGATATGGAGTGATCTGTACTCAGATATGGTGTAATCTGCACTGGGATATGGAGAGATGTGTACTGGGATATGGCGTGATCAGCAATGGAAAATGGTGTGATCTGCACTGGAACACGCAGTGATCTATAATAGGATATGGAGTGATCTGTACTGGGATACGGTGTGATCTGCACGGGGATATGGAGCAATCTGCACCGGGATACGGAGCAATCTACACCAGAATACGAAGCAATTTGCTCTGGGATATGGTGTGATTTGAACTGGGATACGGAGTGATCTGCAATGGGATACTGAGCAATCTGCGCTGAGATATGGAGTGATCTGTACTGGGATACGGAGCAATATGTGCTGGGATACGGGGCAATCTGCACTGGGATATGCATCATTCTGCTCTGGGATATGGAGCAATCTGTACTGGGATATGGAGCGAACTGCTCTGGGATATGGTGCAATCTGCATTGAGATACGGAGCGATCTGAACCGGGATACGGAGCGATCTGAACCGGGATACGGAGCGATCTGTTCTGTGATAAGGGGTGTTCTGAACTGGGATATGGTATGATGTGCAATGGGATCCGTTATGATCTGTACTGGGTAACGACATGATCTTTACTGGGTTACAGAGTGATCTGCCCTGGGATACAGGGTGATCTGGTCTGCGATACGGAGCGATCTGCAATGGGTTATGGAGTGATCTGCACTAGGATATTGTGTGACATGCAATGGGATGTGGAGAGATCTGTACTGGGAAATAGACTGATATGGACTGGGAAATGGGGCTATCTGCACTGGGATAAGGAGTGATCTGCACTCGGATAAGGTGCGATCTTAACTTGGATACACTGTGATCTGTACTGGGATACTGAGCGATCTGCCCTGGGATACAGTGTGATCTGCACTGGGATATGGAATGATAACTACTGGGATACGGGTGATCTGCACTCAGATATGGAGCGATCTGCACTAGGATACGGAAATATCTGAACTGGGATACGGAGCGATCTGATCTGGGCTATGGTGTGATCTGAACTGGGATATGGAGCGTTCTGAACTGGGATACGGTGTCATTTGCACTCAGACATGGAGCAATCTGCACTGGGATACGCAGTGATCTGCTATTGGATATGGTATGATATACACTGGGATATGGAGCGATCTGTGCTTGGATACGGACTGATCAGTACTGGGATATGAGGTTATCTGCACTGCGATACAGAGTGATCTGCACTAAGAAATGGTGTGATCTGCGTTGGGATATGGAGTGATCTGTATTGGGATGTGGAGTGATCTGTAGTGGGATATGGAGCAATCTGCACTGGGATATGGAGCGATCTGTACTGGGATGTGTAGCGATCTGTATTGCGATACGGGGTGATCTGCACTGGAATATGGAGCAATCTGCACTGGGATATGGAGCGATCTGTAGTGGGATATGGAGCGAACTGCACTGGGATACGGAGCAATGTGCCCTGGGATATCGAGCGATATGTACCGGGATACGGACCGATCTGTTCTGGGATAAGGGGTGTTCTGAACTGGGATATGGTATGATCTGCAGTGGGATCCGGTATGATCTGTACTGGGAAACGACATGATCTTTACTGGGATACAGAGTGATCTGCCCTGGGATACAGGGTGATCTTCTCTGGGATATGGGGTTATCTGCATTGCAATACATTGTGATCTGCACTTGGAAATGATGTGATCTGCCCTGGTACACGGAGTGATCTATACTGAGATATGGAGTGATCTGTACTCAGATATGGTGTAATCTGCACTGGGATATGGAGAGATGTGTACTGGGATATGGCGTGATCTGCAATGGGATATGGGGTGATCTGTACTGGGATATGGAGAGATGTGTACTGGGATATGGTGTGATCTGCAATGGGATATGGGGTGATCTGTACTGGGATATGGAGCGATCTGCACTGGGATACGGCGTTATCTGAACTCCGATGCAGAGAGATCTGTACTGGGATACCGAGCGATCTGCCAGGGGATACATTGTGATCTGTACTGGGATATGAAGTGATAATAACTGGGATACGGGGTGATCTGCACTTGGAAATGGAGCGATCTGCACTGGGACATGGAACGATCTAATCTGGGGTACAGGGTGATCTGCACTGGGATATGGAGTGATCCGTACTGGGATAGGGAGTGATCTGTACTGAGAAACGGACTGATAAGTTCTGGGATATGGGGTTATCTGCTCTGCCATACATTGTGATCAGCAATGGAAAATGGTGTGATCTGCACTGGAACACGCAGTGATCTATAATAGGATATGGAGTGATCTGTACTGGGATACGGTGTGATCTGCACGGGGATATGGAGCAATCTGCACCGGGATACGGAGCAATCTACACCAGAATACGAAGCAATTTGCTCTGGGATATGGTGTGATTTGAACTGGGATACGGAGTGATCTGCAATGGGATACTGAGCAATCTGCGCTGAGATATGGAGTGATCTGTACTGGGATACGGAGCAATATGTGCTGGGATACGGGGCAATCTGCACTGGGATATGCATCATTCTGCTCTGGGATATGGAGCAATCTGTACTGGGATATGGAGCGAACTGCTCTGGGATATGGTGCAATCTGCATTGAGATACGGAGCGATCTGAACCGGGATACGGAGCGATCTGAACCGGGATACGGAGCGATCTGTTCTGTGATAAGGGGTGTTCTGAACTGGGATATGGTATGATGTGCAATGGGATCCGTTATGATCTGTACTGGGTAACGACATGATCTTTACTGGGTTACAGAGTGATCTGCCCTGGGATACAGGGTGATCTGGTCTGCGATACGGAGCGATCTGCAATGGGTTATGGAGTGATCTGCACTAGGATATTGTGTGACATGCAATGGGATGTGGAGAGATCTGTACTGGGAAATAGACTGATATGGACTGGGAAATGGGGCTATCTGCACTGGGATAAGGAGTGATCTGCACTCGGATAAGGTGCGATCTTAACTTGGATACACTGTGATCTGTACTGGGATACTGAGCGATCTGCCCTGGGATACAGTGTGATATGCACTGGGATATGGAATGATAACTACTGGGATACGGGTGATCTGCACTCAGATATGGAGCGATCTGCACTAGGATACGGAAATATCTGAACTGGGATAGGGAGCGATCTGATCTGGGCTATGGTGTGATCTGAACTGGGATATGGAGCGTTCTGAACTGGGATACGGTGTCATTTGCACTCAGACATGGAGCAATCTGCACTGGGATACGCAGTGATCTGCTATTGGATATGGTATGATATACACTGGGATATGGAGCGATCTGTGCTTGGATACGGACTGATCAGTACTGGGATATGAGGTTATCTGCACTGCGATACAGAGTGATCTGCACTAAGAAATGGTGTGATCTGCGTTGGGATATGGAGTGATCTGTATTGGGATGTGGAGTGATCTGTAGTGGGATATGGAGCAATCTGCACTGGGATATGGAGCGATCTGTACTGGGATGTGTAGCGATCTGTATTGCGATACGGGGTGATCTGCACTGGAATATGGAGCAATCTGCACTGGGATATGGAGCGATCTGTAGTGGGATATGGAGCGAACTGCACTGGGATACGGAGCAATGTGCCCTGGGATATCGAGCGATATGTACCGGGATACGGACCGATCTGTTCTGGGATAAGGGGTGTTCTGAACTGGGATATGGTATGATCTGCACTGGGATCTGGTATGATCTGTACTGGGAAACGACATGATCTTTACTGGGATACAGAGTAATCTGCCCTGGGATACAGGGTGATCTGCTCTGGGATATGGGGTTATCTGCATTGCAATACATTGTGATCTGCACTTGGAAATGATGTGATCTGCCCTGGTACACGGAGTGATCTATACTGAGATATGGAGTGATCTGTACTAAGATATGGTGTAATCTGCACTGGGATATGGAGAGCTGTGTACTGGGATATGGTGTGATCTGCAATGGGATATGGGGTGATCTGTACTGGGATATGGAGCGATCTGCACTGGGATACGGCGTTATCTGAACTCCGATGCAGAGAGATCTGTACTGGGATACCGAGCGATCTGCCAGGGGATACATTGTGATCTGTACTGGGATACGAAATGATAATAACTGGGATACGGGGTGATCTGCACTTGGAAATGGAGCGATCTGCACTGGGACACGGAACGTTCTAATCTGGGGTACAGGGTGATCTGCACAGGGATATGGAGTGATCTGTATTGGCATAGGGAGTGATCTGTACTGAGAAACGGACTGATAAGTTCTGGGATATGGGGTTATCTGCTCTGCGATACATTGTGATCAGCAATGGAAAATGGTGTGATCTGCACTGGAACACGCAGTGATCTATAATAGGATATGGAGTGATCTGTACTGGGATACGGTGTGATCTGCACAGGGATATGGAGCAATCTGCACCGGGATACGGAGCAATCTACACCAGAATACGAAGCAATTTGCTCTGGGATATGGTGAAATTTGAACTGGGATACGGAGTGATCTGCAATGGGATACTGAGCAATCTGCACTGAGATATGGAGTGATCTGTACTGGGATACGGAGCAATATGTGCTGGGATACGGGGCAATCTGCACTGGGATATGCATCAATCTGCACTGGGATATGGAGCGATCTGTACTGGGATATGGAGCGAACTGCTCTGGGATATGGTGCAATCTGCATTGAGATATGGAGTGATCTGAACCGGGATACGGAGCGATCTGAACCGGGATACTGAGCAATCTGTACTGAGATACGGAGTGATCTGTACTGGGATACGGAGCAATATCTGCTGGTATACGGGGCAATCTGCACTGGGATATGCATCAATCTGCACTGGGATATGGAGCGATCTGTACTGGGATATGGAGTGAACTGCACTGGGATATGGTGCAACCTGCATTGAGATACGGGGTGATCTGAACCGGGATATGGAGCGATCTGAACCAGGATACGGAGCGATCTGTTCTGTGATAAGGGGTGTTCTGAACTGGGATACGGTATGATGTGCAATGGGATCCGTTATGATCTGTACTGGGTAACGACATGCTCTTTACTGGGATACAGAGTGATCTGCCCTGGGATACAGGGTGATCTGGTCTGCGATACGGAGTAATCTGCAATCTGTTATGGAGTGATCTGCACTAGGATATTGTGTGATATGCAATGGGATGTGGAGAGATCTGTACTGGGAAATGACTGATATGTACGGGGAAATGGGGCTATCTGCACTGGGATACGGAGTGATTTGCACTCGGATACGGTGTGATCTTAACTGCGATACGCTGTGATTTGTACTGGGATACTGAGCGATCTGCCCTGTGATACAGTGTGATCTGCACTGGGATACGAAATGATAATTACTGGGATACGGGTGAACTGCACTCAGATATGGAGCGATCTGCACTGGGATACGGAGCGATCTGATCTGAGCTATGGTGTGATCTGAACTGGAATATGGAGCGTTCTGAACTGGGATACGGTGTCATTTGCACTCAGAAATGGAGCAATCTGCACTGGGATACGGAGTGATCTGCTATTGGATATGGTATGATATACACTGGGATATGGAGCGATCTGTGCTTGAATACGGACTGATCAGTACTGGGATATGAGGTTATCTGCACTGCGATACAGAGTGATCTGCACTAAGAAATGGTGTGATCTGCGTTGGGATATGGAGTGATCTGTAATGGGATGTGGAGCGATCTGTCGTGGGATTTCGAGCAATCTGCACTGGGATAAGGAGCGATCTGTACTGGGATGTGTAGCGATCTGTATTGCGATACGGGGTGATCTGCACTGGAATATGGAGCAATCTGCACTGGGATATGGAGCGATCTGTAGTGGGATATGGAGCGAACTGCACTGGGATACGGAGCAATGTGCCCTGGGATATCGAGCGATATGTACCGGGATACGGACCGATCTGTTCTGGGATAAGGGGTGTTCTGAACTGGGATATGGTATGATCTGCAGTGGGATCCGGTATGATCTGTACTGGGAAACGACATGATCTTTACTGGGATACAGAGTGATCTGCCCTGGGATACAGGGTGATCTTCTCTGGGATATGGGGTTATCTGCATTGCAATGCATTGTGATCTGCACTTGGAAATGATGTGATCTGCCCTGGTACACGGAGTGATCTATACTGAGATATGGAGTGATCTGTACTCAGATATGGTGTAATCTGCACTGGGATATGGAGAGATGTGTACTGGGATATGGCGTGATCTGCAATGGGATATGGGGTGATCTGTACTGGGATATGGAGAGATGTGTACTGGGATATGGTGTGATCTGCAATGGGATATGGGGTGATCTGTACTGGGATATGGAGCGATCTGCACTGGGATACGGCGTTATCTGAACTCCGATGCAGAGAGATCTGTACTGGGATACCGAGCGATCTGCCAGGGGATACATTGTGATCTGTACTGGGATATGAAGTGATAATAACTGGGATACGGGGTGATCTGCACTTGGAAATGGAGCGATCTGCACTGGGACATGGAACGATCTAATCTGGGGTACAGGGTGATCTGCACTGGGATATGGAGTGATCCGTACTGGGATAGGGAGTGATCTGTACTGAGAAACGGACTGATAAGTTCTGGGATATGGGGTTATCTGCTCTGCCATACATTGTGATCAGCAATGGAAAATGGTGTGATCTGCACTGGAACACGCAGTGATCTATAATAGGATATGGAGTGATCTGTACTGGGATACGGTGTGATCTGCACGGGGATATGGAGCAATCTGCACCGGGATACGGAGCAATCTACACCAGAATACGAAGCAATTTGCTCTGGGATATGGTGTGATTTGAACTGGGATACGGAGTGATCTGCAATGGGATACTGAGCAATCTGCGCTGAGATATGGAGTGATCTGTACTGGGATACGGAGCAATATGTGCTGGGATACGGGGCAATCTGCACTGGGATATGTATCATTCTGCTCTGGGATATGGAGCAATCTGTACTGGGATATGGAGCGAACTGCTCTGGGATATGGTGCAATCTGCATTGAGATACGGAGCGATCTGAACCGGGATACGGAGCGATCTGAACCGGGATACGGAGCGATCTGTTCTGTGATAAGGGGTGTTCTGAACTGGGATATGGTATGATGTGCAATGGGATCCGTTATGATCTGTACTGGGTAACGACATGATCTTTACTGGGTTACAGAGTGATCTGCCCTGGGATACAGGGTGATCTGGTCTGCGATACGGAGCGATCTGCAATGGGTTATGGAGTGATCTGCACTAGGATATTGTGTGACATGCAATGGGATGTGGAGAGATCTGTACTGGGAAATAGACTGATATGGACTGGGAAATGGGGCTATCTGCACTGGGATAAGGAGTGATCTGCACTCGGATAAGGTGCGATCTTAACTGGGATACACTGTGATCTGTACTGGGATACTGAGCGATCTGCCCTGGGATACAGTGTGATCTGCACTGGGATATGGAATGATAACTACTGGGATACGGGTGATCTGCACTCAGATATGGAGCGATCTGCACTAGGATACGGAAATATCTGAACTGGGATACGGAGCGATCTGATCTGGGCTATGGTGTGATCTGAACTGGGATATGGAGCGTTCTGAACTGGGATACGGTGTCATTTGCACTCAGACATGGAGCAATCTGCACTGGGATACGCAGTGATCTGCTAAAGGATATGGTATGATATACACTGGGATATGGAGCGATCTGTGCTTGGATACGGACTGATCAGTACTGGGATATGAGGTTATCTGCACTGCGATACAGAGTGATCTGCACTAAGAAATGGTGTGATCTGCGTTGGGATATGGAGTGATCTGTATTGGGATGTGGAGTGATCTGTAGTGGGATATGGAGCAATCTGCACTGGGATATGGAGCGATCTGTACTGGGATGTGTAGCGATCTGTATTGCGATACGGGGTGATCTGCACTGGAATATGGAGCAATCTGCACTGGGATATGGAGCGATCTGTAGTGGGATATGGAGCGAACTGCACTGGGATACAGAGCAATGTGCCCTGGGATATCGAGCGATAAGTACCGGGATACGGACCGATCTGTTCTGGGATAAGGGGTGTTCTGAACTGGGATATGGTATGATCTGTACTGGGAAACGACATGATCTGTACTGGGATACAGAGTAATCTGCCCAGGGATACAGGGTGATCTGCTCTGGGATATGGGGTTATCTGCATTGCAATACATTGTGATCTGCACTTGGAAATGATGTGATCTGCCCTGGTACACGGAGTGATCTATACTGAGATATGGAGTGATCTGTACTAAGATATGGTGTAATCTGCACTGGGATATGGAGAGCTGTGTACTGGGATATGGTGTGATCTGCAATGGGATATGGGGTGATCTGTACTGGGATATGGAGCGATCTGCACTGGGATACGGCGTTATCTGAACTCCGATGCAGAGAGGTCTGTACTGGGATACCGAGCGATCTGCCAGGGGATACATTGTGATCTGTACTGGGATACGAAATGATAATAACTGGGATACGGGGTGATCTGCACTTGGAAATGGAGCGATCTGCACTGGGACACGGAACGTTCTAATCTGGGGTACAGGGTGATCTGCACTGGGATATGGAGTGATCTGTACTGGCATAGGGAGTGATCTGTACTGAGAAACGGACTGATAAGTTCTGGGATATGGGGTTATCTGCTCTGCGATACATTGTGATCAGCAATGGAAAATGGTGTGATCTGCACTGGAACACGCAGTGATCTATAATAGGATATGGAGTGATCTGTACTGGGATACGGTGTGATCTGCACAGGGATATGGAGCAATCTGCACCGGGATACGGAGCAATCTACACCAGAATACGAAGCAATTTGCTCTGGGATATGGTGAAATTTGAACTGGGATACGGAGTGATCTGCAATGGGATACTGAGCAATCTGCACTGAGATATGGAGTGATCTGTACTGGGATACGGAGCAATATGTGCTGGAATACGGGGCAATCTGCACTGGGATATGCATCAATCTGCACTGGGATATGGAGCGATCTGTACTGGGATATGGAGTGAACTGCTCTGGGATATGGTGCAATCTGCATTGAGATACGGAGCGATCTGAACCGGGATACTGAGCAATCTGTACTGAGATACGGAGTGATCTGTACTGGGATACGGAGCAATATCTGCTGGGATACGGGGCAATCTGCACTGGGATATGCATCAATCTGCACTGGGATATGGAGCGATCTGTACTGGGATATGGAGTGAACTGCACTGGGATATGGTGCAACCTGCATTGAGATACGGGGTGATCTGAACCGGGATATGGAGCGATCTGAACCAGGATATGGAGCGATCTGTTCTGTGATAAGGGGTGTTCTGAACTGGGATACGGTATGATGTGCAATGGGATCCGTTATGACCTGTACTGGGTAACAACATGCTCTTTACTGGAATACAGAGTGATCTGCCCTGGGATACAGGGTGATCTGGTCTGCGATACGGAGTAATCTGCAATCTGTTATGGAGTGATCTGCACTAGGATATTGTGTGATATGCAATGGGATGTGGAGAGATCTGTACTGGGAAATGACTGATATGTACTGGGAAATGGGGCTATCTGCACTGGGATACGGAGTGATTTGCACTCGGATACGGTGTGATCTTAACTGCGATACGCTGTGATTTGTACTGGGATACTGAGCGATCTGCCCTGTGATACAGTGTGATCTGCACTGGGATACGAAATGATAATTACTGGGATACGGGTGAACTGCACTCAGATATGGAGCGATCTGCACTGGGATACGGAGCGATCTGATCTGAGCTATGGTGTGATCTGAACTGGAATATGGAGCGTTCTGAACTGGGATACGGTGTCATTTGCACTCAGAAATGGAGCAATCTGCACTGGGATACGGAGTGATCTGCTTTTGGATATGGTATGATATACACTGGGATATGGAGCGATCTGTGCTTGAATACGGACTGATCAGTACTGGGATATGAGGTTATCTGCACTGCGATACAGAGTGATCTGCACTAAGAAATGGTGTGATCTGCGTTGGGATATGGAGTGATCTGTAATGGGATGTGGAGTGATCTGTAGTGGGATATAGAGCAATCTGCACTGGGATATGGAGCGATCTGTACTGGGATGTGTAGCGATCTGTATTGCGATACGGGGTGATCTGCACTGGAATATGGAGCAATCTGCACTGGGATATGGAGCGATCTGTAGTGGGATATGGAGCGAACTGCACTGGGATACGGAGCAATGTGCCCTGGGATATCGAGCGATATGTACCGGGATACGGACCGATCTGTTCTGGGATAAGGGGTGTTCTGAACTGGGATATGGTATGATCTGCAGTGGGATCCGGTATGATCTGTACTGGGAAACGACATGATCTTTACTGGGATACAGAGTGATCTGCCCTGGGATACAGGGTGATCTGCTCTGGGATATGGGGTTATCTGCATTGCAATACATTGTGATCTGCACTTGGAAATGATGTGATCTGCCCTGGTACACGGAGTGATCTATACTGAGATATGGAGTGATCTGTACTCAGATATGGTGTAATCTGCACTGGGATATGGAGAGATGTGTACTGGGATATGGCGTGATCTGCAATGGGATATGGGGTGATCTGTACTGGGATATGAGAGATGTGTACTGGGATACGGTGTGATCTGCAATGGGATATGGGGTGATCTGTACTGGGATATGGAGCGATCTGCACTGGGATACGGCGTTATCTGAACTCCGATGCAGAGAGATCTGTACTGGGATACCGAGCGATCTGCCAGGGGATACATTGTGATCTGTACTGGGATATGAAGTGATAATAACTGGGATACGGGGTGATCTGCACTTGGAAATGGAGCGATCTGCACTGGGACATGGAACGATCTAATCTGGGGTACAGGGTGATCTGCACTGGGATATGGAGTGATCCGTACTGGGATAGGGAGTGATCTGTACTGAGAAATGGACTGATAAGTTCTGGGATATGGGGTTATCTGCTCTGCCATACATTGTGATCAGCAATGGAAAATGGTGTGATCTGCACTGGAACACGCAGTGATCTATAATAGGATATGGAGTGATCTGTACTGGGATACGGTGTGATCTGCACGGGGATATGGAGCAATCTGCACCGGGATACGGAGCAATCTACACCAGAATACAAAGCAATTTGCTCTGGGATATGGTGTGATTTGAACTGGGATACGGAGTGATCTGCAATGGGATACTGAGCAATCTGCGCTGAGATATGGAGTGATCTGTACTGGGATACGGAGTGATCTGTACTGGGATAGGGAGTGATCTGTACTGAGAAACGGACTGATAAGTTCTGGGATATGGGGTTATCTGCTCTGCGATACATTGTGATCAGCAATGGAAAATGGTGTGATCTGCACTGGAACACGCAGTGATCTATAATAGGATATGGAGTGATCTGTACTGGGATACGGTGTGATCTGCACGGGGATATGGAGCAATCTGGACCGGGATACGGAGCAATCTACACCAGAATACGAAGCAATTTGCTCTGGGATATGGTGTGATTTGAACTGGGATACGGAGTGATCTGCAATGGGATACTGAGCAATCTGCGCTGAGATAGGGAGTATTCTGTACTGGGATACGGAGCAATATGTGCTGGGATACGGGGCAATCTGCACTGGGATATGCATCATTCTGCACTGGGATATGGAGCAATCTGTACTGGGATATGGAGCGAACTGCTCTGGGATATGGTGCAATCTGCATTGAGATACGGAGCGATCTGAACCGGGATACGGAGCGGTCTGAACCGGGATACGGAGCGATCTGTTCTGTGATAAGGGGTGTTCTGAACTGGGATATGGTATGATGTGCAATGGGATCCGTTATGATCTGTACTGGGTAACGACATGATCTTTACTGGGTTCCAGAGTGATCTGCCCTGGGATACAGGGTGATCTGGTCTGCGATACGGAGCGATCTGCAATGGGTTATGGAGTGATCTGCACTAGGATATTGTGTGACATGCAATGGGATGTGGAGAGATCTGTACTGGGAAATAGACTGATATGGACTGGGAAATGGGGCTATCTGCACTGGGATAAGGAGTGATCTGCACTCGGATACGTTGCGATCTTAACTGGGATACACTGTGATCTGTACTGGGATACTGAGCGATCTGCCCTGGGATACAGTGTGATCTGCGCTGGGATATGGAATGATAACTACTGGGATACGGGTGATCTGCACTCAGATATGGAGCGATCTGCACTAGGATACGGAAATATCTGAACTGGGATACGGAGCGATCTGATCTGGGCTATGGTGTGATCTGAACTGGGATATGGAGCGTTCTGAACTGGGATACGGTGTCATTTGCACTCAGACATGGAGCAATCTGCACTGGGATACGCAGTGATCTGCTAAAGGATATGCTATGATATACACTGGGATACGGAGCGATCTGTGCTTGGATACGGACTGATCAGTACTGGGATATGAGGTTATCTGCACTGCGATACAGAGTGATCTGCACTAAGAAATGGTGTGATCTGCGTTGGGATATGGAGTGATCTGTATTGGGATGTGGAGTGATCTGTAGTGGGATATGGAGCAATCTGCACTGGGATATGGAGCGATCTGTACTGGGATGTGTAGCGATCTGTATTGCGATACGGGGTGATCTGCACTGGAATATGGAGCAATCTGCACTGGGATATGGAGCGATCTGTAGTGGGATATGGAGCGAACTGCACTGGGATACGGAGCAATGTGCCCTGGGATATCGAGCGATATGTACCGGGATACGGACCGATCTGTTCTGGGATAAGGGGTGTTCTGAACTGGGATATGGTATGATCTGCACTGGGATCTGGTATGATCTGTACTGGGAAACGACATGATCTTTACTGGGATACAGAGTAATCTGCCCTGGGATACAGGGTGATCTGCTCTGGGATATGGGGTTATCTGCATTGCAATACATTGTGATCTGCACTTGGAAATGATGTGATCTGCCCTGGTACACGGAGTGATCTATACTGAGATATGGAGTGATCTGTACTAAGATATGGTGTAATCTGCACTGGGATATGGAGAGCTGTGTACTGGGATATGGTGTGATCTGCAATGGGATATGGGGTGATCTGTACTGGCATATGGAGCGATCTGCACTGGGATACAACGTTATCTGAACTCCGATGCAGAGAGATCTGTACTGGAATACCGAGCGATCTGCCAGGGGATACATTGTGATCTGTACTGGGATACGAAATGATAATAACTGGGATACGGGGTGATCTGCACTTGGAAATGGAGCAATCTGCACTGGGACACGGAACGTTCTAATCTGGGGTACAGGGTGATCTGCACTGGGATATGGAGTGATCTGTACTGGCATAGGGAGTGATCTGTACTGAGAAACGGACTGATAAGTTCTGGGATATGGGGTTATCTGCTCTGCGATACATTGTGATCAGCAATGGAAAATGGTGTGATCTGCACTGGAACACGCAGTGATCTATAATAGGATATGGAGTGATCTGTACTGGGATACGGTGTGATCTGCACAGGGATATGGAGCAATCTGCACCGGGATACGGAGCAATCTACACCAGAATACGAAGCAATTTGCTCTGGGATATGGTGAAATTTGAACTGGGATACGGAGTGATATGGAGTGATATGTACTGGGATACGGAGCAATATGTGCTGGGATACGGGGCAATCTGCACTGGGATATGCATCAATCTGCACTGGGATATGGAGCGATCTGTACTGGGATATGGAGCGAACTGCTCTGGGATATGGTGCAATCTGCATTGAGATACGGAGCGATCTGAACCGGGATACGGAGCAATCTGAACCGGGATACTGAGCAATCTGTACTGAGATACGGAGTGATCTGTACTGGGATACGGAGCAATATCTGCTGGTATACGGGGCAATCTGCACTGGGATATGCATCAATCTGCACTGGGATATGGAGCGATCTGTACTGGGATATGGAGTGAACTGCACTGGGATATGGTGCAACCTGCATTGAGATACGGAGTGATCTGAACCGGGATATGGAGCGATCTGAACCAGGATACGGAGCGATCTGTTCTTTGATAAGGGGTGTTCTGAACTGGGATACGGTATGATGTGCAATGGGATCTGTTATGATCTGTACTGGGTAACGACATGCTCTTTACTGGGATACAGAGTGATCTGCCCTGGGATACAGGGTGATCTGGTCTGCGATACGGAGTAATCTGCAATCTGTTATGGAGTGATCTGCACTAGGATATTGTGTGATATGCAATGGGATGTGGAGAGATCTGTACTGGGAAATGACTGATATGTACTGGGAAATGGGGCTATCTGCACTCGGATACGGAGTGATTTGCACTCGGATACGGTGTGATCTTAACTGCGATACGCTGTGATTTGTACTGGGATACTGAGCGATCTGCCCTGTGATACAGTGTGATCTGCACTGGGATACGAAATGATAATTACTGGGATATGGGTGAACTGCACTCAGATATGGAGCAATCTGCACTGGGATACGGAGCGATCTGATCTGAGCTATGGTGTGATCTGAACTGGAATATGGAGCGTTCTGAACTGGGATACGGTGTCATTTGCACTCAGAAATGGAGCAATCTGCACTGGGATACGCAGTGATCTGCTATTGGATATGGTATGATATACACTGGGATATGGAGCGATCTGTGCTTGAATACGGACTGATCAGTACTTGGATATGAGGTTATCTGCACTGCGATACAGAGTGATCTGCACTAAGAAATGGTGTGATCTGCATTGGGATATGGAGTGATCTGTATTGGGATGTGGAGTGATCTGTAGTGGGATATGGAGCAATCTGCACTGGGATATGGAGCGATCTGTACTGGGATGTGTAGCGATCTGTATTGCGATACGGGGTGATCTGCACTGGAATATGGAGCAATCGGCACTGGGATATGGAGCGATCTGTAGTGGGATATGGAGCGAACTGCACTGGGATACGGAGCAATGTGCCCTGGGATATCGAGCGATATGTACCGGGATACGGACCGATCTGTTCTGGGATAAGGGGTGTTCTGAACTGGGATATGGTATGATCTGCAGTGGGATCCGGTATGATCTGTACTGGGAAACGACATGATCTTTACTGGGATACAGAGTGATCTGCCCTGGGATACAGGGTGATCTTCTCTGGGATATGGGGGTTATCTGCATTGCAATACATTGTGATCTGCACTTGGAAATGATGTGATCTGCCCTGGTACACGGAGTGATCTATACTGAGATATGGAGTGATCTGTACTCAGATATGGTGTAATCTGCACTGGGATATGGAGAGATGTGTACTGGGATATGGCGTGATCTGCAATGGGATATGGGGTGATCTGTACTGGGATATGGAGAGATGTGTACTGGGATATGGTGTGCTCTGCAATGGGATATGGGGTTATCTGTACTGGGATATGGAGCGATCTGCACTGGGATACGGCGTTATCTGAACTCCGATGCAGAGAGATCTGTACTGGGATGCCGAGCGATCTGCCAGGGGATACATTGTGATCTGTACTGGGAAATGAAGTGATAATAACTGGGATACAGGGTGATCTGCACTTGGAAATGGAGCGATCTGCACTGGGACACGGAACGATCTAATCTGGGGTACAGGGTGATCTGCACTGGGATATGGAGTGATCCGTACTGGGATAGGGACTGATCTGAACTGAGAAACGGACTGATAAGTTCTGGGATATGGGGTTATCTGCTCTGCGATACATTGTGATCAGCAATGGAAAATGGTGTGATCTGCACTGGAACACGCAGTGATCTTTAATAGGATATGGAGTGATCTGTACTGGGATACGGTGTGATCTGCACGGGGATATGGAGCAATCTGCACCAGGATACGGAGCAATCTACACCAGAATACGAAGCAATTTGCTCTGGGATATGGTGTGATTTGAACTGGGATACGGAGTGATCTGCAATGGGATACTGAGCAATCTGCGCTGAGATATGGAGTGATCTGTACTGGGATACGGAGTGATCTGTACTGGGATAGGGAGTGATCTGTACTGAGAAACGGACTGATAAGTTCTGGGATATGGGGTTATCTGCTCTGCGATACATTGTGATCAGCAATGGAAAATGGTGTGATCTGCACTGGAACACGCAGTGATCTATAATAGGATATGGAGTGATCTGTACTGGGATACGGTGTGATCTGCACGGGGATATGGAGCAATCTGCACCGGGATACGGAGCAATCTACACCAGAATACGAAGCAGTTTGCTCTGGGATATGGTGTGATTTGAACTGGGATACGGAGTGTTCTGCAATGGGATACTGAGCAATCTGCGCTGAGATATGGAGTGATCTGTACTGGGATACGGAGCAATATGTGCTGGGATACGGGGCAATCTGCACTGGGATATGCATCATTCTGCACTGGGATATGGAGCAATCTGTACTGGGATATGGAGCGAACTGCTCTGGGATACGGTGCAATCTGCATTGAGATACGGAGCGATCTGAACCGGGATACGGAGCGATCTGAACCGGGATACGGAGCGATCTGTTCTGTGATAAGGGGTGTTCTGAACTGGGATATGGTATGATGTGCAATGGGATCCGTTATGATCTGTACTGGGTAACGACATGATCTTTACTGGGTTACAGAGTGATCTGCCCTGGGATACAGGGTGATCTGGTCTGCGATACGGAGCGATCTGCAATGGGTTATGGAGTGATCTGCACTAGGATATTGTGTGACATGCAATGGGATGTGGAGAGATCTGTACTGGGAAATAGACTGATATGGACTGGGAAATGGGGCTATCTGCACTGGGATAAGGAGTGATCTGCACTCGGATACGGTGCGATCTTAACTGGGATACACTGTGATCTGTACTGGGATACTGAGCGATCTGCCCTGGGATACAGTGTGATCTGCGCTGGGATATGGAATGATAACTACTGGGATACGGCTGATCTGCACTCAGATATGGAGCGATCTGCACTAGGATACGGAAATATCTGAACTGGGATAGGGAACGATCTGATCTGGGCTATGGTGTGATCTGAACTGGGATATGGAGCGTTCTGAACTGGGATACGGTGTCATTTGCACTCAGACATGGAGCAATCTGCACTGGGATACGCAGTGATCTGCTATTGGATATGGTATGATATACACTGGGATATGGAGCGATCTGTGCTTGAATACGGACTGATCAGTACTTGGATATGAGGTTATCTGCAGTGCGATACAGAGTGATCTGCACTAAGAAATGGTGTGATCTGCGTTGGGATATGGAGTGATCTGTATTGGGATGTGGAGTGATCTGTAGTGGGATATGGAGCAATCTGCACTGGGATATGGAGCGATCTGTACTGGGATGTGTAGCGATCTGTATTGCGATACGGGGTGATCTGCACTGGAATATGGAGCAATCGGCACTGGGATATGGAGCGATCTGTAGTGGGATATGGAGCGAACTGCACTGGGATACGGAGCAATGTGCCCTGGGATATCGAGCGATATGTACCGGGATACGGACCGATCTGTTCTGGGATAAGGGGTGTTCTGAACTGGGATATGGTATGATCTGCAGTGGGATCCGGTATGATCTGTACTGGGAAACGACATGATCTTTACTGGGATACAGAGTGATCTGCCCTGGGATACAGGGTGATCTGCTCTGGGATATGGGGGTTATCTGCATTGCAATAAATTGTGATCTGCACTTGGAAATGATGTGATCTGCCCTGGTACACGGAGTGATCTATACTGAGATATGGAGTGATCTGTACTCAGATATGGTGTAATCTGCACTGGGATATGGAGAGATGTGTACTGGGATATGGAGTGATCTGCAATGGGATATGGTGTAATCTGCACTGGGATATGGAGAGATGTGTACTGGGATATGGCGTGATCTGCAAAGGGATATGGGGTGATCTGTACTGGGATATGGAGAGATGTGTACTGGGATATGGTGTGATCTGCAATGGGATATGGGGTGATCTGTACTGGGATATGGAGCGATCTGCACTGGGATACGGCGTTATCTGAACTCCGATGCAGAGAGATCTGTACTGGGATGCCGAGCGATCTGCCAGGGGATACATTGTGATCTGTACTGGGATATGAAGTGATAATAACTGGGATACAGGGTGATCTGCACTTGGAAATGGAGCGATCTGCACTGGGATACGGAACGATCTAATCTGGGGTACAGGGTGATCTGCACTGGGATATGGAGTGATCCGTACTGGGATAGGGACTGATCTGAACTGAGAAACGGACTGATAAGTTCTGGGATATGGGGTTATCTGCTCTGCGATACATTGTGATCAGCAATGGAAAATGGTGTGATCTGCACTGGAACACGCCGTGATCTTTAATAGGATATGGAGTGATCTGTACTGGGATACGGTGTGATCTGCACGGGGATATGGAGCAATCTGCACCGGGATACGGAGCAATCTACACCAGAATACGAAGCAATTTGCTCTGGGATATGGTGTGATTTGAACTGGGATACGGAGTGATCTGCAATGGGATACTGAGCAATCTGCGCTGAGATATGGAGTGATCTGTACTGGGATACGGAGTGATCTGTACTGGGATAGGGAGTGATCTGTACTGAGAAACGGACTGATAAGTTCTGGGATATGGGGTTATCTGCTCTGCGATACATTGTGATCAGCAATGGAAAATGGTGTGATCTGCACTGGAACACGCAGTGATCTATAATAGGATATGGAGTGATCTGTACTGGGATACGGTGTGATCTGCACGGGGATATGGAGCAATCTGCACCGGGATACGGAGCAATCTACACCAGAATACGAAGCAGTTTGCTCTGGGATATGGTGTGATTTGAACTGGGATACGGAGTGTTCTGCAATGGGATACTGAGCAATCTGCGCTGAGATATGGAGTGATCTGTACTGGGATACGGAGCAATATGTGCTGGGATACGGGGCAATCTGCACTGGGATATGCATCATTCTGCACTGGGTTATGGAGCAATCTGTACTGGGATATGGAGCGAACTGCTCTGGGATACGGTGCAATCTGCATTGAGATACGGAGCGATCTGAACCGGGATACGGAGCGATCTGAACCGGGATACGGAGCGATCTGTTCTGTGATAAGGGGTGTTCTGAACTGGGATATGGTATGATGTGCAATGGGATCCGTTATGATCTGTACTGGGTAACGACATGATCTTTACTGGGATACAGAGTGATCTGCCCTGGGATACAGGGTGATCTGGTCTGCAATATGGAGCGATCTGCAATGGGTTATGGAGTGATCTGCACCAGGATATTGTGTGACATGCAATGGGATGTGGAGAGATCTGTACTGGGAAATAGACTAATATGGACTGGGAAATGGGGCTATCTGCATTGGGATAAGGAGTGATCTGCACTCGGATACGGTGCGATCTTAACTGGGATACACTGTGATCTGTACTGGGATACTGAGCGATCTGCCCTGGGATACAGTGTGATCTGCGCTGGGATATGGAATGATAACTACTGGGATACGGCTGATCTGCACTCAGATATGGAGCGATCTGCACTAGGATACGGAAATATCTGAACTGGGATACGGAACGATCTGATCTGGGCTATGGTGTGATCTGAACTGGGATATGGAGCGTTCTGAACTGGGATACGGTGTCATTTGCACTCAGACATGGAGCAATCTGCACTGGGATACGGAGTGATCTGCTATTGGATATGGTATGATATACACTGGGATACGGAGCGATCTGTACTTGGATACGGACTGATAAGTACTGGGATATGAGGTTATCTGCACTGCGATACAGAGTGATCTGCACTAAGAAATGGTGTGATCTGCATTGGGATATGGAGTCATCTGTATTGGGATGTGGAGTGATCTGTAGTGGGATATGGAGCAATCTGCACTGGGATATGGAGCGATCAGTACTGGGATGTGTAGCGATCTGTATTGCAATACGGGGTGATCCGCACTGGAATATGGAGCAATCAGCATTGGGATATGGAGCGATCTGCAGTGGGATATGGAGCGAACTGCACTGGGATACGGAGCAATGTGCCCTGGCATATCGAGCGATATGTACTGGGATACGGACCAATCTGTTCTGGGATAAGGGGTGTTCTGAACTGGGATATGGTATGATCTGCACTGGGATCTGGTATGATCTGTACTGGGAAACAACATGATTTTTACTGGGGTACAGAGTGATCTGCCCTGGGATACAGGGTGATCTGCTCTGGGATATGGGGTTATCTGCATTGCAATACGTTGTGATCTGCACTTGGAAATGATGTGATCTGCCCTGGTACACGCAGTGATCTATACTGAGATAGGGAGTGATCTGTACTTAGATATGGTGTAATCTGCACTGTGATATGAAGAGATCTGTACTTGGATATGGTGTGATCTGCAGTAGGATATGTGGTGGTCTGTACTGGGATATAGAGCGATCTGCAATGGGAAATGGTATGATCTGAACTGGGATACAGAGCGATCTGTACTGAGATACGGAGCAATCTGTACTCGGATACGGAGCAATCTACACTGGGATATGGAGAGATGTGTACTGGGATATGGTGTGATCTGCAATGGGATATGGGGTGATCTGTACTGGGATATGGAGTGATCTGCACTGGGATACGGTGTGATCTGCAATGGGATATGGGGTGATCTGTACTGGGATATGGAGCGATCTGCACTGGGATACGGCGTTATCTGAACTCCGATGCAGAGAGATCTGTACTGGGATACCGAGCGATCTGCCAGGGGATACATTGTGATCTGTACTGGGATATGAAGTGATTATAACTGGGATACGGGGTGATCTGCACTTGGAAATGGAGCGATCTGCACTGGGACATGGAACGATCTAATCTGGGGTACAGGGTGATCTGCACTGGGATATGGAGTGATCCGTACTGGGATAGGGAGTGATCTGTACTGAGAAACGGACTGATAAGTTCTGGGTTATGGGGTTATCTGCTCTGTGATACATTGTGATCAGCAATGGAAAATGGTGTGATCTGCACTGGAACACGCAGTGATCTATAATAGGATATGGAGTGATCTGTACTGGGATACGGTGTGATCTGCACGGGGATATGGAGCAATCTGCACCGGGATACGGAGCAATCTACACCAGAATACGAAGCAATTTGCTCTGGGATATGGTGTGATTTGAACTGGGATACGGAGTGATCTGCAATGGGATACTGAGCAATCTGCGCTGAGATATGGAGTGATCTGTACTGGGATACGGAGCAATATGTGCTGGGATACGGGGCAATCTGCACTGGGATATGCATCAATCTGCACTGGGATATGGAGCAATCTGTACTGGGATATGGAGAGAACTGCTCTGGGATATGGTGCAATCTGCTTTGAGATACGGAGCGATCTGAACCGGGATACGGAGCGATCTGAACCGGGATACGGAGCGATCTGTTCTGTGATAAAGGGTGTTCTGAACTGGGATATGGTATGATGTGCAATGGGATCCGTTATGATCTGTACTGGGAAACGACATGATCTTTACTGGGTTACAGAGTGATCTGCCCTGGGATACAGGGTGATCTGCGCTGGGATATGGAATGATAACTACTGGGATACGGGTGATCTGCACTCAGATATGGAGCGATCTGCACTGGGATACGGAGCGAACTGTACTGGGATACGGAGCGATCTGATCTGGGCTATGGTGTGATCTGAACTGGGATATTGTGTGACATGCAATGGGATGTGGAGAGATCTGTACTGGGAAATAGACTGATATGGACTGGGAAATGGGGCTATCTGCACTGGGATAAGGAGTGATCTGCACTCGGATACGGTGCGATCTTAACTGGGATACACTGTGATCTGTACTGGGATACTGAGCGATATGCCCTGGGATACAGTGTGATCTGCGCTGGGATATGGAATGATAACTACTGGGATACGGGTGATCTGCACTCAGATATGGAGCGATCTGCACTGGGATACGGAGCGAACTGTACTGGGATACGGAGCGATCTGATCTGGGCTATGGTGTGATCTGAACTGGAATATGGAGCGTTCTGAACTGGGATACGGTGTCATTTGCACTCAGACATGGAGCAATCTGCACTGGGATACGCAGTGATCTGCTAAAGGATATGGTATGATATACACTGGGATATGGAGCGATCTGTGCTTGGATACGGACTGATCAGTACTGGGATATGAGGTTATCTGCACTGCGATACAGAGTGATCTGCACTAAGAAATGGTGTGATCTGCGTTGGGATATGGAGTGATCTGTAATGGGATGTGGAGTGATCTGTAGTGGGATATGGAGCAATCTGCACTGGGATATGGAGCGATCTGTACTGGGATGTGTAGCGATCTGTATTGCGATACGGGGTGATCTGCACTGGAATATGGAGCAATCTGCACTGGGATATGGAGCGATCTGTAGTGGGATATGGAGCGAACTGCACTGGGATACGGAGCAATGTGCCCTGGGATATCGAGCGATATGTACCGGGATACGGACCGATCTGTTCTGGGATAAGGGGTGTTCTGAACTGGGATATGGTATGATCTGCACTGGGATCTGGTATGATCTGTACTGGGAAACGACATGATCTTTACTGGGATACAGAGTAATCTGCCCTGGGATACAGGGTGATCTGCTCTGGGATATGGGGTTATCTGCATTGCAATACATTGTGATCTGCACTTGGAAATGATGTGATCTGCCCTGGTACACGGAGTGATCTATACTGAGATATGGAGTGATCTGTACTAAGATATGATATAATCTGCACTGGGATATGGAGAGCTGTGTACTGGGATATGGTGTGATCTGCAATGGGATATGGGGTGATCTGTACTGGGATATGGAGCGATCTGCACTGGGATACGGCGTTATCTGAACTCCGATGCAGAGAGATCTGTACTGGGATACCGAACGATCTGCCAGGGGATACATTGTGATCTGTACTGGGATACGAAATGATAATAACTGGGATACGGGGTGATCTGCATTTGGAAATGGAGCGATCTGCACTGGGACAAGGAACGTTCTAATCTGGGGTACAGGGTGATCTGCACTGGGATATGGAGTGATCTGTACTGGCATAGGGAGTGATCTGTACTGAGAAATGGACTGATAAGTTCTGGGATATGGGGTTATCTGCTCTGCGATACATTGTGATCAGCAATGGAAAATGGTGTGATCTGCACTGGAACACGCAGTGATCTATAATAGGATATGGAGTGATCTGTACTGGGATACGGTGTGATCTGCACAGGGATATGGAGCAATCTGCACCGGGATACGGAGCAATCTACACCAGAATACGAAGCAATTTGCTCTGGGATATGGTGAAATTTGAACTGGGATACGGAGTGATCTGCAATGGGATACTGAGCAATCTGCACTGAGATATGGAGTGATCTGTACTGGGATACGGAGCAATATGTGCTGGGATACGGGGCAATCTGCACTGGGATATGCATCAATCTGCACTGGGATATGGAGCGATCTGTACTGGGATATGGAGCGAACTGCTCTGGGATATGGTGCAATCTGCATTGAGATACGGAGCGATCTGAACCGGGATACGGAGCGATCTGAACCGGTATACTGAGCAATCTGTACTGAGATACGGAGTGATCTGTACTGGGATACGGAGCAATATCTGCTGGTATACGGGGAAATCTGCACTGGGATATGCATCAATCTGCACTGGGATATGGAGCGATCTGTACTGGGATATGGAGTGAACTGCACTGGGATATGGTGCAACCTGCATTGAGATACGGGGTGATCTGAACCGGGATATGGAGCGATCTGAACCAGGATACGGAGCGATCTGTTCTGTGATAAGGGGTGTTCTGAACTGGGATACGGTATGATATGCAATGGGATCCGTTATGATCTGTACTGGGTAACGACATGCTCTTTACTGGGATACAGAGTGATCTGCCCTGGGATACAGGGTGATCTGGTCTGCGATACGGAGTAATCTGCAATCTGTTAAGGAGTGATCTGCACTAGGATATTGTGTGATATGCAATGGGATGTGGAGAGATCTGTACTGGGAAATGACTGATATGTACTGGGAAATGGGGCTATCTGCACTGGGATACGGAGTGATTTGCACTCGGATACGGTGTGATCTTAATTGCGATACGCTGTGATTTGTACTGGGATACTGAGCGATCTGCCCTGTGATACAGTGTGATCTGCACTGGGATACGAAATGATGATTACTGGGATACGGGTGAACTGCACTCAGATATGGAGCGATCTGCACTGGGATACGGAGCGATCTGATTTGAGCTATGGCGTGATCTGAACTGGAATATGGAGCGTTCTGAACTGGGATACGGTGTCATTTGCACTCAGAAATGGAGCAATCTGCACTGGGATACGGAGTGATCTGCTATTGGATATGGTATGATATACACTGGGATATGGAGCGATCTGTGCTTGAATACGGACTGATCAGTACTGGGATATGAGGTTATCTGCACTGCGATACAGAGTGATCTGCACTAAGAAATGGTGTGATCTGCGTTGGGATATGGATTGATCTGTAATGGGATGTGGAGTGATCTGTAGTGGGATATAGAGCAATCTGCACTAGGATATGGAGCGATCTGTACTGGGATGTGTAGCGATCTGTATTGCGATACGGGGTGATCTGCACTGGAATATGGAGCAATCTGCACTGGGATATGGAGCGATCTGTAGTGGGATATGGAGCGAACTGCACTGGGATACGGAGCAATGTGCCCTGGGATATCGAGCGATATGTACCGGGATACGGACCGATCTGTTCTGGGATAAGGGGTGTTCTGAACTGGGATATGGTATGATCTGCAGTGGGATCCGGTATGATCTGTACTGGGAAACGACATGATCTTTACTGGGATACAGAGTGATCTGCCCTGGGATACAGGGTGATCTTCTCTGGGATATGGAGTTATCTGCATTGCAATACATTGTGATCTGCACTTGGAAATAATGTGATCTGCCCTGGTACACGGAGTGATCTATACTGAGATATGGAGTGATCTGTACTCAGATATGGTGTAATCTGCACTGGGATATGGAGAGATGTGTACTGGGATATGGCGTGATCTGCAATGGGATATGGGGTGATCTGTACTGGGATATGGAGAGATGTGTACTGGGATATGGTGTGATCTGCAATGGGATATGGGGTGATCTGTACTGGGATATGGAGCGATCTGCACTGGGATACGGCGTTATCTGAACTCCGATGCAGAGAGATCTGTACTGGGATGCCGAGCGATCTGCCAGGGGATACATTGTGATCTGTACTGGGATATGAAGTGATAATAACTGGGATACGGGGTGATCTGCACTTGGAAATGGAGCGATCTGCACTGGGACACGGAACGATCTAATCTGGGGTACAGGGTGATCTGCACTGGGATATGGAGTGATCCGTACTGGGATAGGGAGTGATCTGTACTGAGAAACGGACTGATAAGTTCTGGGATATGGGGTTATCTGCTCTGCGATACATTGTGATCAGCAATGGAAAATGGTGTGATCTGCACTGGAACACGCAGTGATCTATAATAGGATATGGAGTGATCTGTCCTGGGATACGGTGTGATCTGCACGGGGATATGGAGCAATCTGCACCGGGATACGGAGCAATCTACACCAGAATACGAAGCAATTTGCTCTAGGATATGGTGTGATTTGACCTGGGATACGGAGTGATCTGCAATGGGATACTGAGCAATCTGCACTGAGATATGGAGTGATCTGTACTGGGATACGGAGCAATATGTGCTGGGATACGGGGCAATCTGCACTGGGATATGCATCAATCTGCACTGGGATATGGAGCGATCTGTACTGGGATATGGAGCGAACTGCTCTGGGATATGCTGCAATCTGCATTGAGATACGGAGCGATCTGAACCGGGATACGGAGCGATCTGAACCGGGATACTGAGCAATCTGTACTGAGATATGGAGTGATCTGTACTGGGATACGGAGCAATATGTGCTGGGATATGGGGCAATCTGCACTGGCATATGCATCAATCTGCACTGGGATATGGAGCGATCTGTACTGGGATATGGAGTGAACTGCACTGGGATATGGTGCAACCTGCATTGAGATACGGAGTGATCTGAACCGGGATATGGAGCGATCTGAACCAGGATACGGAGCGATCTGTTCTGTGATAAGGGGTGTTCTGAACTGGGATACGGTATGATGTGCAATGGGATCCGTTATGATCTGTACTGGGTAACGACATGCTCTTTACTGGGATACAGAGTGATCTGCCCTGGGATACAGGGTGATCTGGTCTGCGATACGGAGTAATCTGCAATCTGTTATGGAGTGATCTGCACTAGGATATTGTGTGATATGCAATGGGATGTGGAGAGATCTGTACTGGGAAATGACTGATATGTACTGGGAAATGGGGCTATCTGCACTGGGATACGGAGTGATCTGCACTCGGATACGGTGTGATCTTAACTGCGATACGCTGTGATTTGTACTGGGATACTGAGCGATCTGCCCTGTGATACAGTGTGATCTGCACTGGGATACGAAATGATAATTACTGGGATACGGGTGAACTGCACTCAGATATGGAGCAATCTGCACTGGGATACGGAGTGATCTGCTTTTGGATATGGTATGATATACACTGGGATATGGAGCGATCTGTGCTTGAATACGGACTGATCAGTACTGGGATATGAGGTTATCTGCACTGCGATACAGAGTGATCTGCACTAAGAAATGGTGTGAACT
Source organism: Isurus oxyrinchus (assembly GCA_026770705.1). Taxonomy (NCBI): domain Eukaryota; kingdom Metazoa; phylum Chordata; class Chondrichthyes; order Lamniformes; family Lamnidae; genus Isurus; species Isurus oxyrinchus. Next base: position 434,956 of record JANJGN010000034.1, read on the forward strand.
GCGTTGGGATATGGAGTGATCTGTAATGGGATGTGGAGTGATCTGTAGTGGGATATGGAGCAATCTGCACTGGGATATGGAGCAATCTGTACTGGGATGTGTAGCGATCTGTATTGCGATACGGGGTGATCTGCACTGGAATATGGAGCAATCTGCACTGGGATATGGAGCGATCTGTAGTGGGATATGGAGCGAACTGCACTGGGATACGGAGCAATGTGCCCTGGGATATCGAGCGATATGTACCGGGATACGGACCGATCTGTTCTGGGATAAGGGGTGTTCTGAATTGGGATATGGTATGATCTGCAGTGGGATCTGGTATGATCTGTACTGGGAAACGACATGATCTTTACTGGGATACAGAGTGATCTGCCCTGGGATACAGGGTGATCTGGTCTGGGATATGGAGTTATCTGCATTGCAATACATTGTGATCTGCACTTGGAAATGATGTGATCTGCCCTGGTACAGGGAGTGATCTATACTGAGATATAGAGTGATCTGTACTCAGATATGATGTAATCTGCTCTGGGATATGGAGAGATGTGTACTGGGATATGGCGTGATCTGCAATGGGATATGGGGTGATCTGTACTGGGATATGGAGAGATGTGTACTGGGATATGGTGTGATCTGCAATGGGATATGGGGTGATCTGTACTGGGATATGGAGCGATCTGCACTGGGATACGGCGTTATCTGAACTCCGATGCAGAGAGATCTGTACTGGGATACCGAGCGATATGCCAGGGGATACATTGTGATCTGTACTGGGATATGAAGTGATAATAACTGGGATATGGGGTGATATGTATCGATCTGTAGTGTGTTATGGAGCGAACTGCACTGGGATATGGAGCAATGTGCCCTGGGATATCGAGCGATATGTACCGGGATACAGACCGATCTGTTCTGGGATAAGGGGTGTTCTGAACTGGGATATGGTATGATCTGCACTGGGATCTGGTATGATCTGTACTGGGAAACGACATGATCTTTACTGGGATACAGAGTGATCTGCCCTGGGATATGGGGTGATCTGCTCTGTGATATGGGGTTATCTGCATTGAAATACGTTGTGATCGGCACTTGGAAATTATGTGATCCGCACTGGTATACGCAGTGATCTATACTCAGATACAGAGTGATCTGTACTTAGATATGGTGTAATCTGCACTGGGATATGAAGAGATCTGTACTTGGTTATGATGTGATCTGCAGTGGGATATGTGGTGGTCTGTACTGGGATATAGAGCGATCTGCAGTGGGAAATAGCATGATCTGAACTGGTATACAGAGCGATCTGTACTGAGATACGGAGCGATCTGTACTGGGATACGGAGCGATCTACACTGGGATATGGAGAGATGTGTACTGGGATATGGTGTGATCTGCAATGGGATATGGGGTGATCTGTACTGGGATATGGAGCGATCTGCACTGGGATACAGTGTGATCTGCGCTGGGATATGGAATGATAATTACTGGGATACGGGTGATCTTCACTCAGATATGGAGCGATCTGTACTGGGATACGGAGCGATCTGATCTGGGCTATGGTGTGATTTGAACTGGAATATGGAACGTTCTGAACTGGGATACGGTGTCATTTGCACTCAGACATGGAGCAATCTGCACTGGGATACGCAGTGATCTGCTAAGGATATGGTATGATATACACTGGGATATGGAGCGATCTGTGCTTGAATACGGACTGATCAGTACTGGGATATGAGGTTATCTGCACTGCGATACAGAGTGATCTGCACTAAGAAATGGTGTGATCTGCGTGGGGATATGGAGTGATCTGTAATGGGATGTGGAGTGATCTGTAGTGGGATATGGAGCAATCTGCACTGGGATATGGAGCGATCTGTACTGGGATGTGTAGCGATCTGTATTGCGATACGGGGTGATCTGCACTGGAATATGGAGCAATCTGCACTGGGATATGGAGCGATCTGTAGTGGGAGATGGAGCGAACTGCACTGGGATACGGAGCAATGTGCCCTGGGATATCGAGCGATATGTACCGGGATACGGACCGATCTGTTCTGGGATAAGGGGTGTTCTGAACTGGGATATGGTATGATCTGCAGTGGGATCCGGTATGATCTGTACTGGGAAACGACATGATCTTTACTGGGATACAGAGTGATCTGCCCTGGGATACAGGGTGATCTGCTCTGGGATATGGGGTTATCTGCATTGCAATACATTGTGATCTGCACTTGGAAATGATGTGATCTGCCCTGGTACACGGAGTGATCTATACTGAGATATGGAGTGATCTGTACTCAGATATGGTGTAATCTGCACTGGGATATGGAGACACGTGTACTGGGATATGGCGTGATCTGCAATGGGATATGGGGTGATCTGTACTGGGATATGGAGCGATCTGCAGTGGGAAATGGCATGATCTGAACTGGGATGCAGAGCGATCTGTACTGAGATACTGAGCGATCTGTACTGGGATACGGAGCGATCTACACTGGGATATGGAGAGATGTGTACTGGGATATGGTGTGATCTGCAATGGGATATGGGGTGATCTGTACTGGGATATGGAGCGATCTGCACTGGGATACGGCGTTATCTGAACTCCGATACAGAGAGATCTGTACTGGGATACCAAGCGATCTGCCAGGGGATACATTGTGATCTGTACAGGGATACGGAATGATAATAACTGGGATACGGGGTGATCTGCACTTGGAAATGGAGCGATCTGCACTGGGTCATGGAACGATCTAATCTGGGGTACAGGGTGATCTGCACTGCGATATGGAGTGATCTGTACTGGGATAGGGAGTGATCTGTACTGGGAAATAGACTGATATGTACTGGGAAATGGGGCTATCTGCACTGGGATACGGAGTGATCTGCACTCGGATACGGTGTGATCTTAACTGGGATACGCTGTGATCTGTACTGGGATACTGAGCGATCTGCCCTAGGGTACAGTGTGATCTGCAATGGGATACGGAATGATTATTACTGGGATACGGGTGATCTGCACTCAGATATGGAGCGATCTGCACTGGGATACGGAGCGATCTGTACTGGGATACGGAGCGATCTGATCTGGGCTATGGTGTGATCTGAACTGGAATATGGAGCGTTCTGAACTGGGATACGGTGTCATTTGCACTCAGACATGGAGCACTTGCACTGGGATACGCAGTGATCTGCTAAAGGATATGGTATGATATACACTGGGATATGGAGTGATCTGTGCTTGGATACGGACTGATCAGTACTGGGATATGAGGTTATCTGCACTGCGATACAGAGTGATCTGCACTAAGTAATGGTATGATCTGCGTTGGGATATGGAGTGATCTGTAATGGGATGTGGAGTGATCTGTAGTGGGATATGGAGCAATCTGCACTGGGATATGGAGCGATCTGTACTGGGATGTGTAGCGATCTGTATTGCGATACGGGGTGATCTGCACTGGAATATGGAGCAATCTGCACCGGGATATGGACCGATCTGTTCTGGGATAAGGGGTGTTCTGAACTGGGATATGGTATGATCTGCACTGGGATCTGGTATGATCTGTACTGGTAAACGACATGATCTTTACTGGGATACAGAGTGATCTGCCCTGGGATACAGGGTGATCTGCTCTGGGATATGGGGTTATCTGCATTGCAATACATTGTGATCTGCACTTGGAAATGATGTGATCTGCCCTGGTACACGCAGTGATCTATACTGAGATATGGAGTGATCTGTACTAAGATATGGTGTAATCTGCACTGGGATATGAAGAGATCTGTACTTGGATAAGGTGTGATCTGCAGTGGGATATGTGGTTGTCTGTTCTGGGATATACAGTGATCTGCAATGGGAAATGGTATGATCTGAACTGGGATACAGAGCGATCTGTACTGAGATACGGAGCGATCTGTACTGAAATACGGAGCAATCTACATTGGGATATGGAGAGATGTGTACTGGGATATGGTGTGATCTGCAATGGGATATGGGGTGATCTGAACTCCGATACAGAGAGATCTGTACTGGGATACCGAGCGATCTGGCAGGGGATACATTGTGATCTGTACTGGGATACAGAATGATAATAACTGGGAAAATGGGTGATCTGCACTTGGAAATGGAGCGATCTGCACTGGGACACGGAACGATCTAATCTGGGGGACAGGGTGATCTGTACTGGGATAGGGAGTGATCTGTACTGAGAAATGGACTGATAAGTACTGGGATATGGGGTTATCTGCCCTGCGATACATTGTGATCAGCAGTGGAAAATGGTGTGATCTGTACTGGGATACGGTGTGATCTGCACGGGGTTATGGAGCAATCTGCACTGGGATACGGAGCAATCTACACCAGAATACGAAGCAATTTGCTCTGGGATATGGTGTGATTTGAACTGGGATATGGAGTGATCTGCAATGGGATACTGAGCAATCTGTACTGAGATACGGAGTGATCTGTACTGGGATACGGAGCAATATGTGCTGGGATACGGGGCAATCTGCACTGGGATATGCAGCAATCTGCACTGGGATATGGATCGATCTGTACTGGGATATGGAGTGAACTGAACTGGGCTATGGTGCAATCTGCATTGAGATATGAAGCGATCTGAACTGGGATACGGAGTGATCTGAACTGGGATATGGAGCGATCTGTTCTGTGATAAGGGGTTTTCTGAACTGGGAATGGTATGATCTGCAATGGGATCCGTTATGATCTGTCCTGGGTAACGACATGATCTTTAATGGGATACAGAGTGATCTGCCCTGGAATACAGGGTCATCTGGTCTGCGATACGGAGCAATCTGCAATGGGTTATGGAGTGATCTGCACTGGGATATTGTGTGATATGCAATGGGATGTGGAGAGATCTGTACTGGGAAATAGACTGATATGTACTGGGAAATGGGGCTATCTGCACTGGGATACGGAGTGATCTGCACTCGGATGCGGTGTGATCTTAACTGGGATATGCTGTGATCTGTACTGGGATACTGAGCAATCTGCCCTGGGATACAATGTGATCTGCACTGGGATACGGAATGAAAATTACTGGGATACGGGTGATCGGCACTCAGATATGGAGCAATCTACACTGGGATACGGAGCGATCTGTACTGGGATACGGAGCGATCTGATCTGGGCTATGGTGTGATCTGAACTGGGATATGGAGTGTTCTGAACTGGGATACGGTGTCATTTGCACTCAGACATGGAGCAATCTGCACTGGGATACGGAGTGATTTGCTATTGGATATGGTATGATATACACTGGGATATGGAGCGATCTGTACTTGGACACGGACTGATCAGTACTGGGATATGAGGTTATCTGCACTGCGATACAGAGTGATCTGCACTATAATACGGTGGGATATGCACTTGGATATGGGTCAATCTGTACTGGGACATGGAGCGATCTCCACTTGGATACGGATTGATCTGTACACAGATATGGACTGATAAGTACTGGGATATGGGGTTATCTGCACTACGATACTGAGTGATCTGCACTAGGAAATGGTGTGATCTGCATTGGGTCACACAGTGATCTATACTGGGATATGGAGTGATCTGTACTGGGATGCGGAGTGATCTGCACTGGGATATGGAGCAATTTGCAATGGGATACGGAGCAATCTGCACTGGGATATGGAGCAATCTGCACGGGGATACGTAGTGATCTGTAGTGGGATAGGGGGTGATCTGCACTGGGTACGGAGCGATCTGTTCTGGGATACGGAGCGATTTGTACAGGGATACGTGGTGTTCTGAGCTGGGATATAGTGTGATCTGTACTGCGATACAGAGTGATCTGCCCTGGGATACACGGAGAGCGCTTCTGTGATACGAAGCGATCTTCACTGGCATATGGATTGATAAGTACTGGGATAAGGGGTTATCTGCACTGCTATTTGGAGTGATCTGCACTAAGAAATGGTGTGAACTGCATTGGGATCTGGAGTGATCTCTATTGGGATATGGAGTGATCTGTATTGGGATACGATGTGATCAGCAGAGTGATTTGGGGTGATCTATCCTGGGTTACGGAGCGATCTGAACTTGGATACGGAGCTATCTGCCCTGCTGTACAGAGTGATCTGCACTAGGAAATGGTGTGATCTGCAATGGGTCACGCAGTGAACTGAACTAGGATATGGAGCAATCTGTTCTGGGATAAGGGGTGTTCTGAACTGGGATACGTAGTGATCTGTACTGGGAAACAAAATGATCTTTACTGGGATACAGAGTAATCTGCCCTTGGCTACAAGGTGATCTGCTCTGGGATACAGAGGGATCTGCACTGGGATACGGAGTGATCTGCACTGGGATATGGTGTGATATGCACTGGGATGTGGAACGATCTGCATTGGGATACGGGGCGATCTGCAGTGGAATATGGAGCAATCTGCACTGGGATATGGAGCGATATGTCCCGGGATACGGACCGATCTGTTCTGGGATAAGGGGTGTTCTGAACTGGGATATGGTATGATCTGCACTGGGATCCAATATGATCTGTACTGGGAAACAACATGATCTTTCCTGGGATACAGAGTGATCTGCCCTGGGATACAGGGTTATCTGCTCTGAGATATGGGTTATCTGCATTGCAATACGTTGTAATCTGCACTTGGAAATGATGTGCTCTGCACTGGTACACGCAGTGATCTATACTGAGATATGGAGTGATCTGTACTTTGATACGGTGTAATCTGCACTGGGATATGAAGAGATCTGTACTTGGATATGGTCTGATCTGCAGAGGGATATTTGGTGGTCAGTACTGGGATATAGAGCGATCTGCAATGGGATATGGAGAGATCTGTAGTGGGATATGGTGTGATCTGCAGTGGGATATGGAGAGATCTGCACTGGGATATGGAGCGATCTACACTGGGATATGGAGAGATCTGTACTGGGATATGTTGTGATCTGCAGTGGGATATGGGGTGATCTGTACTGGGATATGGAGCGATCTGCACTGGGATGCAGCTTGATCTGAACTCGGATACAGAGAGATGTGTAGTGGGATACCGAGCAATCTGCCATGGGATACATTGTGATCTGTACTGGGATACGGAATGATAATTACTGGGATACGGGGTGATTTGCACTTGGAAATGGAGCGATCTGCACTGGGACACTGAACGATCTGAACTGGGGTACAGGGCGATCTGCAATGGGAAATGGTATGATCTGAACTGGGATACAGAGCGATCTGTACTGGGAAACGGAACAATCTGCACTGGGATATGGAGAGATCTGCACTGGGATATGGTGCGATCTACACTGGGATATGGAGAGATCTGTACTGGGATATGGAGTGATCTGCAGTGGGATATGGGGTGATCTGTACTGGGATATGGAGCGATCTACACTGGGATATGGAGAGATCTGTAGTGGGATATGGTGTGATCTGTACTGAAAAATGGAACGATCTACACTGGGATATGGAGAGATCTGCACTGGGATATGGAGCGATCTACACTGGGATATGGAGAGATCTGTACTGGGATATGTTGTTATCTGCAGTGGGATATGGGGTGATCTGTACTGGGATATGGAGCGATCTACACTGGGTAATGGAGAGATCTGTAGTGGGATATGGTGTGATCTGCAGTGGGATAGGGGGTGATCGGTACTGTGATACGGAGCAATCTAAACTGGGATATGGAGAGATCTGTACTGGGATATGGTGTGATCTGCAGTGTGATTTGGGGTGATCTATCCTGGGATACGGAGCGATCTGAATTTGGATACGGAGCTATCTGCACTGTGATACAGAGTGATCTGCACTAGGAAATGGTGTGATCTGCAATGGGTCACGCAGTGATCTATACTGGGATACGGAGTAAACTGAACTGGGATACGGAGCGATCTGTTCTGGGATAAAGGGTGTTCTGAACTGGGATACGGTGTGATCTGTACTGGGAAACGACATGATCTTTACTGGGATACAGAGTAAACTGCCCTGGGCTACAACATGATCTGCTCAGGGATACAGAGGGTTCTGCGCTGGGAAATGGAGTGATCTGCATTGGGATATGGTGTGATATGCACTGGGATGTGGAGCTATCTGTATTGGGATACAGGGTGATCTGCACTGGGATATGGAGCATTTCACACTGGGATACGGTGTGATTTGAACTGGGATACGGAGTGATCCGCAATGGGATACAGAGCAATCTGCACTGAGATACGGAGCGATCTGTACTGGGATACAGAGTGATCTGTACTGGGATATGGAGAGATCTGCACTGGGATATGGAGCATTCTGTACTGGGATATGGACCGAACAGCACTGGGATATAGAGCAATCTGCATTGGGATGTGGAGCGATCTGAACCAGGATACGGAGCGATCTAAACGAGGATACGGAGTGATCTGTTCTGGGATAAGGAGTGTTCTGAACTGGGATATGGTATGATCTGCACTGGGATCCGTTATGATCTGTACTGGGAAATGACATGATCTTTACTGGGATACAGAGTGTTCTGCCTGGGATACAGGGTGATCTGCTTTAGGATGCGGAATGATCTGCAATGGGATACAGAGTGATCCGCACTGGGATGTGGTGTGATATGCAATTGGATGTGGAGGGATCCGTACTGGGAAACAGACTGATATGTACTAGGATATGGGGCTATCTGTACTGGGATATGGAGTGATCTGCACTCGGATACGGTGTGATCTTAACTGGGATACGGAGTGATCTGTACTGGGATATGGAGTGATCAGCACTGGGATACAGTGTGATCTGCACAGGGATATGGAATGATAATTACTGGGATACGGGGTGATCTGCATTCAGATATGGAGTGATCTGCACTGGGATATGAAGCGATCTGAACTGGAATACGGAGCGATTTGAACTGGGCTATGGTGTGATCTGAACTGGGATATGGAGCGGTCTGAACTGGGATACAGGGTGATCTGCACTCAGACATGGAGCAATCTCCACTAGGATATGGAATGATCTGCTATTGGATATGGTGTGATATACACTGGGCTACGGAGCGATCTGTACTTGGATACGGACTGATAAGTACTGGGATATGGGGTTATCGGCACTGCGATATGGAGTGATCTGCAATATGATACGGTGGGATGTGCACTGGGATATGGGTCAATCTGTACTGGGATACGGAGCGATATGCACTTGGATACGGAATGATCTGTACTCGGATATGGACGGATAAGTACTGGGATATGGGGTTATCTGCACTGTGATACTGAGTGATCTGCACTAGGAAATGGTGTGATCTGCATTGGGTCACGCAGTGATCTATACTAGGATACGGAGAGATCTGTACTGGGATATGGAGCATTCTGCACTGGGATACGGAGCGATCTGTACTGGGATAGGGAGTGATCTGCACTGGGTACAGAGCGATCTGTACTGGGATACGGGGCGATCTGTACCAGGTTACGGGGTTTTCTGAGCTGGGATATTGTGTGATCTGTACTGCGATACAGAGTGATCTGCCCTGGGATATACGGTGATCTGCACTGTGATAAGAAGCGATCTTCACTGCCATATGGATTGTTAAGTACTGGGATAAGTGGTTATCTGCACGGCTATATGGAGTGATCTGCACTAAGAAATAGTGTGATCTGCATTGGGATATGGAGTGATCTCTATTGGGATATGGAGTGATCTGTACTGGGATATGATGTGATCTGCACTGTGATTTGGGGTGATCTATCCTGGGATACGCAGCGATCTGAACCAGGATATGGAGCGATCTAAACCAGGATATGGAGTGATCTGTTCTGGGATAAGGAGTGTTCTGAACTGGGATACGGTAGGATCTGCACTGGGATCTGGTATGAGCTGTACTGGGAAATGACATGATCTTTACTGGGATACAGAGTGATCTGCCCTGGGATACAGGGTGATCTGCTCTGGGATATGGGGTTATCTGCATTGCAATACGTTGTGATCTGCACTGGGAAATGATGTGATCTGCATGGGTACATGCAGTCATCTATACTGAGATATGGAGTGATCTGTACTTTGATACGGTGTAATCTGCATTGGGATATGAAGTGATCTGTACTTGGATATGGTGTGATCTGCAGTGGGATATGGAGTGCTCTGTACTGGGATATGTATGATCTGAACTGGAATACAGAGCGATCTGTACTGGGATATGGAGCAAGCTGTACTGGGATACGGAATGATCTACACTGGGATATGGAGAGATCTGTACTGGGATATGGAGTGATCTACGCTGGGATATGGAGAGATCTGTACGGGGATATGGTGTGATCTGCAGTGGGATATGGGGTGAGCTGTACTGGGATATGGAGAGATATGTACTGGGATACCGAGCGATCTGCCATGGGATACATTGTGATCTGTACTGGGATACGGAATGATAATTACTGGGATACAATGTGATCTGCACTTGGAAATGGAGCAATCTGCACTGGGACATGAAAAGATCTGAACTGGGGTACAGGGTAATCTGCGCTAGGATATGGAGCAATCTGCACCAGGATACGGAGCCATCTGCAACGGAATACAAAGCAATTCACACTGGGATACGGTGTGATTTGAACTGGGATACGGAGTGATCTGCAATGGGACACAGAGCAATCTGTACTGGGATATGGAGCGATCTGCCCTGGGATACAGTGTGATCTGCTTTGGGATACGGAATGATAATTACTGGGATACGGGGTGATCTGCATTCAGATATGGAGTGATCTGCACTAGGATATGAAGCGATCTGAACTGGGATACGGAGTGATCTGAACTGGGCTATGGTGTGATCTGAACTGGGATATGGAGCGGTCTGAACTGGGATACAGGGTGATCTGCACTCAGACACGGAGCAATCTCCACTGGGATATGGAGTGATCTGCTATTGGATATGGTGTGATATACACTGGGCTACGGAACAATCTGTACTTGGATACGGACTGATAAGTACTGGGATATGGGGTTATCGGCACTGCGATACGGAGTGATCTGCAATATGATACGGTGGGATGTGCTCTGGGATATGGGTCAATCTGTACTGGGATATGGAGCGATATGCACTTGGATATGGATTGATCTGTACTCGGATATGGACTGATAAGTACTGGGATATGGGGTTATCTGCACTGCGCTACTGAGTGATCTGCACTAGGAAATGGTGTGATCTGCATTGGGTCACGCAGTGATCTATACTGGGATACGGAGAGATCTGTACTGGGATATGGAGCAATATGCACTGGGATATGGAGCATTCTGCACTGGGCACGGAGCGATCTGTACTGGGATACGGAGCGATCTGTACCGGGTTAAGGGGTTTTCTGAGCTGGGATATTGTGTGATCTGTATTGCGATACAGAGTGATCTGCCCTGGGATATACAGTGATCTGCACTGTGATAAGAAGCGATCTTCACTGGCATATGGATTGATAAGTACTGGGATAAGTGGTTATCTGCATGGCTATATGGAGTGATCTGCACTAAGAAATGGTGTGATCTGCACTGGGATATGGAGCGATCTGTACTGGGATATGGAGCGAACTGCACTGGGATATGGAGCAATCTGCATTGGGATAGGGAGCGATCTGAACCGGGATATGGAGCGATCTAAACCGGGATATGGAGCGATCTGTTCTGGGATAAGGAGTGTTCTGAACTGGGATATGGTATGATCTGCAGTGGGATCCGTTATGATCTGTACTGGGAAACGACATGATCTTTACTGGGATACAGAGTGATCTGCCCTGGGATACAGGGTGATCTGCTCTAGGATGCGGAACGATCTGCTATGGGATACAGAGTGATCTGCACTGGGATGTGGTGTGATATGCAATTGGATGTGGAGAGATCTGTCCTGGGAAACAGCCTGCTATGTACTGGGATATGGGGCTATCTGTACTGGGATAAGGAGTGATCTGCACTCGGATATGGTGTGATCTTAACTGGGATACGGAGTGATCGGTACTGGGATACGGAGCAATCTGCCCTGGGATACGGAGTGATCTGTACTCGGATATGGACTGATAAGTACTGGGATATGGGGTTATCTGCACTGTGATACTGAGTGATCTGCACTAGGAAATGGTGTGATCTGCATTTGGTCACACAATGATCTATAATGGGATACGGACAGATATGTACTGGGATATGGAGTGATCTGCACTGGGATATGGAGCAATTTGCACTGGGATACGGAGCAATCTGCACTTGGATATGGAGCATTCTGCACTGGTATACGGAGTGATCTGTACTAGGATATGGAGTGATCTGCAAAGGGTACGGAGCGATCTGTACTGGGATACCGAGCGATCTGCCATGGGATACATTGTGATCTGTACTGGGATACGGAATGATAATTACTAGGATACAATTGAACTGCACTTGGAAATGGAGCGATCTGCACTGGGACATGAAAAGATTTGAACTGGGGTACAGGGTAATCTGCGCTGGGATATGGAGCAATCTGCACCGGGATACGGAGCCATCTGCAACGGAATACAAAGCAATTCACACTGGGATACGGTGTGATTTGAACTGGGATACGGAGTGATCTGCAATGGGATACAGAGCAATCTGTACTGGGATATGGAGCGATCTGCCCTGGGATACAGTGTGATCTGCACTGGGATACGGGGTGATCTGCATTCAGATATGGAGCGATCTGCACTTGGATATGAAGCGATCTGAACTGGGATACGGAGTGATCTGAACTGGGCTATGGTGTGATCTGAACTGGGAAATGGAGCGGTCTGAACTGGGATACAGGGTGATCTGCACTCAGACATGGAGCAATCTCCACTGGGATATGGAGTGATCTGCTATTGGATATGGTGTGATATACACTGGGCTACGGAGCGATCTGTACTTGGATACGGACTGATAAGTACTGGAATATGGGGTTATCGGCACTGCGATACGGAGTGATCTGCAATATGATACGGTGGGATGTGCTCTGGGAATTGGGTCAATCTATACTGGGATATGGAGCGATATGCACTTGGATACGGATTGATCTGTACTCGGATATGGACTGATAAGTACTGGGATATGGGGTTATCTGCACTGCGATACTGAGTGATCTGCACTAGGAAATGGTGTGATCTGCTTTGGGTCACGCAATGATCTATACTGGGATACAGAGAGATCTGTACTGGGATATGGAGCAATATGCACTGGGATATGGAGCATTCTGCACTGGGTACGGAGCGATCTGTACTGGGATACGGAGCGATCTGTACCGGGTTACGGGGTTTTCTGAGCTGGGATATTGTGTGATCTGTACTGCAATACAGAGTGATCTGCCCTGGGATATACGGTGATCTGCACTGTGATAAGAAGTGATCTTCACTGGCATATGGATTGATAAGTACTGGGATAAGTGGTTATCTGCATGGCTATATGGAGTGATCTGCACTAAGAAATGGTGTGATCTGCATTGGGATATGGAGTGATCTCTATTGGGATATGGAGTGATCTGTACTGGGATACGATGTGATCTGCAGTGTGATTTGGGGTGATCTATCCTGGGATACGCAGCGATCTGAACCGGGATATGGAGCGATCTAAACCGGGATACGGAGCGATCTGTTCTGGGATAAGGAGTGTTCTGAACTGGGATACGGTAGGATCTGCACTGGGATCTGGTATGATCTGTACTGGGAAACGACATGATCTTTACTGGGATACAGAGTGATCTGCCCTGGGATACAGGGTGATCTGCTCTGGGATATGGGGTTATCTGCATTGCAATACGTTGTGATCTGCACTGGGAAATGATGTGATCTGCACGGGTACACGCAGTCATCTATACTGAGATACGGAGTGATCTGTACTTTGATACGGTGTAATCTGCATTGGGATGTGAAATGATCTGTACTTGGATATGGTGTGATCTGCAGTGGGATATGGGGTGGTCTGTACTGGGATTTGGAGCGATCTTCAATGGGATATGGTATGATCTGAACTGGAATACAGAGCGATCTGTACTGGGATATGGACCGATCTGTACTGGGATATGGAATGATCTACACTGGGATATGGAGGGATCTGTACTGGGATATGGAGCGATCTGTACTGGGATATGGAATGATCTACACTGGGATATGGAGGGATCTGTACTGGGATATGGAGCGATCTACACTGGGATATGGAGAGATCTGTACGGGGATATGGTGTGATCTGCAGTGGGATATGGGGTGAGCTGTACTGGGATATGGAGAGATCTGTACTGGGATACCGAGTGATCTGCCATGGGATACATTGTGATCTGTACTGGGATACAGAATGATAATAACTGGGATACAATCTGATCTGCACTTGGAAATGGAGCGATCTGCACTGGGACATGAAAAGATCTGAACTGGGGTACAGGATAATCTGCGCTGGGATATGGAGCAATCTGCACCAGGATACGGAGCCATCTGCAATGGAATACAAAGCAATTCGCACTGGGATACGGTGTGATTTGAACTGGGATACGGAGTGATCTGCAATGGGATACAGAGCAATCTGTACTGGGATATGGAGCAATCTGCACTGGGATATGGAGCGATCTGTACTGGGATATGGAGCGAACTGCACTGGGATATGGAGCAATCTGCATTGGGATGCGGAACGATCTGAACCGGGATATGGAGCGATCTAAACCGGGATACAGAGCGATCTGTTCTGGGATAAGGAGTGTTCTGAACTGGGATATGGTATGATCTGCAGTGGGATCTGTTATGATCTGTACTGGGAAACGACATGATCTTTACTGGGATACAGAGTGATCTGCCCTGGGATACAGGGTGATCTGCTCTAGGATGCGGAACGATTTGCTATGGGATACAGAGTGATCTGCACTGGGATGTGGTGTGATATGCAATTGGATGTGGAGAGATCTGTCCTGGGAAACAGCCTGATATGTACTGGGATATGGGGCTATCTGTACTGGGATAAGGAGTGATCTGCACTCGGATATGGTGTGATCTTAACTGGGATACGGAGTGATCGGTACTGGGATACGGAGCGATCTGCCCTGGGATACGGAGTGATCTGTGCTCGGATATGGACTGATAAGTACTGGGATATGGGGTTATCTGCACTGCGATACTGAGTGATCTGCACTAGGAAATGGTGTGATCTGCATTTGGTCACACAGTGATCTATACTGGGATACGGACAGATATGTACTGGGATATGGAGTGATCTGCACTGGGATATGGAGCAATTTGCCCTGGGATACGGAGCAATCTGCACTTGGATATGCAGCATTCTGCACTGGTATACGGAGTGATCTGTACTAGGATATGGAGTGATCTGCAAAGGGTACGGAGCGATCTGTACTGGGATACGGAGTGATCTGTACTGGGATACAGAGCGATCTGTACCAGGATACGGGGTGTTCTGAGCTGGGATATAGTGTGATCTGTACGGCGATACAGAGTGATCTGCCCTGGGATACATGCTGATCTGCACTGTGATACGAAGCGATCTTCACTGGGATATGGATTGATAAGTACTGGGATAAGGGGTTATCTGCACTGCGATATGGTGTGATCTGCATTGGCATATGGAATGATCTGTATTGGGATATGGAGTGATCTGTATTTGGATACGATGTGATCTGCAGTGTGATTTGGGGTGATCTATCCTGGGATACGGAATGATCTGTACTGGGATGTGGAGTGATCTGCACCTGGATATGGAGTGACCTGCACTTGGATATGGAGCAATCTGCACTGGGATACGGAGCGATCTGCACTGGGATATGGAGCAATCGGCACTGGGATATGGAGCGATCTGCACAGGGATACGGAGCAATCTGCCCTGGGATATGGAGCGATCTGCACTGGGATATGCAGCAATCTGCACGGGGATATGGACTGATCTGCACTGGGATATGGAGTGATCTGCACTTGGATACGGAGCAATCTGCATTGGGATATGGTGCGATCTGCACTGGGATACGGAGTGATCTGCACTGGGATACGGAGTGATCTGCACTTGGATACGGAGCAACCTGCACTGGGATACGAAACGATATGAACTGGGATACAGACGGATCTGCACTGGGTTACAGAGCGATCTGCACTTGGAAACAAAGCAATCTGCACTTGGATACGGAGCGATCTGAACTGGGATACGGACGGATCTGCACTGTGATACACAGCGATTTGCCCTGGGATACGGAGCCATCTGCACTGGGATATGGAGTGATCTGCACTGGGATACGGAGCGATCTGAACTGGGATATGGAGCAATCTGTTCCTGGATATGTGCTATTCTGAACTGGGATATGGTGTGATCTGTACTGCGATACAGAGCAATCTGCCCTGAGATGCAGGGTGATCAGCACTGGGATACGGAGTGTTCTGTACTGGGAAACGGACTGATAAGTACTGGGATATGGGGTTATTTGCATAGTGATACATTGTGATCTGCAGTAGGAAATGGTGTGATCTGCACTGGGACACGCAGTGATCTATACAGGGAGACGGAGTGATCTGTACTGGGGTACGGTATGATCTGCACTGGGATGTGGAGAGATCTGTACTGGGATATGGTGTGATCTGCACTGGGATATGTGGTGATCAGTACTGGGATATGGAACGATATGCACTGGGTTACGCAGTGATCTATACTGGAAAACAGACTGCTAAGTCCTGGGATATTGAGACATCTGCATAGCGATACATTGTGATCTGCACCGGGAAATGGTGTGATCTGCACTGGGACACGCAGTGATCTATACTGGGATACAGAGTGAACTGTACACGGGTACGGTGTGATCTGCACTGGGATGTGGAGAGATCTGTACTGGGATACGGTGTGATCTGCAGTGGGATATGGGGTGATCTGTATTGGGATATTGGAGCAAACTGCACTGGGATACGCAGTGATCTGTACTGGGAAACGGACTGATAAGTCCTGGGATATGGGGTTACCTGCATAGCGCTACATTGTGATCTGCACCGGGAAATGGTGTGATCTGCACTGGGACACACAGTGATCTATACTGGGATATGGAGTGATCTGTACTGGGGTACGGTGTGATCTGTACTGGGATATGGAGTGATCTGCACTGGAATACGATGTGATCTGCAGTGTGATTTGGGGTGATCTGCACTGGGATACGGAGCGATCTGAACTTGGATACAGAGCTATCTGCACTGGGATAGGGAGCAATCTGTACTGGGATACGGAGTGATCTGATCTGGGATGCGGATCAATCTGTACAGGGATACGAATCGATCTGCTCTGGGATATGGAGCGATCTGCACTGGGATACGGAGTGATCTGTACTGGGATGTGGAGTGATCTGCACTTGGAAACGGAGCGATCTGCACTGGGATATGCAGCAATCTGCCCTGGGATATGGAGCGATCTGCACTGGGATACGGAATGATCTGTACTGGGATGTGGAGTGATCTGCACTTGGAAACGGAGTGACCTGCACTTGGATATGGAGCAATCTGCACTGGGATACGGAGCGATCTGCACTGGGATACGGAGCGATCTGCACTGGGATACAGAGCAATCTGCACTGGGATACGGAGCGATCTGCACTGGGATATAAAGCAATCTGCACTGGGATATGGAGTGATCTGCACTGGGATATGGAGTGATCTGCACTTGGATACGGAGCAATCTGCACTGGGATATGGTGCGATCTGCCCTGGGATACGGAGTGATCTGCACTTTGATACGGAGTGATCTGCACTTGAATATGGAGCAATCTGCACTGGGATACGAAGCAATTTGAACTGGGATACGGACGGATCTGCACTGGGATACGGAGCGATCTGCGCTTGGAAACAAAGCAATCTGCACTTGGATACGGAGCGATCTGAACTGGGATACGGATGGATATGCACTGTGATACAGAGCGATTTGCCCTGGGATACGGAGCGATCTGCTCTGGGATATGGAGTGATCTGTACTCGGATACGGAGCCATCTGCACTGGGATATGGAGTGATCTGCACTGGGATATGGAGCGATCTGAACTGGGATATGGAGCAATCTGTTCCTCGATATGTGCTATTCTGAACTGGGATATGGTGTGATCTGTACTGCGATACAGAGCAATCTGCCCTGAAATGCAGGGTGATCAGCACTGGGATACGGAGTGATCTGTACTGGGAAACGGACTGATAAGTACTGGGATATGGGTTATTTGCATAGTGATACATTGTAATCTGCAGTAGGAAATGGTGTGATCTGCACTGGGACACGCAGTGATCTGTACTGGGAGATGGAGTGATCTGTACTGGGGTACGGTGTGATCTGCACTGGGATGTGGAGAGATCTGTACTGGGTTACGCAGTGATCTATACTGGGAAACGGACTGATAAGTCCTGGGATATGGAGTCATCTGCATAGCGATACATTGTGATCTGCACCGGGAAATGGTGGGATCTGCAAAGGGACATGCAGTGATCTATACTGCGATACGGAGTGATCTGTACACGGGTATGGTATGATCTGCACTGGAATGTGCAGAGATCTGTACTTGGATACGGTGTGATCTGCAGTGGGATATGCGGTGATCTGTACTGGGATATTGGAGCAATCTGCACTGGGATACGCAGTGATCTGTACTGGGAAACGGACTGATAATTCCTGGGATATGGAGTTATCTGCATAGCGATACGTTGTGATCTGCACCAGGAAATAGTGTGATCTGCACTGGGACACGCAGTGATCTGTACTGGGATATGGAGTGATCTGTACTGGGGTACGGTGTGATCTGTAGTGGGACACGGAGAGATCTGAACTGGGATACAGAGCGATCTGCACTGGGATATGGAGAGATCTGTACTGGTATACAGTGCGATCTGCAGTGTGATATGTGGTGATCTGTACTGGGATATGGAGCGATCTGCACTGGGAAACGGGATGATCCGCACTGGGATACGGAGCATTCTGAACTGGGATACGGAGCGATCTGTACCGGAATACAGGGTGTTCTGAACTGCGATAAGGAGTGATCTGCATTGGTATCTGTTATGATGTGTACTGGGATACGACATGATCTGCACTGGGATGCAGAGCGATCTGCCCTGGGAGACAGGGTGATCTGCACTGGGATACGGAGCAATCTGCAATGGGATACAGAGTGATCTGCACTCGGATATGGTGTGATATACAATGGGATGTGGAGCGATCTGTACTGGGAAACAGACTGATATGTACTGGGATATTGGGTTATCTGCATTGGGATACGGAGTGATCTGCACTCGGATACGATGCGGTTTTAACTGGGATATGGAGTGATCTATACTGGGATACGGAGCGATCTGCCCTGGGATACAGTGTGATCTACACTGCGATACGGAATGATAATTACTGGGATCTGGCTGATCTTCACTCAGATATGGAGTGATCTGCAATGGGATACAGAGCGATATGAACTGGGATTTGGAGCCATCTGTACTGGAATACAGGGTGTTCTGAACTGGTATACGGAGTGATCTGCACTGGGATCTGTCATGATGTGTACTGGGATACGACATGATCTGTATTGGGATGCAGAGCGATCTGCCCTGGGATACAGGGTGATCTGCACTGGGATACAGAGTGATCTGCACTGGGATAGGAGTGATCTGAACTGGGATAAGGTGTGATATGCACTTGGATATGGAGTGATCTGAACTTGGATACGGACTGATAAGTACTCAGATATGGGGTTATCTGCACTGCGATACGGAATGATCTGCAATAGGAAATGGTGTGATCTTCACTGGGACATGCAGTGATCTATACTGGGATATGGAGTGATCTATACTGGGGTATGGTGTGATCTGCACTGGGATATGGAGAGATCTGTACTGGGATATGGTGTGATCTGCACTGGGATATGGGGTGATCTGAACTGGGATATGGAGCAATCTGCACTGGGATACGGAGCGATTTGAACTGGGAAACAATGCGATCTGTTCTGGGATAAGGGGTGTTCTGAACTGGGATACGGTATGATCTGCACTGGGATCCGTTATGATCTGTACTGGGAAACAACAGGATCTTTACTGGGATACAGAGTGATCTGCCCTGGGATACAGGGTGATCTGCTCTGGGATACAGAGCGATCTGCAATGGGATACGGAGTGATCTGCACTCGCCTATGGTGTGATTTACAATGGGATGTGGAGCGATCTGTACTGGGAAACAGACTGATATGTACAGGGATATGGAGTGATCTGCACTCGGCTACGGTGTGGTCTTAACTGGGATACGGAGTGATCGGTACTGGGATACAGAGCGATCTGCCCTGGGATACAGTGTAATCTGCACTGGGATACGGAATGATAATTACTGGGATCCGGCTGCTCCGCACTCAGATATGGAGTGATCTGCACTGGGATATGGAGCGATCTGAAGTGGGATATGGAACGGTCTGACCTGGGATACAGGGTGATCTGCACTCAGACATGGAGCAATCTGCACTGGGATACGGAGCGATCTGCACTCGGATAGGGTGTAATTTGATCTGGGATATGGAGTGTTCTGCAATGGGATACAGAGCAATCTGCACTGGGATACGGAGCGATCTGTACTTGGATACGGGGCGATCTGTACTGGGATAATGAGCAATCTGCACTGGGATACAGCACGATCTGTACTGGGATGCGGTGTGATCTGTACTGGGATATGGAGCGATCTGCACTGGGATATGGAGCAATCTGTACTGGGATATGGAGCAATCTGCATTGGGATACGGAGCGACCTGAACCAGGATACAGAGCGATCAGATCTGGGATAAGGGGTGTTCTGAACTGGGAAACGGTATGATCTGCATTGGGATCCGATATGATCTGTACTGGGAAGCGACATGATCTTTACTGGGATACAGAGTGAGCTGCACTGGGATACAGGGTGATCTGCTCTGGGATACGGAGCAATCTGCAATGGGATAAGGAGTGATCTGCACTCGGATATGGTGTGATATACAATTTGATGTGGAGCGATCTGTACTGGGAAACAGACTGATATGCAGTGGGATATGGGATTATCTGCACTGGGATACGGAGTGAGCTGCACTCGGATACGGTGTGGTCTTAACTGGGATACGGAGTGATCTGTACTGGGATACGGAGCGATCTGCCCTGGGATACAGTGTGATCTGCACTGGGATACGGAATGATTATTACTGGGATCCGGCTGATCTGCACTCAGATATGGAGCGATCTGCACTGGGATACTGAGCGATCTGAACTGCGATATGGAGTGGTCTGAACTGGGATACAGGGTGATCTGCACTCAGACATGGAGCAATCTGCTCCTGGATACGGAGTGATCTGCAATTGGATATGCTGTGATGCACACTGGGGAATGGAGCGATCTGTACTTGGATACGGACTGATAAGTACTGGGATATGAGGTCATCTGCACTGTGATACAGAGTGATATGCACTATGATACGGTGGGATATGCACTGGGATATGGGTCAATCTTTACTGGGATATGGAGTGATCTGCACCGGGATATGGTGCGATGTGAACTGGGATACGGAGTGATCTTTACCAGGATACGGGGTGTTCTGAACTGGGATACGGTGTGATCTGATCTGGGATATGGAGGGATGTGCACTCGGATATGGAGCGATCTGCCCTTGGATATGGAGCAATCTGCACCAGGATACGGAGTGATCTGCACTCAGATACGGAGCAATTTGAACTGGGATACGGAGTTTTCTGCAACGGGATACAGAGCAATCTGCACTGGGATACGAAGCGATCTGTACTGGGATACGGAGCGATCTGCACTCGGATACAGTGTAATTTGAACTGGGATACGGAGTGTTCTGCAATGGGACACAGATCGAACTGTACTGGGATACAGCACGATCTGTACTGGGATACGACGTGATCTGTACTGGGATATGGAGCGACCTGCACTGGGATATGGAGCAATCTGTACTGGGATATGGAGAAATCTGCATTGGGATACGTAGCGACCTGAACGAGGACACAGAGTGATCATTCTGGATTAAGGGGTGCTCTGAACTGGGATACAGGATGATCTGCACTGGGATCTGTCATGATGTGCACTGGGATACGACATGATCCGCACTGGGATGCAGAGCAATCTGCCCTGGGATACAGGGTGATCTGCACGGGGATACGGAGTGATCTGCACTGGGATATGAGTGACCTGCAATGGGATAAGGTGTGATATGCACTTGGATATGGAGCGATCTGAACTTGGATATAGACTGATAAGTACTCAGATATGGGGTTATCTGCACTGCGATACGGAGTGATCTGCAATAGGAAATGATGTGATCTTCACTGGGACATGCAGTGATCTATACTGGGATATGGAGTGATCTATACTGGGGTATGGTGTGATCTGCACTGGGATATGGAGAGATCTGTACTGGGATATGGTGTGATCTGCACTGGGATATGGGGTGATCTGAATTGGGATATGGAGCAATCTGCACTGGGATACAGAGCGAATGGAAGTGGGATACGGTGCGATCTGTTCTGGGATAAGGGGTGTTCTGAACTGGGATACGGTATGATCTGCACTGGGATCCGTTATGATCTGTACTGGGAAACGATATGATCTTTACTGGGATACAGAGTGATCTGCCCTGGGATACAGGGTGATCTGCTCTGGGATACGGAGCGATCTGCAATGGGATACGGAGTGATCTGCACTCGGATATGGTGTGATATACAATGGGATGTGGAGCGATCTGTACTGGGAAACAGACTGATATGTACTGGGATATGGAGTGATCTGCACTCGGATACGGTGTGGTCTTAACTGGGATACGGAATGATCTGTACTGGGATACAGAGCGATCTGCCCTGGGATACAGTGTGATCTGCACTGGGATACGGATTGATAATTACTGGGATCTGGCTGCTCCGCACTCAGATATGGAGTGATCTGCACTGGGATACGGAGTGATCTGAAGTGGGATATGGAGCGGTCTGAATTGGGATACAGGGTGATCTGCTCTCAGACATGGAGCAATCTACACTGGGATACGGAGTGATCTGCTATTGGATATGGTGTGATATACACTGGGATACGGAGCGATCTGTACTTGGATATGGACTGATAAGTACTGGGATATGAGGTTATCTGCACTGCGATACGGAGTGATCTGCACTCTGATACGGTGGGATATGCATGGGATATGGAACGATCTGCACTGGGATATTGAGCGATCTGCACTGGCATACGGTGCGATCTGAACTGGGATACGGAGTGATCTTTACCAGGATACGGGGTGTTCTGAACTGGGATACAATGTGGTTTGATCTGGGATATGGATTGATCTGCACTTGGATGCGGAGCGATCTGCACTGGAATATGAAGCAATCTGCACCGGGATATGGAGCGATCTGCACGCAGATACGGTGTAATTTGGGATATGGAGTGTTCTGCAATGGGATTCAGAGCAATCTGCACTGGGATACAGAGCGATCTGTACTGGGATACGGAGCAATCTGTACTGGGATACCGAGCAATCTGCACTGGGATACAGCGTGATCTGTACTGGAATACGGCGTGATCTGTACTGGGATATGGAGCGATCTGCACTGGGATATGGAGCAATCTGTACTGGGATATGGAGCAATCTGCATTGGGATACGGAGCGACCTGAGCCAGGATACAGAGTGATCAGTTCTGGGATAAGGGGTGTTCTGAATTGGGATATGGTATGATCTGCATTGGGATCCGGTATGATCTGTACTGGGAAAGGACATGATCTTTAGTGGGATACAGAGTGAGCTGCCCAGGGATACAGGGTGATTTGCTCAGGGAAACGGAGCAATCTGCAATGGGATTCGGAGTGATCTGCACTGGAATATGGTGTGATATGCGCTGGGATGTGGAGCGATCTGTACTGGGAAACAGACTGATATGTACTGGGATATGGGTTTATCTGCATTGGGATACGGAGTGATCAGCACTCTGATACGGTGTGATCTTAACTGTGATACGGAGTGATCTGTACTGGGATATGGAGTGATCTGTAGTGGGATACGGAGGGATCTGAGCTGTGACACGGAGAGATCTGAACTGGGATACAGAGCGATCTGCATTGGGATATGGAGAGATCTGTACTGGGATATGGTGCGATCTGCAGTGTGATATGGGATGATCTGTACTGGGATATGGTACGATCTGCACTGGGAAACGGTATGATCTGCGCTGGGATGCAGAGTGATCTGAACTGGGATACGGAGTGATCTGTACCGGAATACAGGGTGTTCTGAACTGCGATACGGAGTGATCTGCATTGGGATCTGTCATGATGTGTACTGGGATACGACATGATATGGACTGGGATGCAGAGCGATCTGCCCTGGGATACAGAGTGAACTGCACTCGGATACGGAGTGATCTGCATTCGGACAAGGTGTGAATGCACTTCGATCTGGAGTGATCTGAACTTGGTTACGGACTGATAAGTACTCAGATATGGGGTTATCTGCAAGGCGATACGGAGTGATCTGCAATAGGAAATGGTGTGATCTGCAATGGGAAATGCAGTGATCTCTACTGGGATATGGAGCAATCTGCACAGGGATACGGAGCGATTTGAACTGGGATACGGTGCAATCTGTTCTGGGATAAGGGGTGTTCTGAACTGGGATATGGTATGATCTGCACTGGGATCCGTTATGATCTGTACTGGGAAAGGACATGATCTTTACTGAGATACAGAGTGATCTGCCCAGGGATACAGGGTGATCTGCCTTGGGATACGGAGTGATCGGCAATGGGATATGGAGTGATCTGCACACGGATATGGTGTGATATACAATGGGATGTGGAGCGATCTGTACTGGGAAATAGACTGATATGTATTGGGTTATGGGGTTATCTGCACTGGGATACGGAGTGATCTGCACTCGGATACGGTGTGGTCTTAACTGGGATACGGAGTGATCTGTATTGGCATACGGAGCGATCTGCCCTGGGATACAGTGTGATCTGCACTGGGATACGGAATGATAATTACTGGGATCCGGCTGATCTTCACTCAGATATGGAGCGATCTGCACTGGGATACAGAGTGATCTGAACTGGGATATGGAGTGATCTGTACCGGAATACAGGGTGTTCTGAACTGGTACACGGAGTGATCTGCACTGGGATCTGTCATGATGTGCACTGGGATACGACATGATCTGCACTGGGATGCAGAGCGATCTGCCCTGGGATACAGGGTGATCTGCACTGGGATATGGATTGATCAGCACTGCGATACGGAGTGATCTGCAATAGGAAATGTGATCTTCTCTGGGACATGCAGTGATCTATACTGGGATATGGAGTGATCTATACTGGGGTATGGTGTGATCTGCACTGGGATATGGAGAGATCTGTACTGGGATATGGTGTGATCTGCACTGGGATATGGGGTGATCTGAACTGGGATATGGAGCAATCTGCACTGGGATACAGAGCGATTTGAAGTGGGATACGGTGCGATCTGTTCTGGGATAAGGGGTGTTCTGAACTGGGATACGGTATGATCTGCACTGGGATCCGGTATGATCTGTACTGGGAAACGATCTGATTTTTACTGGGATGCAGAGTGATCTGCCCTGGGATACAGGGTGATCTGTTCAGGGATACGGAGCAATCTGCAATGGGATACGGAGTGTTCTGCACTCGGATATGCTGTGATATACAATGGGATGTGGAGCAATCTGTACTGGGAAACAGACTGATATGTACTGGGATATGGAGTGATCTGCACTCGGATACGGTGTTGTCTTAACGGGGATACGGACTGAACTGTACTGGGATACAGAGCGATCTGCCCTGGGATACAGGGTGATCTGCACGGGGATACGGAGTGATCTGCACTGGGATAGGAGTGACCTGCAATGGGATAAGGTGTGATATGCACTTGGATATGGAGCAATCTGAACTTGGAAATGGACTGATAAGTAATCAGATATGGGGTTATCTGCACTGCGATACGGAGTGATCTGCAATAGGAAATGGTGTGATCTTCACTGGGACATGCAGTGATCTATACTGGGATATGGAGTGATCTATACTGGGGTACGGTGTGATCTGCACTGGGATATGGAGAGATCTGTACTGGGATCTGGTGTGATCTGCACTGGGATATGGGGTGATCTGAACGGGGATATGGAGCAATCTGCACTGGGATACAGAGCGATTTGAAGTGGGATACGGTGCGATCTGTTCAGGCATAAGGGGTGTTCTGAACTGGGATGCGGTATGATCTCCACTTGAATCTGGGATGATCTGTACTGGGACACGATATGATCTTTACTGGGATACAGAGTGATCTGCCCTGGGATACAGGGTGATCTGCTCTGGGATACGGAGCGATCTGCAATGGGATACGGAGTGATCTGCACTGGGATATGCTGTGATATACAATGGGATGTGGAGCGATCTGTACTGGAAACAGGCTGATATGTACTGGGATATGGAGTGATCTGCACTCGGATACGGTGTTGTCCTAACGGGGATACGGACTGAACTGTACTGGGATACAGTGCGATCTGCCCTGGGATACAGGGTGATCTGCACTGGGATACGGAGTGATCTGCACTGGGATAGGAGTGACCTGCAATGGGATAAGGTGTGATATGCACTTGGATATGGAGCGATCTGAACTTGGATACGGACTGATAAGTACTCAGATATGGGGTTATCTGCACTGCGATACGGAATGATCTGCAATAGGAAATGGTGTGATCTTCACTGGGACATGCAGTGATCTATACTGGGATATGGAGTGATCTATACTGGGGTATGGTGTGATCTGCACTGGGATATGGAGAGATCTGTACTGGGATATGGTGTGATCTGCACTGGGATATGGGGTGATCTGAACGGGGATATGGAGCAATCTGCACTGGGATACGGAGCGATTTGAACTGGGAAACAATGCGATCTGTTCTGGGATAAGGGGTGTTCTGAACTGGGATACGGTATGATCTGCACTGGGATCCGTTATGATCTGTACTGGGAAACAACAGGATCTTTACTGGGATACAGAGTGATCTGCCCTGGGATACAGGGTGATCTGCTCTGGGATACAGAGCGATCTGCAATGGGATACGGAGTGATCTGCACTCGCATATGGTGTGATTTACAATGGGATGTGGAGCGATCTGTACTGGGAAACAGACTGATATGTACAGGGATATGGAGTGATCTGCACTCGGCTACGGTGTGGTCTTAACTGGGATACGGAGTGATCGGTACTGGGATACAGAGCGATCTGCCCTGGGATACAGTGTAATCTGCACTGGGATACGGAATGATAATTACTGGGATCCGGCTGCTCCGCACTCAGATATGGAGTGATCTGCACTGGGATATGGAGCAATCTGAAGTGGGATATGGAACGGTCTGACCTGGGATACAGGGTGATCTGCACTCAGACATGGAGCAATCTGCACTGGGATACGGAGCGATCTGCACTCGGATAGGGTGTAATTTGATCTGGGATATGGAGTGTTCTGCAATGGGATACAGAGCAATCTGCACTGGGATACGGAGCGATCTGTACTTGGATACGGGGTGATCTGTACTGGGATAATGAGCAATCTGCACTGGGATACAGCACGATCTGTACTGGGATGCGGTGTGATCTGTACTGGGAAATGGAGCGATCTGCACTGGGATATGGAGCAATCTGTACTGGGATATGGAGCAATCTGCATTGGGATAGGGAGCGACCTGAACCAGGATACAGAGCGATCAGATCTGGGATAAGGGGTGTTCTGAACTGGGAAACGGTATGATCTGCATTGGGATCCGATATGATCTGTACTGGGAAGCGACATGATCTTTACTGGGATACAGAGTGAGCTGCACTGGGATACAGGGTGATCTGCTCTGGGATACGGAGCAATCTGCAATGGGATAAGGAGTGATCTGCACTCGGATATGGTGTGATATACAATTTGATGTGGAGCGATCTGTACTGGGAAACAGACTGATATGCAGTGGGATATGGGATTATCTGCACTGGGATACGGAGTGAGCTGCACTCGGATACGGTGTGGTCTTAACTGGGATACGGAGTGATCTGTACTGGGATACGGAGCGATCTGCCCTGGGATACAGTGTGATCTGCACTGGGATACGGAATGATTATTACTGGGATCCGGCTGATCTGCACTCAGATATGGAGCGATCTGCACTGGGATACTGAGCGATCTGAACTGCGATATGGAGTGGTCTGAACTGGGATACAGGGTGATCTGCACTCAGACATGGAGCAATCTGCTCCTGGATACGGAGTGATCTGCAATTGGATATGCTGTGATGCACACTGGGGAATGGAGCGATCTGTACTTGGATACGGACTGATAAGTACTGGGATATGAGGTCATCTGCACTGTGATACAGAGTGATATGCACTATGATACGGTGGGATATGCACTGGGATATGGGTCAATCTTTACTGGGATATGGAGTGATCTGCACCGGGATATGGTGCGATGTGAACTGGGATACGGAGTGATCTTTACCAGGATACGGGGTGTTCTGAACTGGGATACGGTGTGATCTGATCTGGGATATGGAGGGATGTGCACTCGGATATGGAGCGATCTGCCCTTGGATATGGAGCAATCTGCACCAGGATACGGAGTGATCTGCACTCAGATACGGAGCAATTTGAACTGGGATACGGAGTTTTCTGCAACGGGATACAGAGCAATCTGCACTGGGATACGAAGCGATCTGTACTGGGATACGGAGCGATCTGCACTCGGATACAGTGTAATTTGAACTGGGATACGGAGTGTTCTGCAATGGGACACAGATCGAACTGTACTGGGATACAGCACGATCTGTACTGGGATACGACGTGATCTGTACTGGGATATGGAGCGACCTGCACTGGGATATGGAGCAATCTGTACTGGGATATGGAGAAATCTGCATTGGGATACGTAGCGACCTGAACGAGGACACAGAGTGATCATTCTGGATTAAGGGGTGCTCTGAACTGGGATACAGGATGATCTGCACTGGGATCTGTCATGATGTGCACTGGGATACGACATGATCCGCACTGGGATGCAGAGCAATCTGCCCTGGGATACAGGGTGATCTGCACGGGGATACGGAGTGATCTGCACTGGGATATGAGTGACCTGCAATGGGATAAGGTGTGATATGCACTTGGATATGGAGCGATCTGAACTTGGATATAGACTGATAAGTACTCAGATATGGGGTTATCTGCACTGTGATACGGAGTGATCTGCAATAGGAAATGATGTGATCTTCACTGGGACATGCAGTGATCTATACTGGGATATGGAGTGATCTATACTGGGGTATGGTGTGATCTGCACTGGGATATGGAGAGATCTGTACTGGGATATGGTGTGATCTGCACTGGGATATGGGGTGATCTGAATTGGGATATGGAGCAATCTGCACTGGGATACAGAGCGAATGGAAGTGGGATACGGTGCGATCTGTTCTGGGATAAGGGGTGTTCTGAACTGGGATACGGTATGATCTGCACTGGGATCCGTTATGATCTGTACTGGGAAACGATATGATCTTTACTGGGATACAGAGTGATCTGTCCTGGGATACAGGGTGATCTGCTCTGGGATACGGAGCGATCTGCAATGGGATACGGAGTGATCTGCACTCGGATATGGTGTGATATACAATGGGATGTGGAGCGATCTGTACTGGGAAACAGACTGATATGTACTGGGATATGGAGTGATCTGCACTCGGATACGGTGTGGTCTTAACTGGGATACGGAATGATCTGTACTGGGATACAGAGCGATCTGCCCTGGGATACAGTGTGATCTGCACTGGGATACGGATTGATAATTACTGGGATCTGGCTGCTCCGCACTCAGATATGGAGTGATCTGCACTGGGATACGGAGTGATCTGAAGTGGGATATGGAGCGGTCTGAATTGGGATACAGGGTGATCTGCTCTCAGACATGGAGCAATCTACACTGGGATACGGAGTGATCTGCTATTGGATATGGTGTGATATACACTGGGATACGGAGCGATCTGTACTTGGATACGGACTGATAAGTACTGGGATATGAGGTTATCTGCACTGCGATACGAAGTGATCTGCACTCTGATACGGTGGGATATGCATGGGATATGGAACGATCTGTACTGGGATATTGAGCGATCTGCACTGGCATACGGTGCGATCTGAACTGGGATACGGAGTGATCTTTACCAGGATACGGGGTGTTCTGAACTGGGATACAATGTGGTTTGATCTGGGATATGGATTGATCTGCACTTGGATGCGGAGCGATCTGCACTGGAATATGAAGCAATCTGCACCGGGATATGGAGCGATCTGCACGCAGATACGGTGTAATTTGAACTGGGATATGGAGTGTTCTGCAATGGGATTCAGAGCAATCTGCACTGGGATACAGAGCGATCTGTACTGGGATATGGAGCGATCTGTACTGGGATACCGAGCAATCTGCACTGGGATACAGCGCGATCTGTACTGGAATACGGCGTGATCTGTACTGGGATATGGAGCGATCTGCACTGGGATATGGAGCAATCTGTACTGGGATATGGAGCAATCTGCATTGGGATAGGAGCGACCTGAGCCAGGATACAGAGTGATCAGTTCTGGGATAAGGGGTGTTCTGAATTGGGATATGGTATGATCTGCATTGGGATCCGGTATGATCTGTACTGGGAAAGGACATGATCTTTAGTGGGATACAGAGTGAGCTGCCCAAGGATACAGGGTGATTTGCTCAGGGAAACGGAGCAATCTGCAATGGGATTCGGAGTGATCTGCACTGGAATATGGTGTGATATGCGCTGGGATGTGGAGCGATCTGTACTGGGAAACAGACTGATATGTACTGGGATATGGGTTTATCTGCATTGGGATACGGAGTGATCAGCACTCTGATACGGTGTGATCTTAACTGTGATACGGAGTGATCTGTACTGGGATATGGAGTGATCTGTAGTGGGATACAGAGGGATCTGAGCTGTGACATGGAGAGATCTGAACTGGGATACGGAGCGATCTGCATTGGGATATGGAGAGATCTGTACTGGGATATGGTGCGATCTGCAGTGTGATATGGGATGATCTGTACTGGGATATGGTACGATCTGCACTGGGAAACGGTATGATCTGCGCTGGGATGCAGAGTGATCTGAACTGGGATACGGAGTGATCTGTACCGGAATACAGGGTGTTCTGAACTGCGATACGGAGTGATCTGCATTGGGATCTGTCATGATGTGTACTGGGATACGACATGATATGGACTGGGATGCAGAGCGATCTGCCCTGGGATACAGAGTGAACTGCACTCGGATACGGAGTGATCTGCATTCGGACAAGGTGTGAATGCACTTCGATCTGGAGTGATCTGAACTTGGTTACGGACTGATAAGTACTCAGATATGGGGTTATCTGCAAGGCGATACGGAGTGATCTGCAATAGGAAATGGTGTGATCTGCAATGGGAAATGCAGTGATCTCTACTGGGATATGGAGCAATCTGCACAGGGATACGGAGCGATTTGAACTGGGATACGGTGCAATCTGTTCTGGGATAAGGGGTGTTCTGAACTGGGATATGGTATGATCTGCACTGGGATCCGTTATGATCTGTACTGGGAAAGGACATGATCTTTACTGAGATACAGAGTGATCTGCCCAGGGATACAGGGTGATCTGCCTTGGGATACGGAGTGATCGGCAATGGGATATGGAGTGATCTGCACACGGATATGGTGTGATATACAATGGGATGTGGAGCGATCTGTACTGGGAAATAGACTGATATGTATTGGGTTATGGGGTTATCTGCACTGGGATACGGAGTGATCTGCACTCGGATACGGTGTGGTCTTAACTGGGATACGGAGTGATCTGTATTGGCATACGGAGCGATCTGCCCTGGGATACAGTGTGATCTGCACTGGGATACGGAATGATAATTACTGGGATCCGGCTGATCTTCACTCAGATATGGAGCGATCTGCACTGGGATACAGAGTGATCTGAACTGGGATATGGAGTGATCTGTACCGGAATACAGGGTGTTCTGAACTGGTACACGGAGTGATCTGCACTGGGATCTGTCATGATGTGCACTGGGATACGACATGATCTGCACTGGGATGCAGAGCGATCTGCCCTGGGATACAGGGTGATCTGCACTGGGATATGGATTGATCAGCACTGCGATACGGAGTGATCTGCAATAGGAAATGTGATCTTCTCTGGGACATGCAGTGATCTATACTGGGATATGGAGTGATCTATACTGGGGTATGGTGTGATCTGCACTGGGATATGGAGAGATCTGTACTGGGATATGGTGTGATCTGCACTGGGATATGGATTGATCAGCACTGCGATACGGAGTGATCTGCAATAGGAAATGTGATCTTCACTGGGACATGCAGTGATCTATACTGGGATATGGAGTGATCTATACTGGGGTATGGTGTGATCTGCACTGGGATATGGAGAGATCTGTACTGGGATATGGTGTGATCTGCACTGGGATATGGGGTGATCTGAACTGGGATATGGAGCAATCTGCACTGGGATACAGAGCGATTTGAAGTGGGATACGGTGCGATCTGTTCTGGGATAAGGGGTGTTCTGAACTGGGATACGGTATGATCTGCACTGGGATCCGGTATGATCTGTACTGGGAAACGATCTGATTTTTACTGGGATGCAGAGTGATCTGCCCTGGGATACAGGGTGATCTGTTCAGGGATACGGAGCAATCTGCAATGGGATACGGAGTGTTCTGCACTCGGATATGCTGTGATATACAATGGGATGTGGAGCAATCTGTACTGGGAAACAGACTGATATGTACTGGGATATGTAGTGATCTGCACTCGGATACGGTGTTGTCTTAACGGGGATACGGACTGAACTGTACTGGGATACAGAGCGATCTGCCCTGGGATACAGGGTGATCTGCACGGGGATACGGAGTGATCTGCACTGGGATAGGAGTGACCTGCAATGGGATAAGGTGTGATATGCACTTGGATATGGAGCAATCTGAACTTGGAAATGGACTGATAAGTAATCAGATATGGGGTTATCTGCACTGCGATACGGAGTGATCTGCAATAGGAAATGGTGTGATCTTCACTGGGACATGCAGTGATCTATACTGGGATATGGAGTGATCTATACTGGGGTACGGTGTGATCTGCACTGGGATATGGAGAGATCTGTACTGGGATCTGGTGTGATCTGCACTGGGATATGGGGTGATCTGAACGGGGATATGGAGCAATCTGCACTGGGATACAGAGCGATTTGAAGTGGGATACGGTGCGATCTGTTCAGGCATAAGGGGTGTTCTGAACTGGGATGCGGTATGATCTCCACTTGAATCCGGGATGATCTGTACTGGGAAACGATATGATCTTTACTGGGATACAGAGTGATCTGCCCTGGGATACAGGGTGATCTGCTCTGGGATACGGAGCGATCTGCAATGGGATACGGAGTGATCTGCACTGGGATATGCTGTGATATACAATGGGATGTGGAGCGATCTGTACTGGAAACAGGCTGATATGTACTGGGATATGGAGTGATCTGCACTCGGATACGGTGTTGTCCTAACGGGGATACGGACTGAACTGTACTGGGATACAGTGCGATCTGCCCTGGGATACAGGGTGATCTGCACTGGGATACGGAGTGATCTGCACTGGGATAGGAGTGACCTGCAATGGGATAAGGTGTGATATGCACTTGGATATGGAGCGATCTGAACTTGGAAATGGACTGATAAGTACTCAGATATGGGGTTATCTGCACTGCGATACGGAATGATCTGCAATAGGAAATGGTGTGATCTTCACTGGGACATGCAGTGATCTATACTGGGATATGGAGTGATCTATACTGGGGTATGGTGTGATCTGCACTGGGATATGGAGAGATCTGTACTGGGATATGGTGTGATCTGCACTGGGATATGGGGTGATCTGAACGGGGATATGGAGCAATCTGCACTGGGATACAGAGCGATTTGAAGTGGGATAAGGTGCGATCTGTTCTGGGATAAGGGGTGTTCTGAACTGGGATGCGGTATGATCTGCACTGGGATCCGTTATGATCTGTACTGGGAAACGATATGATCTTTACTGGGATACAGAGTGATCTGCCCTGGGATACAGGGTGATATGCTCTGGGATACGGATCGATCTGCAATGGGATACGGAGTGTTCTGCACTTGGATATGCTGTGATATACAATGGGATGTGGAGCAATCTGTACTGGGAAACAGACTGATATGTACTGGGATATGGAGTGATATGCACTCGGATACGGTGTTGTCTTAACTGGGATATGGAGTGATCTGTACTTGGATACAGAGCGATCTGCATTGGGATACAGTGTGATCGGCACTGGGATACGGAATGATAATTACTGGGATCTGGCTGATCCGCACTCAGATATGGAGCGATCAGCACTGGGATATGGAGCGATCTGAAGTGGGATATGGAGCGGTCTGAACTGGGATACAGGGTGATCTACACTCAGACATGGAGCAATCTGCACTGGGATACGGAGTGATCTGCTATTGGATATGGTGTGATATACACTGGGATACGGAGTGACCTGTACTTGTATACGGAATAATAACTACTGGGATATGAGTTATCTGCACTGTGATACGGATTGATCTGCACTATGATACGGTGGGATATGCACTGGGATATGGAACGATCTGTACTGGGATATTGAGCGATCTGCACCGGCATACGGTGCGATCTGAACTGGGATACAGACTGATCTTTATCAGGATACGGCGTGTTCTGAACTGGGATACGGTTTGATTTGATCTGGGATATGGATTGATCTGCACTTGGATACAGAGCGATCTGCACTGGAATATGAAAAAATCTGCACCGGGATATGGAGCGATCTGCACTCGGATACGGAGTAATTTGAACTGGGATACGGAGTGTTCTGCAATGGGATACAGAGCAATCTGCACTTGGATACGGAGCGATCTGTACTGGGATACGGAGCGATCTGTACTGGGATACCGAGCAATCTGCACTGGGATACAGCGCGATCTGTACTGGGATACGGCGTGATCTGTACTGGGATATGGAGCGATCTGCACTGGGATATGAAGCAATCTGTACTGGGATATGGAGCAATCTGCATTGGGATACGGAGCGACCTGAACCAGGATACAGAGCGATCAGTTCTGGGATAAGGGGGCTTCTGAACTGGGATATGGCATGATCTGCATTGGGATCCGGTATGATCTGTACTGGGAAAGGACATGATCTTTACTGGGATACAGTGTGAACTGCCCTGGGATACAGGGTGATTTGCTCTGGGAAACGGAGCAATCTGCAATGGGATACGGAGTGATCTGCACTGGGATATGGTGTAATATGCACCGGGATGTGAAGCGATCTGTATTGGGAAAGAGACTGATATGTAATGGGATATGGGGTTATATGCATTGGGATACGGACTGATCTGCATTCTGATACGATGTGATCTTAACTGTGATACAGAGTGATCTGTACTTGGGATATGGAGTGATCTGAGCTGGGACATGGTGAGATCTGTACTGGGATATGGTGCGATCTGCAGTGTGATATGGGGTGATCTGTCCTGGGTTATGGAGCGATCTGCACTGGGAAATGGTATGATCTGCGCTGGGATACAGAGTGATCTGAACTGGGATACGGAGTGAACTGTACCGGAATACAGGGTGTTCTGAACTGCGATACGGAGTGATCTGCATTGGGATCTGTCATGATGTGTACTGGGATACGACATGATCTGCACTGGGATGCAGAGCGATCTGCCCTGGGATACAGAGTGAACTGCACTGGGATACGGAGTGATCTGCATTCAGATAAGGTGTGATATGCCCTTCGATCTGTAGTGATCTGAACTTGGATACGGAATGATAAGTACTCAGATATGGGGTTATCTGCACAGCGATACGGATTGATCTGCAATAGGAAATGGTGTGATCTTCACTGGGACATGCAGTGAACTATACTGGGAAATGGAGTGATCTGTACTGGGATACGTTGTGATCTGCACTGGGATATGGAGTGATCTGTACTGGGATATGGTGTGATCAGCATTGGGATATGGGGTGATCTCTACTGGGATATGGAGCAATCTGCACTGGGATACGGAGCGTTTTGAAGTGGGATACGGTGCGATCTGTTCTGGGATAAGGGGTGTTCTGAACTGGGATATGGTATGATCTGCACTGGGATCCGTTATGATCTGTACTGGGAAAGGACATGATCTTTACTGAGATACAGAGTGATCTGCCCAGGGATACAGGGTGATCTGCCTTGGGATACGGAGTGATCGGCAATGGGATATGGAGTGATCTGCACACGGATATGGTGTGATATACAATGGGATGTGGAGCGATCTGTACTGGGAAATAGACTGATATGTATTGGGTTATGGGGTTATCTGCAGTGGGATACGGAGTGATCTGCACTCGGATACGGTGTGGTCTTAACTGGGATACGGAGTGATCTGTATTGGCATACGGAGCGATCTGCCCTGGGATACAGTGTGATCTGCACTGGGATACGGAATGATAATTACTGGGATCCGGCTGATCTTCACTCAGATATGGAGCGATCTGCACTGGGATACAGAGTGATCTGAACTGGGATATGGAGTGATCTGTACCGGAATACAGGGTGTTCTGAACTGGTACACGGAGTGATCTGCACTGGGATCTGTCATGATGTGCACTGGGATACGACATGATCTGCACTGGGATGCAGAGCGATCTGCCCTGGGATACAGGGTGATCTGCACTGGGATATGGATTGATCAGCACTGCGATACGGAGTGATCTGCAATAGGAAATGTGATCTTCTCTGGGACATGCAGTGATCTATACTGGGATATGGAGTGATCTATACTGGGGTATGGTGTGATCTGCACTGGGATATGGAGAGATCTGTACTGGGATATGGTGTGATCTGCACTGGGATATGGGGTGATCTGAACGGGGATATGGAGCAATCTGCACTGGGATACAGAGCGATTTGAAGTGGGATACGGTGCGATCTGTTCTGGGATAAGGGGTGTTCTGAACTGGGATACGGTATGATCTGCACTGGGATCCGGTATGATCTGTACTGGGAAACGATCTGATTTTTACTGGGATGCAGAGTGATCTGCCCTGGGATACAGGGTGATCTGTTCAGGGATACGGAGCAATCTGCAATGGGATACGGAGTGTTCTGCACTCGGATATGCTGTGATATACAATGGGATGTGGAGCAATCTGTACTGGGAAACAGACTGATATGTACTGGGATATGTAGTGATCTGCACTCGGATACGGTGTTGTCTTAACGGGGATACGGACTGAACTGTACTGGGATACAGAGCGATCTGCCCTGGGATACAGGGTGATCTGCACGGGGATACGGAGTGATCTGCACTGGGATAGGAGTGA
This sequence comes from Isurus oxyrinchus, assembly GCA_026770705.1. Taxonomy (NCBI): domain Eukaryota; kingdom Metazoa; phylum Chordata; class Chondrichthyes; order Lamniformes; family Lamnidae; genus Isurus; species Isurus oxyrinchus. Next base: position 472,435 of record JANJGN010000034.1, read on the forward strand.
CCTGCAATGGGATAAGGTGTGATATGCACTTGGATATGGAGCAATCTGAACTTGGAAATGGACTGATAAGTAATCAGATATGGGGTTATCTGCACTGCGATACGGAGTGATCTGCAATAGGAAATGGTGTGATCTTCACTGGGACATGCAGTGATCTATACTGGGATATGGAGTGATCTATACTGGGGTACGGTGTGATCTGCACTGGGATATGGAGAGATCTGTACTGGGATCTGGTGTGATCTGCACTGGGATATGGGGTGATCTGAACGGGGATATGGAGCAATCTGCACTGGGATACAGAGCGATTTGAAGTGGGATACGGTGCGATCTGTTCAGGCATAAGGGGTGTTCTGAACTGGGATGCGGTATGATCTCCACTTGAATCCGGGATGATCTGTACTGGGAAACGATATGATCTTTACTGGGATACAGAGTGATCTGCCCTGGGATACAGGGTGATCTGCTCTGGGATACGGAGCGATCTGCAATGGGATACGGAGTGATCTGCACTGGGATATGCTGTGATATACAATGGGATGTGGAGCGATCTGTACTGGAAACAGGCTGATATGTACTGGGATATGGAGTGATCTGCACTCGGATACGGTGTTGTCCTAACGGGGATACGGACTGAACTGTACTGGGATACAGTGCGATCTGCCCTGGGATACAGGGTGATCTGCACTGGGATACGGAGTGATCTGCACTGGGATAGGAGTGACCTGCAATGGGATAAGGTGTGATATGCACTTGGATATGGAGCGATCTGAACTTGGAAATGGACTGATAAGTACTCAGATATGGGGTTATCTGCACTGTGATACGGAATGATCTGCAATAGGAAATGGTGTGATCTTCACTGGGACATGCAGTGATCTATACTGGGATATGGAGTGATCTATACTGGGGTATGGTGTGATCTGCACTGGGATATGGAGAGATCTGTACTGGGATATGGTGTGATCTGCACTGGGATATGGGGTGATCTGAACGGGGATATGGAGCAATCTGCACTGGGATACAGAGCGATTTGAAGTGGGATAAGGTGCGATCTGTTCTGGGATAAGGGGTGTTCTGAACTGGGATGCGGTATGATCTGCACTGGGATCCGTTATGATCTGTACTGGGAAACGATATGATCTTTACTGGGATACAGAGTGATCTGCCCTGGGATACAGGGTGATATGCTCTGGGATACGGATCGATCTGCAATGGGATACGGAGTGTTCTGCACTTGGATATGCTGTGATATACAATGGGATGTGGAGCAATCTGTACTGGGAAACAGCCTGATATGTACTGGGATATGGAGTGATATGCACTCGGATACGGTGTTGTCTTAACTGGGATATGGAGTGATCTGTACTTGGATACAGAGCGATCTGCATTGGGATACAGTGTGATCGGCACTGGGATACGGAATGATAATTACTGGGATCTGGCTGATCCGCACTCAGATATGGAGCGATCAGCACTGGGATATGGAGCGATCTGAAGTGGGATATGGAGCGGTCAGAACTGGGATACAGGGTGATCTACACTCAGACATGGAGCAATCTGCATTGGGATACGGAGTGATCTGCTATTGGATATGGTGTGATATACACTGGGATACGGAGTGACCTGTACTTGTATACGGAATAATAACTACTGGGATATGAGTTATCTGCACTGTGATACGGATTGATCTGCACTATGATACGGTGGGATATGCACTGGGATATGGAACGATCTGTACTGGGATATTGAGCGATCTGCACCGGCATACGGTGCGATCTGAACTGGGATACAGACTGATCTTTACCAGGATACGGCGTGTTCTGAACTGGGATACGGTTTGATTTGATCTGGGATATGGATTGATCTGCACTTGGATACAGAGCGATCTGCACTGGAATATGAAAAAATCTGCACCGGGATATGGAGCGATCTGCACTCGGATACGGAGTAATTTGAACTGGGATACGGAGTGTTCTGCAATGGGATACAGAGCAATCTGCACTTGGATACGGAGCGATCTGTACTGGGATACGGAGCGATCTGTACTGGGATACCGAGCAATCTGCACTGGGATACAGCGCGATCTGTACTGGGATACGGCGTGATCTGTACTGGGATATGGAGCGATCTGCACTGGGATATGGAGCAATCTGTACTGGGATATGGAGCAATCTGCATTGGGATACGGAGCGACCTGAACCAGGATACAGAGCGATCAGTTCTGGGATAAGGGGGCTTCTGAACTGGGATATGGCATGATCTGCATTGGGATCCGGTATGATCTGTACTGGGAAAGGACATGATCTTTACTGGGATACAGAGTGAACTGCCCTGGGATACAGGGTGATTTGCTCTGGGAAACGGAGCAATCTGCAATGGGATACGGAGTGATCTGCACTGGGATATGGTGTAATATGCACCGGGATGTGAAGCGATCTGTATTGGGAAAGAGACTGATATGTAATGGGATATGGGGTTATATGCATTGGGATACGGACTGATCTGCATTCTGATACGATGTGATCTTAACTGTGATACAGAGTGATCTGTACTTGGGATATGGAGTGATCTGAGCTGGGACATGGTGAGATCTGTACTGGGATATGGTGCGATCTGCAGTGTGATGTGGGGTGATCTGTCCTGGGATATGGAGCGATCTGCACTGGGAAATGGTATGATCTGCGCTGGGATACAGAGTGATCTGAACTGGGATACGGAGTGAACTGTACCGGAATACAGGGTGTTCTGAACTGCGATACGGAGTGATCTGCATTGGGATCTGTCATGATGTGTACTGGGATACGACATGATCTGCACTGGGATGCAGAGCGATCTGCCCTGGGATACAGGGTGATCTGCACTGGGATATGGATTGATCAGCACTGCGATACGGAGTGATCTGCAATAGGAAATGTGATCTTCTCTGGGACATGCAGTGATCTATACTGGGATATGGAGTGATCTATACTGGGGTATGGTGTGATCTGCACTGGGATATGGAGAGATCTGTACTGGGATATGGTGTGATCTGTACCGGAATACAGGGTGTTCTGAACTGCGATACGGAGTGATCTGCATTGGGATCTGTCATGATGTGTACTGGGATACGACATGATCTGCACTGGGATGCAGAGCGATCTGCCCTGGGATACAGAGTGAACTGCACTGGGATACGGAGTGATCTGCATTCAGATAAGGTGTGATATGCCCTTCGATCTGTAGTGATCTGAACTTGGATACGGACTGATAAGTACTCAGATATGGGGTTATCTGCACAGCGATACGGATTGATCTGCAATAGGAAATGGTGTGATCTTCACTGGGACATGCAGTGAACTATACTGGGAAATGGAGTGATCTGTACTGGGATACGTTGTGATCTGCACTGGGATATGGAGTGATCTGTACTGGGATATGGTGTGATCAGCATTGGGATATGGGGTGATCTCTACTGGGATATGGAGCAATCTGCACTGGGATACGGAGCGTTTTGAAGTGGGATACGGTGCGATCTGTTCTGGGATAAGGGGTGTTCTGAACTGGGATATGGTATGATCTGCACTGGGATCTGTTATGATCTGTACTGGGAAACGACATGATCTTTACTGAGGTACAGAGTGATCTGCCCTGTGATACAGGGTGATCTGCTCTGGGATACGGAGCGATCTGCAATGGGATACGGAGTGATCTGCACTGGGATATGCTGTGATATACAATGGGATGTGGAGCGATCTGTACTGGAAACAGACTGATATGTACTGGGATATGGAGTGATCTGCACTCGGATACGGTGTTGTTCTATCGGGGATACGGACTGAACTGTACTGGGATACAGAGCGATCTGCCCTGGGATACAGGGTGATCTGCACTGGGATACGGAGTGATCTGCACTGGGATAGGAGTGACCTGCAATGGGATAAGGTGTGATATGCACTTGGATATGGAGCGATCTGAACTTGGAAATGGACTGATAAGTACTCAGATATGGGGTTATCAGCATTGCGATACAGAGTGATCTGCAATAGGAAATGGTGTGATCTTCACTGGGACATGCAGTGATCTATACTGGGATATGGAGTGATCTATACTGGGGTATGGTGTGATCTGCACTGGGATATGGAGAGATCTGTACTGGGATATGGTGTGATCTGCACTGGGATATGGGGTGATCTGAACGGGGATATGGAGCAATCTGCACTGGGATACAGAGCGATTTGAAGTGGGATACGGTGCGATCTGTTCTGGGATAAGGGGTGTTCTGAACTGGGATGCGGTATGATCTGCACTGGGATCCGTTATGATCTGTACTGGGAAACGATATGATCTTTACTGGGATACAGAGTGATCTGCCCTGGGATACAGGGTGATCTGCTCTGGGATACGGAGCGATCTGCAATGGGATACGGAGTGTTCTGCACTTGGATATGCTGTGATATACAATGGGATGTGGAGCAATCTGTACTGGGAAACAGCCTGATATGTACTGGGATATGGAGTGATATGCACTCGGATACGGTGTTGTCTTAACTGGGATATGGAGTGATCTGTACTTGGATACAGAGCGATCTGCACTGGGATACAGTGTGATCTGCACTGGGATACGGAATGATAATTACTGGGATCCGGCTGATCCGCACTCAGATATAGAGCGATCAGCACTGGGATATGGAGCGATCTGAAGTGGGATATGGAGCGGTCTGAACTGGGATACAGGGTGATCTACACTCAGACATGGAGCAATCTGCACTGGGATACGGAGTGATCTGCTATTGGATATGGTGTGATATACACTGGGATACGGAGTGACCTGTACTTGGATACGGAATGATAACTACTGGGATATGAGTTATCTGCACTGTGATACGGATTGATCTGCACTATGATACGGTGGGATATGCACTGGGATATGGAACGATCTGTACTGGGATATTGAGCAATCTGCACCGGCATACGGTGCGATCTGAACTGGGATACAGACTGATCTTTACCAGGATACGGCGTGTTCTGAACAGGGATACGGTTTGATTTGATCTGGGATATGGATTGATCTGCACTTGGATACAGAGCGATCTGCACTGGAATATGAAGAAATCTGCACCGGGATATGGAGCGATCTGCACTCGGATACGGAGTAATTTGAACTGGGATACGGAGTGTTCTGCAATGGGATACAGAGCAAACTGCACTGGGATACGGAGCGATCTGTACTGGGATACGGAGCGATCTGTACTGGGATACCGAGCAATCTGCACTGGGATACAGCGCGATCTGTACTGGGATACAGCGTGATCTGTACTGGGATATGGAGCGATCTGCACTGGGATATGGAGCAATCTGTACTGGGATATGGAGCAATCTGCATTGGGATACGGAGCGACCTGAACCAGGATACAGAGCGATCAGTTCTGGGATAAGGGGGCTTCTGAACTGGGATATGGCATGATCTGCACTGGGATGCAGAGCGATCTGCCCTGGGATACAGAGTGAACTGCACTGGGATACAGAGTGATCTGCATTCGGTTAAGGTGTGATATGCTCTTCGATCTGTAGTGATCTGAAGTTGGATACGGACTGATAAGTACTCAGATATGGGGTTATCTGCACAGCGATACGGATTGATCTGCAATAGGAAATGGTGTGATCTTCACTGGGACATGCAGTGAACTATACTGGGAAATGGCGTGATCTGTACTGGGATACGTTGTGATCTGCACTGGGGTATGGAGTGATCAGTACTGGGATATGGTGTGATCAGCACTGGGATATGGGGTGATCTCTACTGGGATATGGAGCAAACTGCACTGGGATACGGAGCGATTTGAAGTGGGATACGGTGCGATCTGTTCTGGGATAAGGGGTGTTCTGAACTGGGATATGGTATGATCTGCACAGGGATCTGTTATGATCTGTACTGGGAAACGACATGATCTTTACTGAGGTACAGAGTGATCTGCCCTGTGATACAGGGTGATCTGCTCTGGGATACGGAGCAATCTGCAATGGGATATGGAGTGATCTGCACTCGGATATGGTGTGATATACAATGGGATGTGGAGCGATCTGTACTGGGAAACAGACTGATATGTACTGGGATATGGGGTGATCTGAACTGGGATATGGAGCAATCTGCACTGGGATACAGAGCGATTTGAAGTGGGATACGGTGCGATCTGTTCTGGGATAAGGGGTGTTCTGAACTGGGATACGGTATGATCTGCACTGGGATCCGGTATGATCTGTACTGGGAAACGATCTGATTTTTACTGAGATGCAGAGTGATCTGCCCTGGGATACAGGGTGATCTGTTCAGGGATACGGAGCAATCTGCAATGGGATACGGTGTGATCTGCACTCGGATATGCTGTGATATACAATGGGATGTGGAGCAATCTGTACTGGGAAACAGACTGATATGTACTGGGATATGTAGTGATCTGCACTCGGATACGGTGTTGTCTTAACGGGGATACGGACTGAACTGTACTGGGATACAGAGCGATCTGCCCTGGGATACAGGGTGATCTGCACTGGGATACGGAGTGATCTGCACTGGGATAGGAGTGACCTGCAATGGGATAAGATGTGATATGCACTTGGATATGGAGCAATCTGAACTTGGAAATGGACTGATAAGTAATCAGATATGGGGTTATCTGCACTGCAATACGGAGTGATCTGCAATAGGAAATGGTGTGATCTTCACTGGGACATGCAGTGATCTATACTGGGATATGGAGTGATCTATACTGGGGTATGGTGTGATCTGCACTGGGATATGGAGAGATCTGTGCTGGGATCTGGTGTGATCTGCACTGGGATATGGGGTGATCTGAACGGGGATATGGAGCAATCTGCACTGGGATACAGAGCGATTTGAAGTGGGATACGGTGCGATCTGTTCAGGCATAAGGGGTGTTCTGAACTGGGATGCGGTATGATCTCCACTTGAATCCGGTATGATCTGTACTGGGAAACGATATGATCTTTACTGGGATACAGAGTGATCTGCCCTGGGATACAGAGTGATCTGCTCTGGGATACGGAGCGATCTGCAATGGGATACAGAGTGATCTGCACTGGGATATTCTGTGATATACAATGGGATGTGGAGCGATCTGTACTGGAAACAGACTGATATGTACTGGGATATGGAGTGATCTGCACTCGGATACGGTGTTGTCCTAATGGGGATACGGACTGAACCGTACTGGGATACATAGCGATCTGCCCTGGGATACAGGGTGATCTGCACTGGGATATGGATTGATCAGCACTGCGATACGGAGTGATCTGCAATAGGAAATGTGATCTTCTCTGGGACATGCAGTGATCTATACTGGGATATGGAGTGATCTATACTGGGGTATGGTGTGATCTGCACTGGGATATGGAGAGATCTGTACTGGGATATGGTGTGATCTGTACCGGAATACAGGGTGTTCTGAACTGCGATACGGAGTGATCTGCATTGGGATCTGTCATGATGTGTACTGGGATACGACATGATCTGCACTGGGATGCAGAGCGATCTGCCCTGGGATACAGAGTGAACTGCACTGGGATACGGAGTGATCTGCATTCAGATAAGGTGTGATATGCCCTTCGATCTGTAGTGATCTGAACTTGGATACGGACTGATAAGTACTCAGATATGGGGTTATCTGCACAGCGATACGGATTGATCTGCAATAGGAAATGGTGTGATCTTCACTGGGACATGCAGTGAACTATACTGGGAAATGGAGTGATCTGTACTGGGATACGTTGTGATCTGCACTGGGATATGGAGTGATCTGTACTGGGATATGGTGTGATCAGCATTGGGATATGGGGTGATCTCTACTGGGATATGGAGCAATCTGCACTGGGATACGGAGCGTTTTGAAGTGGGATACGGTGCGATCTGTTCTGGGATAAGGGGTGTTCTGAACTGGGATATGGTATGATCTGCACTGGGATCTGTTATGATCTGTACTGGGAAACGACATGATCTTTACTGAGGTACAGAGTGATCTGCCCTGTGATACAGGGTGATCTGCTCTGGGATACGGAGCGATCTGCAATGGGATATGGAGTGATCTGCACTGGGATATGCTGTGATATACAATGGGATGTGGAGCGATCTGTACTGGAAACAGACTGATATGTACTGGGATATGGAGTGATCTGCACTCGGATACGGTGTTGTTCTATCGGGGATACGGACTGAACTGTACTGGGATACAGAGCGATCTGCCCTGGGATACAGGGTGATCTGCACTGGGATACGGAGTGATCTGCACTGGGATAGGAGTGACCTGCAATGGGATAAGGTGTGATATGCACTTGGATATGGAGCGATCTGAACTTGGAAATGGACTGATAAGTACTCAGATATGGGGTTATCAGCATTGCGATACAGAGTGATCTGCAATAGGAAATGGTGTGATCTTCACTGGGACATGCAGTGATCTATACTGGGATATGGAGTGATCTATACTGGGGTATGGTGTGATCTGCACTGGGATATGGAGAGATCTGTACTGGGATATGGTGTGATCTGCACTGGGATATGGGGTGATCTGAACGGGGATATGGAGCAATCTGCACTGGGATACAGAGCGATTTGAAGTGGGATACGGTGCGATCTGTTCTGGGATAAGGGGTGTTCTGAACTGGGATGCGGTATGATCTGCACTGGGATCCGTTATGATCTGTACTGGGAAACGATATGATCTTTACTGGGATACAGAGTGATCTGCCCTGGGATACAGGGTGATCTGCTCTGGGATACGGAGCGATCTGCAATGGGATACGGAGTGTTCTGCACTTGGATATGCTGTGATATACAATGGGATGTGGAGCAATCTGTACTGGGAAACAGCCTGATATGTACTGGGATATGGAGTGATATGCACTCGGATACGGTGTTGTCTTAACTGGGATATGGAGTGATCTGTACTTGGATACAGAGCGATCTGCACTGGGATACAGTGTGATCTGCACTGGGATACGGAATGATAATTACTGGGATCCGGCTGATCCGCACTCAGATATAGAGCGATCAGCACTGGGATATGGAGCGATCTGAAGTGGGATATGGAGCGGTCTGAACTGGGATACAGGGTGATCTACACTCAGACATGGAGCAATCTGCACTGGGATACGGAGTGATCTGCTATTGGATATGGTGTGATATACACTGGGATACGGAGTGACCTGTACTTGGATACGGAATGATAACTACTGGGATATGAGTTATCTGCACTGTGATACGGATTGATCTGCACTATGATACGGTGGGATATGCACTGGGATATGGAACGATCTGTACTGGGATATTGAGCAATCTGCACCGGCATACGGTGCGATCTGAACTGGGATACAGACTGATCTTTACCAGGATACGGCGTGTTCTGAACAGGGATACGGTTTGATTTGATCTGGGATATGGATTGATCTGCACTTGGATACAGAGCGATCTGCACTGGAATATGAAGAAATCTGCACCGGGATATGGAGCGATCTGCACTCGGATACGGAGTAATTTGAACTGGGATACGGAGTGTTCTGCAATGGGATACAGAGCAAACTGCACTGGGATACGGAGCGATCTGTACTGGGATACGGAGCGATCTGTACTGGGATACCGAGCAATCTGCACTGGGATACAGCGCGATCTGTACTGGGATACAGCGTGATCTGTACTGGGATATGGAGCGATCTGCACTGGGATATGGAGCAATCTGTACTGGGATATGGAGCAATCTGCATTGGGATACGGAGCGACCTGAACCAGGATACAGAGCGATCAGTTCTGGGATAAGGGGGCTTCTGAACTGGGATATGGCATGATCTGCACTGGGATGCAGAGCGATCTGCCCTGGGATACAGAGTGAACTGCACTGGGATACGGAGTGATCTGCATTCGGTTAAGGTGTGATATGCTCTTCGATCTGTAGTGATCTGAAGTTGGATACGGACTGATAAGTACTCAGATATGGGGTTATCTGCACAGCGATACGGATTGATCTGCAATAGGAAATGGTGTGATCTTCACTGGGACATGCAGTGAACTATACTGGGAAATGGCGTGATCTGTACTGGGATACGTTGTGATCTGCACTGGGGTATGGAGTGATCAGTACTGGGATATGGTGTGATCAGCACTGGGATATGGGGTGATCTCTACTGGGATATGGAGCAAACTGCACTGGGATACGGAGCGATTTGAAGTGGGATACGGTGCGATCTGTTCTGGGATAAGGGGTGTTCTGAACTGGGATATGGTATGATCTGCACAGGGATCTGTTATGATCTCTACTGGGAAACGACATGATCTTTACTGAGGTACAGAGTGATCTGCCCTGTGATACAGGGTGATCTGCTCTGGGATACGGAGCAATCTGCAATGGGATATGGAGTGATCTGCACTCGGATATGGTGTGATATACAATGGGATGTGGAGCGATCTGTACTGGGAAACAGACTGATATGTACTGGGATATGGGGTGATCTGAACTGGGATATGGAGCAATCTGCACTGGGATACAGAGCGATTTGAAGTGGGATACGGTGCGATCTGTTCTGGGATAAGGGGTGTTCTGAACTGGGATACGGTATGATCTGCACTGGGATCCGGTATGATCTGTACTGGGAAACGATCTGATTTTTACTGAGATGCAGAGTGATCTGCCCTGGGATACAGGGTGATCTGTTCAGGGATACGGAGCAATCTGCAATGGGATACGGTGTGATCTGCACTCGGATATGCTGTGATATACAATGGGATGTGGAGCAATCTGTACTGGGAAACAGACTGATATGTACTGGGATATGTAGTGATCTGCACTCGGATACGGTGTTGTCTTAACGGGGATACGGACTGAACTGTACTGGGATACAGAGCGATCTGCCCTGGGATACAGGGTGATCTGCACTGGGATACGGAGTGATCTGCACTGGGATAGGAGTGACCTGCAATGGGATAAGATGTGATATGCACTTGGATATGGAGCAATCTGAACTTGGAAATGGACTGATAAGTAATCAGATATGGGGTTATCTGCACTGCAATACGGAGTGATCTGCAATAGGAAATGGTGTGATCTTCACTGGGACATGCAGTGATCTATACTGGGATATGGAGTGATCTATACTGGGGTATGGTGTGATCTGCACTGGGATATGGAGAGATCTGTGCTGGGATCTGGTGTGATCTGCACTGGGATATGGGGTGATCTGAACGGGGATATGGAGAAATCTGCACTGGGATACAGAGCGATTTGAAGTGGGATACGGTGCGATCTGTTCTGGGATAAGGGGTGTTCTGAACTGGGATGCGGTATGATCTCCACTTGAATCCGGTATGATCTGTACTGGGAAACGATATGATCTTTACTGGGATACAGAGTGATCTGCCCTGGGATACAGAGTGATCTGCTCTGGGATACGGAGCGATCTGCAATGGGATACAGAGTGATCTGCACTGGGATATTCTGTGATATACAATGGGATGTGGAGCGATCTGTACTGGAAACAGACTGATATGTACTGGGATATGGAGTGATCTGCACTCGGATACGGTGTTGTCCTAATGGGGATACGGACTGAACCGTACTGGGATACAGAGCGATCTGCCCTGGGATACAGGGTGATCTGCACTGGGATATGGATTGATCAGCACTGCGATACGGAGTGATCTGCAATAGGAAATGTGATCTTCTCTGGGACATGCAGTGATCTATACTGGGATATGGAGTGATCTATACTGGGGTATGGTGTGATCTGCACTGGGATATGGAGAGATCTGTACTGGGATATGGTGTGATCTGTACCGGAATACAGCGTGTTCTGAACTGCGATACGGAGTGATCTGCATTGGGATCTGTCATGATGTGTACTGGGATACGACATGATCTGCACTGGGATGCAGAGCGATCTGCCCTGGGATACAGAGTGAACTGCACTGGGATACGGAGTGATCTGCATTCAGATAAGGTGTGATATGCCCTTCGATCTGTAGTGATCTGAACTTGGATACGGACTGATAAGTACTCAGATATGGGGTTATCTGCACAGCGATACGGATTGATCTGCAATAGGAAATGGTGTGATCTTCACTGGGACATGCAGTGAACTATACTGGGAAATGGAGTGATCTGTACTGGGATACGTTGTGATCTGCACTGGGATATGGAGTGATCTGTACTGGGATATGGTGTGATCAGCATTGGGATATGGGGTGATCTCTACTGGGATATGGAGCAATCTGCACTGGGATACGGAGCGTTTTGAAGTGGGATACGGTGCGATCTGTTCTGGGATAAGGGGTGTTCTGAACTGGGATATGGTATGATCTGCACTGGGATCTGTTATGATCTGTACTGGGAAACGACATGATCTTTACTGAGGTACAGAGTGATCTGCCCTGTGATACAGGGTGATCTGCTCTGGGATACGGAGCGATCTGCAATGGGATACGGAGTGATCTGCACTGGGATATGCTGTGATATACAATGGGATGTGGAGCGATCTGTACTGGAAACAGACTGATATGTACTGGGATATGGAGTGATCTGCACTCGGATACGGTGTTGTTCTATCGGGGATACGGACTGAACTGTACTGGGATACAGAGCGATCTGCCCTGGGATACAGGGTGATCTGCACTGGGATACGGAGTGATCTGCACTGGGATAGGAGTGACCTGCAATGGGATAAGGTGTGATATGCACTTGGATATGGAGCGATCTGAACTTGGAAATGGACTGATAAGTACTCAGATATGGGGTTATCTGCACTGCGATACGGAGTGATCTGCAATAGGAAATGGTGTGATCTTCACTGGGACATGCAGTGATCTATACTGGGATATGGAGTGATCTATACTGGGGTATGGTGTGATCTGCACTGGGATATGGAGAGATCTGTACTGGGATATGGTGTGATCTGCACTGGGATATGGGGTGATCTGAACGGGGATATGGAGCAATCTGCACTGGGATACAGAGCGATTTGAAGTGGGATACGGTGCGATCTGTTCTGGGATAAGGGGTGTTCTGAACTGGGATGCGGTATGATCTGCACTGGGATCCGTTATGATCTGTACTGGGAAACGATATGATCTTTACTGGGATACAGAGTGATCTGCCCTGGGATACAGGGTGATCTGCTCTGGGATACGGAGCGATCTGCAATGGGATACGGAGTGTTCTGCACTTGGATATTCTGTGATATACAATGGGATGTGGAGCAATCTGTACTGGGAAACAGCCTGATATGTACTGGGATATGGAGTGATATGCACTCGGATACGGTGTTGTCTTAACTGGGATATGGAGTGATCTGTACTTGGATACAGAGCGATCTGCACTGGGATACAGTGTGATCTGCACTGGGATACGGAATGATAATTACTGGGATCCGGCTGATCCGCACTCAGATATAGAGCGATCAGCACTGGGATATGGAGCGATCTGAAGTGGGATATGGAGCGGTCTGAACTGGGATACAGGGTGATCTACACTCAGACATGGAGCAATCTGCACTGGGATACGGAGTGATCTGCTATTGGATATGGTGTGATATACACTGGGATACGGAGTGACCTGTACTTGGATACGGAATGATAACTACTGGGATATGAGTTATCTGCACTGTGATACGGATTGATCTGCACTATGATACGGTGGGATATGCACTGGGATATGGAACGATCTGTACTGGGATATTGAGCAATCTGCACCGGCATACGGTGCGATCTGAACTGGGATACAGACTGATCTTTACCAGGATACGGCGTGTTCTGAACAGGGATACGGTTTGATTTGATCTGGGATATGGATTGATCTGCACTTGGATACAGAGCGATCTGCACTGGAATATGAAGAAATCTGCACCGGGATATGGAGCGATCTGCACTCGGATATGGAGTAATTTGAACTGGGATACGGAGTGTTCTGCAATGGGATACAGAGCAAACTGCACTGGGATACGGAGCGATCTGTACTGGGATACGGAGCGATCTGTACTGGGATACCGAGCAATCTGCACTGGGATACAGCGCGATCTGTACTGGGATACAGCGTGATCTGTACTGGGATATGGAGCGATCTGCACTGGGATATGGAGCAATCTGTACTGGGATATGGAGCAATCTGCATTGGGATACGGAGCGACCTGAACCAGGATACAGAGCGATCAGTTCTGGGATAAGGGGGCTTCTGAACTGGGATATGGCATGATCTGCACTGGGATGCAGAGCGATCTGCCCTGGGATACAGAGTGAACTGCACTGGGATACGGAGTGATCTGCATTCGGTTAAGGTGTGATATGCTCTTCGATCTGTAGTGATCTGAAGTTGGATACGGACTGATAAGTACTCAGATATGGGGTTATCTGCACAGCGATACGGATTGATCTGCAATAGGAAATGGTGTGATCTTCACTGGGACATGCAGTGAACTATACTGGGAAATGGCGTGATCTGTACTGGGATACGTTGTGATCTGCACTGGGGTATGGAGTGATCAGTACTGGGATATGGTGTGATCAGCACTGGGATATGGGGTGATCTCTACTGGGATATGGAGCAAACTGCACTGGGATACGGAGCGATTTGAAGTGGGATACGGTGCGATCTGTTCTGGGATAAGGGGTGTTCTGAACTGGGATATGGTATGATCTGCACAGGGATCTGTTATGATCTGTACTGGGAAACGACATGATCTTTACTGAGGTACAGAGTGATCTGCCCTGTGATACAGGGTGATCTGCTCTGGGATACGGAGCAATCTGCAATGGGATATGGAGTGATCTGCACTCGGATATGGTGTGATATACAATGGGATGTGGAGCGATCTGTACTGGGAAACAGACTGATATGTACTGGGATATGGGGTGATCTGAACTGGGATATGGAGCAATCTGCACTGGGATACAGAGCGATTTGAAGTGGGATACGGTGCGATCTGTTCAGGCATAAGGGGTGTTCTGAACTGGGATGCGGTATGATCTCCACTTGAATCCGGTATGATCTGTACTGGGAAACGATATGATCTTTACTGGGATACAGAGTGATCTGCCCTGGGATACAGAGTGATCTGCTCTGGGATACGGAGCGATCTGCAATGGGATACAGAGTGATCTGCACTGGGATATTCTGTGATATACAATGGGATGTGGAGCGATCTGTACTGGAAACAGACTGATATGTACTGGGATATGGAGTGATCTGCACTCGGATACGGTGTTGTCCTAATGGGGATACGGACTGAACCGTACTGGGATACAGAGCGATCTGCCCTGGGATACAGGGTGATCTGCACTGGGATACGGAGTGATCTGCACTGGGATAGGAGTGACCTGCAATGGGATAAGGTGTGATATGCACTTGGATATGGAGCGATCTGAACTTGGAAATGGACTGATAAGTACTCAGATATGGGGTTATCTGCACTGCGATACGGAGTGATCTGCAATAGGAAATGGTGTGATCTTCACTGGGACATGTAGTGATCTATACTGGGATATGGAGTGATCTATACTGGGGTATGGTGTGATCTGCACTGGGATATGGAGAGATCTGTACTGGGATATGGTGTGATCTGCACTGGGATATGGGGTGATCTGAACGGGGATATGGAGCAATCTGCACTGGGATACAGAGCGATTTGAAGTGGGATACGGTGCGATCTGTTCTGGGATAAGGGGTGTTCTGAACTGGGATACGGTATGATCTGCACTGGGATCCGTTATGATCTGTACTGGAAAACGATATGATCTTTACTGGGATACAGAGTGATCTGCCCTGGGATACAGGGTGATCTGCTCTGGGATACGGAGCGATCTGCAATGGGATACGGAGTGTTCTGCACTTGGATATTCTGTGATATACAATGGGATGTGGAGCAATCTGTACTGGGAAACAGACTGATATGTACTGGGATATGGAGTGATATGCACTCGGATACGGTGTTGTCTTAACTGGGATATGGAGTGATCTGTACTTGGATACAGAGCGATCTGCACTGGGATACAGTGTGATCTGCACTGGGATACGGAATGATAATTACTGGGATCCGGCTGATCCGCACTCAGATATGGAGCGATCAGCACTGGGATATGGAGCGATCTGAAGTGGGATATGGAGCGGTCTGAACTGGGATGCAGGGTGATCTACACTCAGACATGGAGCAATCTGCACTGGGATACGGAGTGATCTGCTATTGGATATGGTGTGATATACACTGGGATACGGAGTGACCTGTACTTGGATACGGAACGATAACTACTGGGATATGAGTTATCTGCACTGTGATACGGATTGATCTGCACTATGATACGGTGGGATATGCACTGGGATATGGAACGATCTGTACTGGGATATTGAGCAATCTGCACCGGCATACGGTGCGATCTGAACTGGGATACAGACTGATCTTTACCAGGATACGCCGTGTTCTGAACTGGGATACGGTGTGATTTGATCTAGGATATGGATTGATCTGCAATTGGATACAGAGCGATCTGCACTGGAATATGAAGAAATCTGCACCGGGATATGGAGCGATCTGCACGCGGATACGGAGTAATTTGAACTGGGATACGGAGTGTTCTGCAATGGGATACAGAGCAAACTGCACTCGGATAAGAGAGAGATGTACTGGGATACGGAGCGATCTGTACTGGGATACCGAGTAATCTGCACTGGGATACAACGCGATATGTACTGGGATACGGCGTGATCTGTACTGGGATATGGAGCGATCTGCACTGGGATATGGAGCAATCTGTGCTGGGATATGGAGCAATCTGCATTGGGATACGGAGCGACCTGAACCAGGATACAGAGCGATCAGTTCTGGGATAAGGGGGCTTCTGAACTGGGATATGGCATGATCTGCACTGGGATGCAGAGCGATCTGCCCTGGGATACAGAGTGAACTGCACTGGGATACGGAGTGATCTGCATTCGGATAAGGTGTGATATGCTCTTCGATCTGTAGTGATCTGAATTTGGATACGGACTGATAAGTACTCAGATATGGGGTTATCTGCACAGTGATATGGATTGATCTGCAATAGGAAATGGTGTGATCTTCACTGGGACATGCAGTGAACTATACTGGGAAATGGAGTGATCTGTACTGGGATACGTTGTGATCTGCACTGGGATATGGAGTGATCTGTACTGGGATATGGTGTGATCAGCACTGGGATATGGGGTGATCTCTACTGGGATATGGAGCAAACTGCACTGGGATACGGAGCGATTTGAAGTGGGATACGGTGCGATCTGTTCTGGGATAAGGGGTGTTCTGAACTGGGATATGGTATGATCTGCACTGGGATCTGTTATGATCTGTACTGGGAAACGACATGATCTTTACTGAGGTACAGAGTGATCTGCCCTGTGATACAGGGTGATCTGCTCTGGGATACGGAGCAATCTGCAATGGGATACGGTGTGATCTGCACTCGGATATGGTGTGATATACAATGGGATGTGGAGCGATCTGTACTGGGAAACAGACTGATATGTACTGGGATATGGGGTTACCTGCACTGGGATACGGAGTGATCTGCACTCGGATACGGTGTTGACTTAACTGGGATACGGAGTGATCAGTTTGGGATACGGAGCGATCTGCCCTGGGATACAGAGTGATCTGCACTGGGATACGGAATGATAATTACTGGGATCCGGCTGATCTTCACTCAGATATGCAGCGATCTGCATGGGATGCAGAGCGATCTGAACTGGGATATGGAGTGATCTGTACCGGTATACAGGGTGTTCTGAACTGGTATACGGAGTGATCTGCACTGCGATCTGTCATGATGTGCACTGGGATACGAGATGATCTGCACTGGGATGCAAAGCGATCTGCCCTGGGATACAGGGTGATCTGCACTGGGATACGGAGTGATCTGCACTGGGATAGGAGTGACCTGCAATGGGATAAGGTGTGATATGCACTTGGATATGGAGCGATCTGAACTTGGAAATGGACTGATAAGTACTCAGATATGGGGTTATCTGCACTGTGATACGGAGTGATCCGCAATAGGAAATGGTGTGATCTTCACTGGGACATGCAGTGATCTATACTGGGAAATGGAGTGATCTATACTGGGGTATGGTGTGATCTGCACTGGGATATGGGGAGATCTGTACTGGGATATGGTGTGATCTGCACTGGGATATGGGGTGATCTGAACTGGGATATGGAGCAATCTGCAATGGGATACAGAACGATTTGAAGTTGGATACGGTGCGATCTGTTCTGGGATAAGGGGTGTTCTGAACTGGGATACGGTATGATCTGCACTGGGATCCGGTATGATCTGTACTGGGAAACGATCTGATTTTTACTGGGATGCAGAGTGATCTGCCCTGGGATACAGGGTGATCTGTTCAGGGATACGGAGCAATCTGCAATGGGATACGGAGTGTTCTGCACTCGGATATGCTGTGATATACAATGGGATGTGGAGCAATCTGTACTGGGAAACAGACTGATATGTACTGGGATATGTAGTGATCTGCACTCGGATACGGTGTTGTCTTAACGGGGATACGGACTGAACTGTACTGGGATACAGAGCGATCTGCCCTGGGATACAGGGTGATCTGCACTGGGATACGGAGTGATCTGCACTGGGATAGGAGTGACCTGCAATGGGATAAGATGTGATATGCACTTGGATATGGAGCAATCTGAACTTGGAAATGGACTGGTAAGTAATCAGATATGGGGTTATCTGCACTGCAATACGGAGTGATCTGCAATAGGAAATGGTGTGATCTTCACTGGGACATGCAGTGATCTATACTGGGATATGGAGTGATTTATACTGGGGTATGGTGTGATCTGCACTGGGATATGGAGAGATCTGTGCTGGGATATGGTGTGATCTGCACTGGGATATGGGGTGATCTGAACGGGGATATGGAGCAATCTGCACTGGGATACAGAGCGATTTGAAGTGGGATACGGTGCGATCTGTTCAGGCATAAGGGGTGTTCTGAACTGGGATGCGGTATGATCTCCACTTGAATCCGGTATGATCTGTACTGGGAAACGATATGATCTTTACTGGGATACAGAGTGATCTGCCCTGGGATACAGAGTGATCTGCTCTGGGATACGGAGCGATCTGCAATGGGATACAGAGTGATCTGCACTGGGATATTCTGTGATATACAATGGGATGTGGAGCGATCTGTACTGGAAACAGACTGATATGTACTGGGATATGGAGTGATCTGCACTCGGATACGGTGTTGTCCTAATGGGGATACGGACTGAACCGTACTGGGATACAGAGCGATCTGCCCTGGGATACAGGGTGATCTGCACTGGGATATGGATTGATCAGCACTGCGATACGGAGTGATCTGCAATAGGAAATGTGATCTTCTCTGGGACATGCAGTGATCTATACTGGGATATGGAGTGATCTATACTGGGGTATGGTGTGATCTGCACTGGGATATGGAGAGATCTGTACTGGGATATGGTGTGATCTGTACCGGAATACAGGGTGTTCTGAACTGCGATACGGAGTGATCTGCATTGGGATCTGTCATGATGTGTACTGGGATACGACATGATCTGCACTGGGATGCAGAGCGATCTGCCCTGGGATACAGAGTGAACTGCACTGGGATACGGAGTGATCTGCATTCAGATAAGGTGTGATATGCTCTTCGATCTGTAGTGATCTGAACTTGGATACGGACTGATAAGTACTCAGATATGGGGTTATCTGCACAGCGATACGGATTGATCTGCAATAGGAAATGGTGTGATCTTCACTGGGACATGCAGTGAACTATACTGGGAAATGGAGTGATCTGTACTGGGATACGTTGTGATCTGCACTGGGATATGGAGTGATCTGTACTGGGATATGGTGTGATCAGCATTGGGATATGGGGTGATCTCTACTGGGATATGGAGCAATCTGCACTGGGATACGGAGCGTTTTGAAGTGGGATACGGTGCGATCTGTTCTGGGATAAGGGGTGTTCTGAACTGGGATATGGTATGATCTGCACTGGGATCTGTTATGATCTGTACTGGGAAACGACATGATCTTTACTGAGGTACAGAGTGATCTGCCCTGTGATACAGGGTGATCTGCTCTGGGATACGGAGCGATCTGCAATGGGATACGGAGTGATCTGCACTGGGATATGCTGTGATATACAATGGGATGTGGAGCGATCTGTACTGGAAACAGACTGATATGTACTGGGATATGGAGTGATCTGCACTCGGATACGGTGTTGTTCTATCGGGGATACGGACTGAACTGTACTGGGATACAGAGCGATCTGCCCTGGGATACAGGGTGATCTGCACTGGGATACGGAGTGATCTGCACTGGGATAGGAGTGACCTGCAATGGGATAAGGTGTGATATGCACTTGGATATGGAGCGATCTGAACTTGGAAATGGACTGATAAGTACTCAGATATGGGGTTATCTGCACTGCGATACGGAGTGATCTGCAATAGGAAATGGTGTGATCTTCACTGGGACATGCAGTGATCTATACTGGGATATGGAGTGATCTATACTGGGGTATGGTGTGATCTGCACTGGGATATGGAGAGATCTGTACTGGGATATGGTGTGATCTGCACTGGGATATGGGGTGATCTGAACGGGGATATGGAGCAATCTGCACTGGGATACAGAGCGATTTGAAGTGGGATACGGTGCGATCTGTTCTGGGATAAGGGGTGTTCTGAACTGGGATGCGGTATGATCTGCACTGGGATCCGTTATGATCTGTACTGGGAAACGATATGATCTTTACTGGGATACAGAGTGATCTGCCCTGGGATACAGGGTGATCTGCTCTGGGATACGGAGCGATCTGCAATGGGATACGGAGTGTTCTGCACTTGGATATGCTGTGATATACAATGGGATGTGGAGCAATCTGTACTGGGAAACAGCCTGATATGTACTGGGATATGGAGTGATATGCACTCGGATACGGTGTTGTCTTAACTGGGATATGGAGTGATCTGTACTTGGATACAGAGCGATCTGCACTGGGATACAGTGTGATCTGCACTGGGATACGGAATGATAATTACTGGGATCCGGCTGATCCGCACTCAGATATAGAGCGATCAGCACTGGGATATGGAGCGATCTGAAGTGGGATATGGAGCGGTCTGAACTGGGATACAGGGTGATCTACACTCAGACATGGAGCAATCTGCACTGGGATACGGAGTGATCTGCTATTGGATATGGTGTGATATACACTGGGATACGGAGTGACCTGTACTTGGATACGGAATGATAACTACTGGGATATGAGTTATCTGCACTGTGATACGGATTGATCTGCACTATGATACGGTGGGATATGCACTGGGATATGGAACGATCTGTACTGGGATATTGAGCAATCTGCACCGGCATACGGTGCGATCTGAACTGGGATACAGACTGATCTTTACCAGGATACGGCGTGTTCTGAACAGGGATACGGTTTGATTTGATCTGGGATATGGATTGATCTGCACTTGGATACAGAGCGATCTGCACTGGAATATGAAGAAATCTGCACCGGGATATGGAGCGATCTGCACTCGGATATGGAGTAATTTGAACTGGGATACGGAGTGTTCTGCAATGGGATACAGAGCAAACTGCACTGGGATACGGAGCGATCTGTACTGGGATACGGAGCGATCTGTACTGGGATACCGAGCAATCTGCACTGGGATACAGCGCGATCTGTACTGGGATACAGCGTGATCTGTACTGGGATATGGAGCGATCTGCACTGGGATATGGAGCAATCTGTACTGGGATATGGAGCAATCTGCATTGGGATACGGAGCGACCTGAACCAGGATACAGAGCGATCAGTTCTGGGATAAGGGGGCTTCTGAACTGGGATATGGCATGATCTGCACTGGGATGCAGAGCGATCTGCCCTGGGATACAGAGTGAACTGCACTGGGATACGGAGTGATCTGCATTCGGTTAAGGTGTGATATGCTCTTCGATCTGTAGTGATCTGAAGTTGGATACGGACTGATAAGTACTCAGATATGGGGTTATCTGCACAGCGATACGGATTGATCTGCAATAGGAAATGGTGTGATCTTCACTGGGACATGCAGTGAACTATACTGGGAAATGGCGTGATCTGTACTGGGATACGTTGTGATCTGCACTGGGGTATGGAGTGATCAGTACTGGGATATGGTGTGATCAGCACTGGGATATGGGGTGATCTCTACTGGGATATGGAGCAAACTGCACTGGGATACGGAGCGATTTGAAGTGGGATACGGTGCGATCTGTTCTGGGATAAGGGGTGTTCTGAACTGGGATATGGTATGATCTGCACAGGGATCTGTTATGATCTGTACTGGGAAACGACATGATCTTTACTGAGGTACAGAGTGATCTGCCCTGTGATACAGGGTGATCTGCTCTGGGATACGGAGCAATCTGCAATGGGATATGGAGTGATCTGCACTCGGATATGGTGTGATATACAATGGGATGTGGAGCGATCTGTACTGGGAAACAGACTGATATGTACTGGGATATGGGGTGATCTGAACTGGGATATGGAGCAATCTGCACTGGGATACAGAGCGATTTGAAGTGGGATACGGTGCGATCTGTTCAGGCATAAGGGGTGTTCTGAACTGGGATGCGGTATGATCTCCACTTGAATCCGGTATGATCTGTACTGGGAAACGATATGATCTTTACTGGGATACAGAGTGATCTGCCCTGGGATACAGAGTGATCTGCTCTGGGATACGGAGCGATCTGCAATGGGATACAGAGTGATCTGCACTGGGATATTCTGTGATATACAATGGGATGTGGAGCGATCTGTACTGGAAACAGACTGATATGTACTGGGATATGGAGTGATCTGCACTCGGATACGGTGTTGTCCTAATGGGGATACGGACTGAACCGTACTGGGATACAGAGCGATCTGCCCTGGGATACAGGGTGATCTGCACTGGGATACGGAGTGATCTGCACTGGGATAGGAGTGACCTGCAATGGGATAAGGTGTGATATGCACTTGGATATGGAGCGATCTGAACTTGGAAATGGACTGATAAGTACTCAGATATGGGGTTATCTGCACTGCGATACGGAGTGATCTGCAATAGGAAATGGTGTGATCTTCACTGGGACATGTAGTGATCTATACTGGGATATGGAGTGATCTATACTGGGGTATGGTGTGATCTGCACTGGGATATGGAGAGATCTGTACTGGGATATGGTGTGATCTGCACTGGGATATGGGGTGATCTGAACGGGGATATGGAGCAATCTGCACTGGGATACAGAGCGATTTGAAGTGGGATACGGTGCGATCTGTTCTGGGATAAGGGGTGTTCTGAACTGGGATACGGTATGATCTGCACTGGGATCCGTTATGATCTGTACTGGAAAACGATATGATCTTTACTGGGATACAGAGTGATCTGCCCTGGGATACAGGGTGATCTGCTCTGGGATACGGAGCGATCTGCAATGGGATACGGAGTGTTCTGCACTTGGATATTCTGTGATATACAATGGGATTTGGAGCAATCTGTACTGGGAAACAGACTGATATGTACTGGGATATGGAGTGATATGCACTCGGATACGGTGTCGTCTTAACTGGGATATGGAGTGATCTGTACTTGGATACAGAGCGATCTGCACTGGGATACAGTGTGATCTGCACTGGGATACGGAATGATAATTACTGGGATCCGGCTGATCCGCACTCAGATATGGAGCGATCAGCACTGGGATATGGAGCGATCTGAAGTGGGATATGGAGCGGTCTGAACTGGGATGCAGGGTGATCTACACTCAGACATGGAGCAATCTGCACTGGGATACGGAGTGATCTGCTATTGGATATGGTGTGATATACACTGGGATACGGAGTGACCTGTACTTGGATACGGAACGATAACTACTGGGATATGAGTTATCTGCACTGTGATACGGATTGATCTGCACTATGATACGGTGGGATATGCACTGGGATATGGAACGATCTGTACTGGGATATTGAGCAATCTGCACCGGCATACGGTGCGATCTGAACTGGGATACAGACTGATCTTTACCAGGATACGCCGTGTTCTGAACTGGGATACGGTGTGATTTGATCTAGGATATGGATTGATCTGCAATTGGATACAGAGCGATCTGCACTGGAATATGAAGAAATCTGCACCGGGATATGGAGCGATCTGCACGTGGATACGGAGTAATTTGAACTGGGATACGGAGTGTTCTGCAATGGGATACAGAGCAAACTGCACTCGGATAAGAGAGAGATGTACTGGGATACGGAGCGATCTGTACTGGGATACCGAGTAATCTGCACTGGGATACAACGCGATATGTACTGGGATACGGCGTGATCTGTACTGGGATATGGAGCGATCTGCACTGGGATATGGAGCAATCTGTGCTGGGATATGGAGCAATCTGCATTGGGATACGGAGCGACCTGAACCAGGATACAGAGCGATCAGTTCTGGGATAAGGGGGCTTCTGAACTGGGATATGGCATGATCTGCACTGGGATGCAGAGCGATCTGCCCTGGGATACAGAGTGAACTGCACTGGGATACGGAGTGATCTGCATTCGGATAAGGTGTGATATGCTCTTCGATCTGTAGTGATCTGAATTTGGATACGGACTGATAAGTACTCAGATATGGGGTTATCTGCACAGTGATATGGATTGATCTGCAATAGGAAATGGTGTGATCTTCACTGGGACATGCAGTGAACTATACTGGGAAATGGAGTGATCTGTACTGGGATACGTTGTGATCTGCACTGGGATATGGAGTGATCTGTACTGGGATATGGTGTGATCAGCACTGGGATATGGGGTGATCTCTACTGGGATATGGAGCAAACTGCACTGGGATACGGAGCGATTTGAAGTGGGATACGGTGCGATCTGTTCTGGGATAAGGGGTGTTCTGAACTGGGATATGGTATGATCTGCACTGGGATCTGTTATGATCTGTACTGGGAAACGACATGATCTTTACTGAGGTACAGAGTGATCTGCCCTGTGATACAGGGTGATCTGCTCTGGGATACGGAGCAATCTGCAATGGGATACGGTGTGATCTGCACTCGGATATGGTGTGATATACAATGGGATGTGGAGCGATCTGTACTGGGAAACAGACTGATATGTACTGGGATATGGGGTTACCTGCACTGGGATACGGAGTGATCTGCACTCGGATACGGTGTTGACTTAACTGGGATACGGAGTGATCAGTTTGGGATACGGAGCGATCTGCCCTGGGATACAGAGTGATCTGCACTGGGATACGGAATGATAATTACTGGGATCCGGCTGATCTTCACTCAGATATGCAGCGATCTGCATGGGATGCAGAGCGATCTGAACTGGGATATGGAGTGATCTGTACCGGTATACAGGGTGTTCTGAACTGGTATACGGAGTGATCTGCACTGCGATCTGTCATGATGTGCACTGGGATACGAGATGATCTGCACTGGGATGCAAAGCGATCTGCCCTGGGATACAGGGTGATCTGCACTGGGATACGGAGTGATCTGCACTGGGATAGGAGTGACCTGCAATGGGATAAGGTGTGATATGCACTTGGATATGGAGCGATCTGAACTTGGAAATGGACTGATAAGTACTCAGATATGGGGTTATCTGCACTGTGATACGGAGTGATCCGCAATAGGAAATGGTGTGATCTTCACTGGGACATGCAGTGATCTATACTGGGAAATGGAGTGATCTATACTGGGGTATGGTGTGATCTGCACTGGGATATGGGGAGATCTGTACTGGGATATGGTGTGATCTGCACTGGGATATGGGGTGATCTGAACTGGGATATGGAGCAATCTGCAATGGGATACAGAACGATTTGAAGTTGGATACGGTGCGATCTGTTCTGGGATAAGGGGTGTTCTGAACTGGGATACGGTATGATCTGCACTGGGATCCGGTATGATCTGTACTGGGAAACGATCTGATTTTTACTGGGATGCAGAGTGATCTGCCCTGGGATACAGGGTGATCTGTTCAGGGATACGGAGCAATCTGCAATGGGATACGGAGTGTTCTGCACTCGGATATGCTGTGATATACAATGGGATGTGGAGCAATCTGTACTGGGAAACAGACTGATATGTACTGGGATATGTAGTGATCTGCACTCGGATACGGTGTTGTCTTAACGGGGATACGGACTGAACTGTACTGGGATACAGAGCGATCTGCCCTGGGATACAGGGTGATCTGCACTGGGATACGGAGTGATCTGCACTGGGATAGGAGTGACCTGCAATGGGATAAGATGTGATATGCACTTGGATATGGAGCAATCTGAACTTGGAAATGGACTGGTAAGTAATCAGATATGGGGTTATCTGCACTGCAATACGGAGTGATCTGCAATAGGAAATGGTGTGATCTTCACTGGGACATGCAGTGATCTATACTGGGATATGGAGTGATTTATACTGGGGTATGGTGTGATCTGCACTGGGATATGGAGAGATCTGTGCTGGGATATGGTGTGATCTGCACTGGGATATGGGGTGATCTGAACGGGGATATGGAGCAATCTGCACTGGGATACAGAGCGATTTGAAGTGGGATACGGTGCGATCTGTTCAGGCATAAGGGGTGTTCTGAACTGGGATGCGGTATGATCTCCACTTGAATCCGGTATGATCTGTACTGGGAAACGATATGATCTTTACTGGGATACAGAGTGATCTGCCCTGGGATACAGAGTGATCTGCTCTGGGATACGGAGCGATCTGCAATGGGATACGGAGTGATCTGCACTGGGATATTCTGTGATATACAATGGGATGTGGAGCGATCTGTACTGGAAACAGACTGATATATACTGGGATATGGAGTGATCTGCACTCGGATACGGTGTTGTCCTAACGGGGATACGGACTGAACTGTACTCGGATACAGAGCGATCTGCCCTGGGATACAGGGTGATCTGTACTGGGATACGGAGTGATCTGCACTGGGATAGGAGTGACCTGCAATGGGATAAGGTGTGATATGCACTTGGATATGGAGCGATCTGAACTTGGAAATGGACTGATAAGTACTCAGATATGGGGTTATCTGCACTGCAATACGGAGTGATCTGCAATAGGAAATGGTGTGATCTTCACTGGGACATGCAGTGATCTATACTGGGATATGGAGTGATCTATACTGGGGTATGGTGTGATCTGCACTGGGATATGGAGAGATCTGTACTGGGATATGGTGTGATCTGCACTGGGATATGGGGTGATCTGAACGGGGATATGGAGCAATCTGCACTGGGATACAGAGCGATTTGAAGTGGGATACGGTGCGATCTGTTCTGGGATAAGGGGTGTTCTGAACTGGGATACGGTATGATCTGCACTGGGATCCGTTATGATCTCTACTGGGAAAGGACATGATCTTTACTGGGATACAGAGTGATCTGCCCTGGGATACAGGGTGATCTGCTCTGGGATACGGAGCGATCTGCAATGGGATACGGAGTGTTCTGCACTTGGATATTCTGTGATATACAATGGGATGTGGAGCAATCTGTACTGGGAAACAGACTGATATGTACTGGGATATGGAGTGATATGCACTCGGATACGGTGTTGTCTTAACTGGGATATGGAGTGATCTGTACTTGGATACAGAGCGATCTGCACTGGGATACAGTGTGATCTGCACTGGGATACGGAATGATAATTACTGGGATCCGGCTGATCCGCACTCAGATATGGAGCGATCAGCACTGGGATATGGAGCGATCTGAAGTGGGATATGGAGCGGTCTGAACTGGGATACAGGGTGATCTACACTCAGACATGGAGCAATCTGCACTGGGATACGGAGTGATCTGCTATTGGGTATGGTGTGATATACACTGGGATACGGAGTGACCTGTACTTGGATACGGAACGATAACTACTGGGTTATGAGTTATCTGCACTGTGATACGGATTGATCTGCACTATGATACAGTGGGATATGCACTGGGATATGGAACGATCTGCACTGGGATATTGAGCGATCTGCACCGGCATACGGTGCGATCTGAACTGGGATACAGACTGATCTTTACCAGGATACGGCGTGTTCTGAACTGGGATACGGTGTGATTTGATCTGGGATATGGATTGATCTGCACTTGGATACAGAGCGATCTGCACTGGAATATGAAGAAATCTGCACCGGGATATGGAGCGATCTGCACTCGGATACGGAGTAATTTGAACTGGGATACGGAGTGTTCTGCAATGGGATACAGAGCAAACTGCACTGTGATACGGAGCGATCTGTACTGGGATACGGAGCGATCTGTACTGGGATACCGAGCAATCTGCACTGGGATACAGCGCGATCTGTACTGGGATACGGCGTGATCTGTACTGGGATATGGAGCGATCTGCACTGGGATATGGAGCAATTTGTACTGGGATATGGAGCAATCTGCATTGGGATACGGAGCGACCTGAACCAGGATACAGAGCGATCAGTTCGGGAAAAGGGGGCTTCTGAACTGGGATATGGCATGATCTGCATTGAGATCCGGTATGATCTGTACTGGGAAATGACATGATCTTTACTGGGATACAGAGTGAACTGCCCTGGGATACAGGGTGATTTGCTCTTGGAAACGGAGCAATCTGCAATGGGATACGGAGTGATCTGCACTGGGATATGGTGTAATATGCACCGGGATGTGAAGCGATCTGTACTGGGAAAGAGACTGATATGTAATGGGATATGGGGTTATATGCATTGGGATACGGACTGATCTGCATTCTGATACGATGTGATCTTAACTGTGATACGAAGTGATCTGTACTGGGATATGGAGTGATCTGCACTCTGATACGGTGTGATCTTAACTGTGATACAGAGTGATCTGTACTTGGGATATGGAGTGATCTGAGCTGGGACACGGTGAGATCTCTACTGGGATACGGTGCGATCTGCAGTGTGATATGGGCTGATCTGTCCTGGGATATGGAGCGATCTGCACTGGGAAATGGTATGATCTGCGCTGGGATACAGAGTGATCTGAACTGGGATACGGAGTGATCTGTACCGGAATACAGGGTGTTCTGAACTGCGATACGGAGTGATCTGCATTGGGATCTGTCATGATGTGTACTGGGATACGACATGATCTGCACTGGGATGCAGAGCGATCTGCCCTGGGATACAGAGTGAACTGCACTGGGATACGGAGTGATCTGCATTCAGATAAGGTGTGATATGCTCTTCGATCTGTAGTGATCTGAACTTGGATACGGACTGATAAGTACTCAGATATGGGGTTATCTGCACAGCGATACGGATTGATCTGCAATAGGAAATGGTGTGATCTTCACTGGGACATGCAGTGAAATATACTGGGAAATGGAGTGATCTGTACTGGGATACGTTGTGATCTGCACTGGGATATGGAGTGATCTGTACTGGGATATGGTGTGATCAGCACTGGGATATGGGGTGATCTCTACTGGGATATGGAGCAAACTGCACTGGGATACGGAACGATTTGCAGTGGGATACGGTGCGATCTGTTCTGGGATAAGGGGTGTTCTGAACTGGGATATGGTATGATCTGCACTGGGATCTGTTATGATCTGTACTGGGAAACGACATGATCTTTACTGAGGTACAGAGTGATCTGCCCTGTGATACAGGGTGATCTGCTCTGGGATACGGAGCAATCTGCAATGGGATACGGTGTGATCTGCACTCGGATATGGTGTGATATACAATGGGATGTGGAGCGATCTGTACTGGGAAACAGACTGATATGTACTGGGATATGGGGTTACCTGCACTGGGATACGGAGTGATCTGCACTCGGATACGGTGTTGACTTAACTGGGATACGGAGTGATCAGTTTGGGATACGGAGCGATCTGCCCTGGGATACAGAGTGATCTGCACTGGGATACGGAATGACAATTACTGGGATCCGGCTGATCTTCACTCAGATATGCAGCGATCTGCATGGGATGCAGAGCGATCTGAACTGGGATATGGAGTGATCTGTACCGGTATACAGGGTGTTCTGAACTGGTATACGGAGTGATCTGCACTGCGATCTGTCATGATGTGCACTGGGATACGAGATGATCTGCACTGGGATGCAAAGCGATCTGCCCTGGGATACAGGGTGATCTGCACTGGGATACGGAGTGATCTGCACTGGGATAGGAGTGACCTGCAATGGGATAAGGTGTGATATGCACTTGGATATGGAGCGATCTGAACTTGGAAATGGACTGATAAGTACTCAGATATGGGGTTATCTGCACTGTGATACGGAGTGATCCGCAATAGGAAATGGTGTGATCTTCACTGGGACATGCAGTGATCTATACTGGGAAATGGAGTGATCTATACTGGGGTATGGTGTGATCTGCACTGGGATATGGAGAGATCTGTACTGGGATATGGTGTGATCTGCACTGGGATATGTGGTGATCTGAACTGGGATATGGAGCAATCTGCAATGGGATACAGAACGATTTGAAGTTGGATACGGTGCGATCTGTTCTGGGATAAGGGGTGTTCTGAACTGGGATACGGTATGATCTGCACTGGGATCCGGTATGATCTGTACTGGGAAACGATCTGATTTTTACTGGGATGCAGAGTGATCTGCCCTGGGATACAGGGTGATCTGTTCAGGGATACGGAGCAATCTGCAATGGGATACGGAGTGTTCTGCACTCGGATATGCTGTGATATACAATGGGATGTGGAGCAATCTGTACTGGGAAACAGACTGATATGTACTGGGATATGTAGTGATCTGCACTCGGATACGGTGTTGTCTTAACGGGGATACGGACTGAACTGTACTGGGATACAGAGCGATCTGCCCTGGGATACAGGGTGATCTGCACTGGGATACGGAGTGATCTGCACTGGGATAGGAGTGACCTGCAATGGGATAAGATGTGATATGCACTTGGATATGGAGCAATCTGAACTTGGAAATGGACTGATAAGTAATCAGATATGGGGTTATCTGCAATAGGAAATGGTGTGATCTTCACTGGGACATGCAGTGATCTATACTGGGATATGGAGTGATCTATACTGGGGTATGGTGTGATCTGCACTGGGATATGGAGAGATCTGTGCTGGGATATGGTGTGATCTGCACTGGGATATGGGGTGATCTGAACGGGGATATGGAGCAATCTGCACTGGGATACAGAGCGATTTGAAGTGGGATACGGTGCGATCTGTTCAGGCATAAGGGGTGTTCTGAACTGGGATGCGGTATGATCTCCACTTGAATCCGGTATGATCTGTACTGGGAAACGATATGATCTTTACTGGGATACAGAGTGATCTGCCCTGGGATACAGAGTGATCTGCTCTGGGATACGGAGCGATCTGCAATGGGATACGGAGTGATCTGCACTGGGATATTCTGTGATATACAATGGGATGTGGAGCGATCTGTACTGGAAACAGACTGATATGTACTGGGATATGGAGTGATCTGCACTCGGATACGGTGTTGTCCTAACGGGGATACGGACTGAACTGTACTCGGATACAGAGCGATCTGCCCTGGGATACAGGGTGATCTGCACTGGGATACGGAGTGATCTGCACTGGGATAGGAGTGACCTGCAATGGGATAAGGTGTGATATGCACTTGGATATGGAGCGATCTGAACTTGGAAATGGACTGATAAGTACTCAGATATGGGGTTATCTGCACTGCAATACGGAGTGATCTGCAATAGGAAATGGTGTGATCTTCACTGGGACATGCAGTGATCTATACTGGGATATGGAGTGATCTATACTGGGGTATGGTGTGATCTGCACTGGGATATGGAGAGATCTGTACTGGGATATGGTGTGATCTGCACTGGGATATGGGGTGATCTGAACGGGGATATGGAGCAATCTGCACTGGGATACAGAGCGATTTGAAGTGGGATACGGTGCGATCTGTTCTGGGATAAGGGGTGTTCTGAACTGGGATACGGTATGATCTGCACTGGGATCCGTTATGATCTCTACTGGGAAAGGACATGATCTTTACTGGGATACAGAGTGATCTGCCCTGGGATACAGGGTGATCTGCTCTGGGATACGGAGCGATCTGCAATGGGATACGGAGTGTTCTGCACTTGGATATTCTGTGATATACAATGGGATGTGGAGCAATCTGTACTGGGAAACAGACTGATATGTACTGGGATATGGAGTGATATGCACTCGGATACGGTGTTGTCTTAACTGGGATATGGAGTGATCTGTACTTGAATACAGAGCGATCTGCACTGGGATACAGTGTGATCTGCACTGGGATACGGAATGATAATTACTGGGATCCGGCTGATCCGCACTCAGATATGGAGCGATCAGCACTGGGATATGGAGCGATCTGAAGTGGGATATGGAGCGGTCTGAACTGGGATACAGGGTGATCTACACTCAGACATGGAGCAATCTGCACTGGGATACGGAGTGATCTGCTATTGGATATGGTGTGATATACACTGGGATACGGAGTGACCTGTACTTGGATACGGAACGATAACTACTGGGATATGAGTTATCTGCACTGTGATACGGATTGATCTGCACTATGATACAGTGGGATATGCACTGGGATATGGAACGATCTGCACTGGGATATTGAGCGATCTGCACCGGCATACGGTGCGATCTGAACTGGGATACAGACTGATCTTTACCAGGATACGGCGTGTTCTGAACTGGGATACGGTGTGATTTGATCTGGGATATGGATTGATCTGCACTTGGATACAGAGCGATCTGCACTGGAATATGAAGAAATCTGCACCGGGATATGGAGCGATCTGCACTCGGATACGGAGTAATTTGAACTGGGATACGGAGTGTTCTGCAATGGGATACAGAGCAAACTGCAGTGGGATACGGAGCGATCTGTACTGGGATACGGAGCGATCTGTACTGGGATACCGAGCAATCTGCACTGGGATACAGCGCGATCTGTACTGGGATACGGCGTGATCTGTACTGGGATATGGAGCGATCTGCACTGGGATATGGAGCAATTTGTACTGGGATATGGAGCAATCTGCATTGGGATACGGAGCGACCTGAACCAGGATACAGAGCGATCAGTTCTGGGATAAGGGGGCTTCTGAACTGGGATATGGCATGATCTGCATTGAGATCCGGTATGATCTGTACTGGGAAATGACATGATCTTTACTGGGATACAGAGTGAACTGCCCTGGGATACAGGGTGATTTGCTCTGGGAAACGGAGCAATCTGCAATGGGATACGGAGTGATCTGCACTGGGATATGGTGTAATATGCACCGGGATGTGAAGCGATCTGTACTGGGAAAGAGACTGATATGTAATGGGATATGGGGTTATATGCATTGGGATACGGACTGATCTGCATTCTGATACGATGTGATCTTAACTGTGATACGAAGTGATCTGTACTGGGATATGGAGTGATCTGAGCTGGGACACGGTGAGATCTCTACTGGGATACGGTGCGATCTGCAGTGTGATATGGGCTGATCTGTCCTGGGATATGGAGCGATCTGCACTGGGAAATGGTATGATCTGCGCTGGGATACAGAGTGATCTGAACTGGGATACGGAGTGATCTGTACCGGAATACAGGGTGTTCTGAACTGCGATACGGAGTGATCTGCATTGGGATCTGTCATGATGTGTACTGGGATACGACATGATCTGCACTGGGATGCAGAGCGATCTGCCCTGGGATACAGAGTGAACTGCACTGGGATACGGAGTGATCTGCATTCAGATAAGGTGTGATATGCTCTTCGTTCTGTAGTGATCTGAACTTGGATACAGACTGATAAGTACTCAGATATGGGGTTATCTGCACAGAGATACGGATTGATCTGCAATAGGAAATGGTGTGATCTTCACTGGGACATGCAGTGAACTATACTGGGAAATGGAGTGATCTGTACTGGGATACGTTGTGATCTGCACTGGGATATGGAGTGATCTGTACTGGGATATGGTGTGATCAGCACTGGGATATGGGGTGATCTCTACTGGGATTTGGAGCAATCTGCACTGGGATACGGAGCAATTTGAAATGGGATACGGTGCGATCTGTTCTGGGTTAAGGGGTGTTCTGAACTGGGATATGGTATGATCTGCACTGGGATCTGTTATGATCTGTACTGGGAAATGACATGATCTTTACTGAGGTACAGAGTGATCTGCCCTGTGATACAGGGTGATCTGCTCTGGGATACGACGCAATCTGCAATGAGATACGGAGTGATCTGCACTTGGATATGGTGTGATATACAATGGGATGTGGAGTGATCTGTACTGGGAAACAGACTGATATGTACTGGGATATCGGGTTATCTGCACTGGGATACGGAGTGATCTGCACTCGGTTACGGTGTGGTCTTAGCTGGGATACGGAGTGATCAGTTTGGGATACGGAGTGATCTGCCCTGGGATACAGAGTGATCTGCACTGGGATACGGAATGATAATTACTGGGATCCGGCTGATCTTCACTCAGATATGCAGCGATCTGCATGGGATGCAGAGCGATCTGAACTGGGATATGGAGTGATCTGTACCAGAATACAGGGTGTTCTGAACTGGTATACGGAGTGATCTGCACTGGGATCTGTCATGATGTGCACTGGGATACGACATGATCTGCACTGGGATGCAGAGCGATCTGCCCTGTGATACAGGGCGATCTGCACTGGGATACGGAGTGATCTGCACTGCGATATGGTGTGATATGCACCGGGATGTGGAACGATCTGTACAGGGAAACAGACTGATATGTACTGGGA
This sequence comes from Isurus oxyrinchus, assembly GCA_026770705.1. Classification (NCBI taxonomy): domain Eukaryota; kingdom Metazoa; phylum Chordata; class Chondrichthyes; order Lamniformes; family Lamnidae; genus Isurus; species Isurus oxyrinchus. The sequence continues at coordinate 507,355 of JANJGN010000034.1, forward strand.
TATGGGGTTATATGCATTGGGATACGGAGTGATTTGCACTCTGATACGGTGTGATCTTAACTGTGATACGGAGTGATCGGTACTGGGATATGGAGTGATCTGAGCTGGGACACGGAGAGATCTGAACTGGGATAGAGAGCGATCTGCATTGGGATATGGGGAGATCTGTACTGGGATACGGTGCGATCTGCAGTGTGATATGGGGTGATCTGTACTGGAATATGGAGCGATCTGCACTGGGAAACGGTATGATCTGCGCTGGGATACAGAGCGATCTGAACTGGGATACGGAGTGATCTGTACCAGAATACAGGGTGTTCTGAACTGCGATACGGAGTGATCTGCATTGGGATCTGTCATGATGTGTACTGGGATACGACATGATCTGCACTGGGATTCAGAGCGATCTGCCCTGGGATACAGGGCGAACTGCACTGGGATACGGAGTGATCTGCATTCAGATAAGGTGTGATATGCTCTTCGATCTGGAGCGATCTGAACTTGGATATGGACTGATAAGTACTCAGATATGGGGTTATCTGCACAGCGATACGGAGTGATCTGCAATAGGAAATGGTGTGATCTTCACTGGGACATGCAGTGAACTATACTGGGAAATGGAGTGATCTGTACTGGGATACGTTGTGATCTGCACTGGGATATGGAGTGATCTTTATGGGGATATGGTGTGATCAGCATTGGGATATGGGGTGATCTCTACTGGGATATGGATCAATCTGTATTGGGTACGGAGCGATTTGAAGTGGGATACGGTGCGATCTGTTCTGGGATAAGGGGTGTTCTGAACTGGGATATGGTATGATCTGCACTGGGATCCGTTATGATCTGTACTGGGAAACGACATGATCTTTACTGAGGTACAGAGTGATCTGCCCTGTGATACAGGGTGATCTGCTCTGGGATACGGCGCAATCTGCAATGGGATACGGAGTGATCTGCACTTGGATATGGTGTGATATACAATGGGATGTGGAGTGATCTGTACTGGGAAACAGACTGATATGTACTGGGATATGGGGTTATCTGCACTGGGATACGGAGTGATCTGCACTCGGATACGGTGTGGTCTTAACTGGGATACGGAGTGATCAGTTTGGGATACGGAGCGATCTGCCCTGGGATACAGAGTGATCTGCACTGGGATACGGAATGATAATTACTGGGATCCGGCTGATCTTCACTCAGATATGCAGCGATCTGCATGGGATGCAGAGCGATCTGAACTGGGATATGGAGTGATCTGTACCGGAATACAGGGTGTTCTGAACTGGTATACGGAGTGATCTGCACTGGGATCTGTCATGATGTGCACTGGGATACGACATGATCTGCACTGGGATGCAGAGTGATCTGCACTGGGATACGGAGTGATCTGCACTGGGATAGGAGTGACCTGCAATGGGATAAGGTGTGATATGCACTTGGATATGGAGCGATCTGAACTTGGATATGGACTGATAAGTACTCAGATATGGGGTTATCTGCACTGTGATACGGAGTGATCTGCAATAGGAAATGTTGTGATCTTCACTGGGACATGCAGTGATCTATACTGTGATATGGAGTGATCTATACTGGGGTATGGTGTGATCTGCTCTGGGATATGGGGAGATCTGTACTGGGATATGGTGTGATCTGCACTGGGATATGGGGTGATCTGAACTGGGATATGGAGCAATCTGTTCTGGGATAAGTGGTGTTCTAAACTGTGATACGGTATGACCTGCACTTGGATCCGGTATGATCTTTACTGGGAAACGATATGATCTTTACTGGGATACAGAGTGATCTGCCCTGGGATACAGGGTGATCTGCTCTGGGATACGGAGCGATCTGCAATGGGATACGGAGTGATCTGCACTCGGATATGGTGTGATATACAATGGGATGTGGAGCGATCTGTACTGGGAAACAGACTGATATGTATTGGGATATGGAGTGATCTGCACTCAGATACAGTGTTGTCTTAACTGGGATACGGAGTGATCTGTACTGGGATACAGAGCGATCTGCCCTGGGATACAGTGTGATCTGCACTGGGATACAGAATGATAATTACTGGGATCCGGCTGATCCGCACCCAGATATGGAGCGATCAGCACTGGGATACGGAGCGATCTGAAGTGGGATATGGTGTGATATACACTGGGATACGGAGCGATCTGTACTTGGATACTAATGATAACTACTGGGATATGAGTTATGTGCACTGCGATACGGAGTGATCTGCACTATGATACGGTGGGATATGCACTGGGATATGGAACGATCTGTACTGGGATATTAAGTGATCTGCATCGGCATACGGTGCGATCTGTACTGGGATACGGAGTGATCTTTACCAGGATACGGGGTGTTCTGAACTGGGATATGGTGTGATTTGATCTGGGATATGGATTGATCTTTCTTGGATACGGAGCGATCTGCACTGGAATATGAAGCAATCTGCACCGGGATATGGAGCGATCTGCACTCGGATACGGTGTAATTTGAACTGGGATACGGAGTGTTCTGCAATGGGATACAGAGCAATCTGCACAGGGATACGGAGCGATCTGTACGGGGATACGGAGCGATCTGTACTGGGATACCGAGCAATCTGCATTGGGATACAGCGCGATCTGTACTGGGATACAGCGTGATCTGTACTGGGATATGGAGCGATCTGCACTGGGATATGGAGCGATCTGCACTGGGATATGGAGCAATCTGTACTGGGATATGGAGCAATCTGCATTGGGATACGGAGCGACCTGAACCAGGACACAGAGCGATCAGTTCTGGGATATGGGGTGTTCTGATTTGGGATACGGTATGATCTGCATTGGGATCCGGTATGATCTGTACTGGTAAAGGACATGATCTTTACTGGGATACGGAGTGAACTGCCCTTGGATACAGTGTGATTTGCTCTGGAAAATGGAGCAATCCGCAATGGGATATGGAGTGATCTGCACTGGGATATGGTGTGATATGCACTGGGATGTGGAGCGATCTGTACAGGGAAACAAACTGATATGTACTGGGATATGGGGTTATATGCATTGGGATACGGAGTGATCTGCACTCTGATACGGTGTGATCTTAACTGTGATACGAAGTGATCTGTACTGGGATATGGAGTAATCTGCACTCTGATATGGTGTGATCTTAACTGTGTTATGGAGTGATCTGTACTGGGATATGGAGTGATCTGAGCTGGGACACGGAGAGATTTGAACTGGGATAGAGAGCGATCTGCACTGGGATATGGGGAGATCTGTACTGGGATACGGTGCGATCTGCAGTGTGATATGGGGTGATCTGTATTGGGATATGGAGCGATCTGCACTGGGAAACGGTATGATCTCTGCTGGGTGACAGAGCGATCTGAACTGGGATACGGAGCGATCTCTACCGGAATACAGGTTGTTCTGAACTGCGATACAGAGTGATCTGCATTGGGATCTGTCATGATGTGTACTGGGATACGACATGATCTGCACTGGGATGCAGAGCGATCTGCCCTGGGATACAGGGTGATCTGCACTGGGATACGGAGTGATCGGCATTCGTTCAAGGTGTGATATGCACTTCGATCTGGAGTGATCTGAACTTGGATATGGACTGATAAGTACTCAGATATGGGGTTATCTGCAAGGCGATACGGAGTGATCTGCAATAGGAAATGGTGTGATCTTCACTGGGACATGCAGTGATCTCTACTGGGATATGGAGCAATCTGCACTGGGATACGGAGTGATTTGAACTGGGATACGGTGCGATCTGTTCTGGGATAAGGGGTCTTCTGAACTGGGATACGGAATGTTCTGCACTGGGATCCGTTATGATCTGTACTGGGAAACGACATGATCTTTACTGGGATATAGAGTGATCTGCCCTGTGATACAGGGTGATCTGCTCTGGGATACGGAGTGATCTGCACTCGGATATGGTGTGATATACAATGGGATGTGGAGTGATCTGTACTGGGAAACAGACTGATATGCAGTGTGATATGGAGTTATCTGCACTGGGATACAGAGTGATCTGCACTCGGATACGCTGTGGTCTTAACTGGGATACGCAGTGATCTGTACTGGGATACGGAGCGATCTGCCCTGGGATACAGTGTGATCTGCACTGGAATACGGAACGATTATTACTGGGATCCGGCTGATCTGCACTCAGATATGGAGCAATTTGCATTGGGATACGGAGCGATCTGAACTGGGATATGGAGTGGTCTGAACTGGATACAGGGTGATCTGCACTCAGACATGGAGCAATCTGCACTGGGATACGGAGTCATCTGCTATTGGATATGGTGTGATGCACACTGGGGAACGGAGCGATCTGTACTTGGATACGGACTGATAAGTACTGGGATATGAGGTCATCTGCAATAAGATACGGAGTGATATGTACTATGATACGGTGGGATATGCACTGGGATATGGGTCAATCTTTACTGGGATATGGAGCAATCTGCACCGGGATACGGTGCGATCTGAATTGGGTTACGGAGTGATCTTTACCAGGATACGGGGTGTTCTGAACTGGGATACGGTGTGATCTGATCTGGGATATGGAGTGATGTGCACTCGTATACGAAGCGATCTGCCCTGGGATATGGAGCAATCTGCACCGAGATTCGGAGCGATCTGCACTCGGACACGGAGCGATTTGAACTGGGATACAGAGTTTTCTGCAATGGTATACAGAGCAATCTGCACTGGGATACGGAGCGATCTGTACCGGGATACGGTGCGATCTGCACTCGGATACGGTGTAATTTGAACTGGGATACGGAGTGTTCTGCAATGGGATACAGATCGATGTGTACTGGGATACGGGGCGATCTGTACTGGGATACCGAGCAATCTGCACTGGGATACAGCGCGATCTGTACTGGGATACGGCGTGATCTGTACTGGGATATGGAGCGATCTGCACTGGGATATGGAGCAACCTGTACTGGGATATGGAGCAATCTGCAATGGGATACGTAGCGACCTGAACCAGGATACAGAGTGATCAGTTCTGGGATAAGGGGTGTTCTGAACTGGGATATGGTATGATCTGCACTGGGATCCGGTATGATCTTTACTGGGAAAGGACATGATCTTTACTGGGATACGGAGTGATCTGCCCTCTTATATGTTGTGATATGCAGTGGGAAGTGGAGCGATCTGTACTGGGAAAGAGACTGATATGTACTGGGATATGTGGTTATCTGCATTGGGATACGGAGTGATCTGCACTCTGATACAGTGTGATCTGTACTGTGATACGGAGTGATCTGTACTGGGATATGGAGTGATCTGTACTGGGATATGGAGTGATCTGAGCTGGGACACGGAGAGATCTGAACTGGGATACAGTGCGATCTGCACTGGGATATGGAGAGATCTGTACTAGGATACGATGCGATCTGCAGTCTGATATGGGTGATATGTACTGGGATATGGAGTGATCTGCACTGGGAAACGGTGTGATCTGCACTGGGATACGTAGCGATCTGGACTGGGATACGGAGTGATCTGTACCGGAATACAGGGTGTTCTGAACTGCGATACGGAGTGATCTGCATTGGGATCTGTCATGATGTGTACTGAGATACGACATGATCTGTACAGGCATGCAGAGCGATCTACCCTGGGATACAGGGCGAACTGCACTGGGATACGGAGTGATCTGCATTCGGATAAGGTGTGATATGCTTTTCGATCTGGAGCGATCTGAACTTGGATACGGACTGATAAGTACTCAGATATGGGGTTATCTGCACAGCGATACGGAGTAATCTGCAATAGGAAATGGTGTGATCTTCACTGGGACATGCAGTGAACTATACTGGGAAATGGAGTGATCTGTACTTGGATACATTGTGATCTGCACTGGGATATGGAGAGATCTGTACTGGGATATGGTGTGATCTGCGTTGGGATATGGGGTGATCTCTACTGGGATATGGAGCAATCTGCACTGGGATGTGGAGCGACTTGAACTGGGTTATGGAGCGATTTGAACTGGGATACGTTGTGATCTGATCTTGGATGTGGAGTGATGTGCACTCGCATACGGAGCGATCAGCCCTGGGATATGGAGCAATCTGCACCGGGATTCGGAGCGATTTGCACTCGGATACGGAGCGATTTGAACTGGGATACGGGGTTTTCTGCAATGGGATACAGAGCAATCAGCGCTGGGATACAGAGCGATCTGTACTGGGATACGGAGCGATCTGTACTGGGATACGGTGCGATCTGCAGTGTGATATGGGGTGATCTGTACTGGGATATGGAGTGATCTGCACTGGGAAATGGTGTTATCTGCACTGGGATACGGAGTGATCTGAACTGGGATACGGAGCGATATGTACCGGAATACAGGGCATTCTGAACTTTGATGCAGAGTGATCTGCATTGGGATCTGTCATGATGTGTACTGGGATACAACATGATCTGCACTGTGATGCAGAGCGATCTGCCTTGGGATACAGGGTGAACTGCACTGGGATACGGAGTGTTCTGCATTCGGATAAGGTGTGATATGCTCTTCGATCTGGAGCGATCTGAACTTGGATACGGACTGATAAGTACTCAGATATGGGGTTATCTGCACAGCGAAATGGAGTGATCTGCAATAGGAAATGGTGTGATCTTCACTGGGACATGCAGTGAACTATACTGGGAAATGGAGTGATCTATATTGTGATACGTTGTGATCCGCACTGGGATATGGAGAGATCTGTACTGAGATATGGTGTGATCTGCACTGGGATATGGGGTGATCTGTACTGGGATATGGAGCAATCTGCACTGGGATACGGAGCGATTTGAACTGGGATACAGAGTTCTGGGATAAGGGATGTTCTGAACTGGGATACGGTATGATCTGTTCTCGGATAAGGGGTGTTCAGAACTGGGATATAGAATGATCTGCACTGGGATCCGTTATGATCTGGACTGGGAAACGACAGGATCTTTACTGAGATACAGAGTGATCTGCCCTGTGATACAGGGCGATCTGCAATGGGATACGGAGTGATCTGCACTCGGATACGGTGTGGTCCTAACTGGGATATGGAGTGATATGTATTGGGACATGGAGCGATCTGCCCTGGGATACAGTGTGATCTGCACTGGGATACGACGTGATCTGTACTGGGATAAGGAGCAATCTGTATTGGGATATGGAGCAATATGTATTGGGTTATGGAGCAATCTGCATTGGGATACGGAGCGACCTGAACCAAGATACGGAGCGATCAGATCTGGGATAAGGGGTGTTCTGAACTGGCATACGGTATGATCTGCACTGGGATCCGGTATGATCTGTACTGGGAAAGGACATGATCTTTCCTGGGATACAGAGTGATCTGCCCTGGGATATAGGGTGATTTGCTCTGGGAAACAGAGCGATCTGCAATGGGATACGGAGTGATCTGCACTGGGATATGGTGTGATATGCACTGGGATGTGGAGCGATCTGTACAGGGAAACTGACTGATATGTACTGGGATATGGGGTCATCTGCACTGTGATACGATGGGATATGCACTGGGATATGGGTCAATCTTTCGTGGGATATGGAGCGATCTGCACCGGGATACGGTGCGATCTGAACTGGGATACGGAGTGATCTTTACCAGGATACGGGGTGTTCTGAACTGGGATACGGTGTGATCTGATCTGGGATATGGAGTGATGTGCACTCGTATACGGAGCGATCTGCGCTGGGTTATGGAGCAATCTGCACCGGGATACAGAGCGATCTGCACTCGGATACGGAGCGATTTGAACTGGGATACGGAGTTTTCTGCAATGGGATACAGAGCAATCTGCACTGGGATACGGAGTGATCTGTACTGGGATACAGAGCGATCTGCACTCGGATACGGTGTAATTTGAACTGGGATACGGAGTGTTCTGCAATGGGATACAGATCGATCTGACTGGGATACGGGGCGATCTGTACTGGGATACCGAGCAATCTGCACTGGGATAGAGCGCGATCTGTACTGGGATACGGCGTGATCTGTACTGGGATATGGAGCAATCTGCACTGGGATATGGAGCAATCTGTAATGGGATAGGGAGCAATCTGCATTGGAATACGTAGCGACCTGAACCAGGATACAGAGTGATCAGTTCTGGGGTAAGGGATGTTCTGAACTGGGTTATGGTCTGATCTGCACTTGGTTCCGGTATGATCTTTACTGGGAAAGGACATGATCTTTACTGGGATACAGAGTGATCTGCCCGGGGATACGGAGTGATCTGCACTGGGATATGGTGTGATCTTAACTGTGATACGGAGTGATCTGTACAGGGATACGGAGTGATCTGTACTGGGATACGGAGTGATCTGAACTGGGACACGGAGAGATCTGAACTGGGATACAGAGCGATCTGCGCTGGGATATGGAGAGATCTGTACTGGGATACGGTGCGATCTGCAGTGTGATATGGGGTGATCTGTACGGGGATATGGAGCGATCTGCACTGGGAAATGGTGTGACCTGCACTGGTTTATGGAGCGATCTGAACTGGGATAAAGAGCGATCTGTACTGGAATACAGGGTGTTCTGAACGGCAATACGGAGTGATCTGCATTGGGATCTGTCATGATGTGTACTGGGATATGACATGATCTGCACTGGGATGCAAAGCGATCTGCCCTGGGATACAGGGTGAACTGCACTGGGATACGGAGTGATCTGCATTCGGATAAGGTGTGATATGCTCTTCGATCTGGAGCGATCTGAACTTGGATACGGACTGATAAGTACTCAGATATGGGGTTATCTGCACTGGGATACGGAGTGATCTGCAATAGGAAATGGTGTGATCTTCACTGGGACATGCAGTGAACTATACTTGGATATGGTGTGATATACAATGGGATGTGGAGCGATCTGTACTGGGATACAGACTGCTATGTACTGGGATATGGGGTTATCTGCACTGGGATACGGAGTGATCTGCACTCGGATACGGTGTTGTCTTAACTGGGATACGGAGTGATCTGTATTGGGATACGGAGCGATCTGCCCTGGGATACAGTGTGATCTGCACTGGGATACGGAATAATAATTACTGGGATCCGGCTGATCTTCACTCAGATATGGAGCGATCTGCACTGGGATACAGAGCGATCTGAACTGGGATATGGAGTGATCTGTACCAGAATACAGGGTGTTCTGAACTGGTATAGGGACTGATCTGCACTGGGATCTGTCATGATGTGCATTGGGATACTGCATGATCTGCACTGGGATGCAGAGCGATCTGCCCTGGGATACAGGGTGATCTGCACTGGGATACGGAGTGATCTGCACTGGGATAGGAGCGGCCTGCAATGGGATAAGGAGTGATATGCACTTGGATATGGAGCGATCTGAACTTGGATATGGACTGATAAGTACTCAGATATGGGGTTATCTGCACTGTGATACGGAGTTATCTGCAGTAGGAAATGTTGTGATCTTCACTGGGACATGCAGTGATCTATACTGGGAAATGGAGTGATCTATACTGGGGTATGGTGTGATCTGCACTGGGATATGGAGAGATCTGTACTGGGATATGGTGTGATCTGCACTGGGATATGGGGTTATCTGCATTGGGACACGGAGAGATCTGAACTGGGATACAGAGCGATCTGCACTGGGATATGGAGCGATCTGTACAGGGATACGGTGCGATCTGCAATGTGATATGGGGTGATCTGCACTGGGATATGGAGCGATCTGCACTGGGAAACGGTATGATCTGCGCTGGGATACGGAGCGATCTGAACTGGGATACGGAGTGATCTGTACCGGAATACAGGGCATTCTGAACTGCGATATGGAGTGATCTGCATTGGGATCTGTCATGATGTGTACTGGGATACGACATGATCTGCACTGGGATGCAGAGCAATCTGCCCTGGGATACAGGGTGAACTGCAGTGGGATATGGAGTGATCTGCATTCGGATAAGGTGTGATATGCTTTTCGATCTGGAGCGATCTGAACTTGGATACGGACTGATAAGTACTCAGATATGGGGTTATCTGCAAAGTGATACGGAGTAATCTGCAATAGGAAATGGTGTGATCTTCACAGGGACATGCATTGAACTATACTGGGAAATGGAGTGATTTGTACTTGGATACGTTGTGATCTACACTGGTATATGGAGAGATCTGTACTGGGATATGGTGTGATCTGCGCTGGGATATGAGGTGATCTCTACTGGGATATGGAGCAATCTGCACTAGGATACGAAGCGACTTGAACCGGGTTATGGAGCGATTTGAACTTGGATACGTTGCGATCTGATCTGGGATATGGAGTGATGTGCACTCGTATATGGAGCAATCTGCCCTGGGATATGGAGCAATCTGCACAGGGATTCGGAGCGATCTGCACTCGGATACGGAGCGATTTGAACTGGGATACGGAGTTTTCTTCAATGGGATACAGAGCAAGCAGCACTGGGATACGGAGCGATCTGTACTGGGATACGGAGCGATCTGTACTGGGATACGGTGCAATCTGCAGTGTGATATGGGGTGATCTGTACTGGGATATGGAGTGATCTGCACTGGGAAATGGTGTGATCTGCACTGGGATGTGGAGCGATCTGTACTGGGAAACAGACTGATATGTACTGGGATATGGGGTTATCTGCACTGGGATACGGAGTGATCTGCACTCGGATACGGTGTGATCTGCACTGGGATACGGAATGATAATTACTGGGATCCGGCTGATCTTCACTCAGATATGGAGCGATCTGCACTGGGATACAGAGCGATCTGAACTGGGATATGGAGTGATCTGTATTGGGATACGGAGCGATCTGCCCTGGGATACAGTGTGATCTGCACTGGGATACGGAATGATAATTACTGGGATCCGGCTGATCTTCACTCAGATATGGAGCGATCTGCACTGGGATACTGAGCGATCTGAACTGGGATATGGAGTGATCTGTACCGCAATACAGGGTTTTCTGAACTGGTATACGGAGTGATCTGCACTGGGATCTGTCATGATGTGCACTGGGATACGACATGATCTGCACAGGGATGCAGAACGATCTGCCCTGGGATACAGGGTGATCTGCACTGGGATACGGAGTGATCTGCACTGGGATAGGAGCGGCCTGCAATGGGATAAGGTGTGATATGCACTTTGATATGGAGCGATCTGAACTTGGATATGGACTGATAAGTACTCAGATATGGGGTTATCTGCTCTGCGATACGGAGTGATCTGCAATAGGAAATGTTGTGATCTTCACTGGGACATGCAGTGATCTATCCTGGGATATGGAATGATCTATACTGGGGTACGGTGTGATCTGCACTGGGATATGGGAGATCTGTACTGGGATATGGTGTGATCTGCACTGGGATATGGGGTGATCTGAACTGTGATATGGAGCAATCTGCACTGGGATACAGAGCAATTTGAAGCGGGATAAGAGGCGATCTGTTCTGGGATAAGGGGTGTTCTGAACTGGGATACGGTATGATCTGCACTGGGATCCGTTATGATCTGTACAGGGAAACGATATGATCTTTACTGGGATACAGGGTGATCTGCCCTGGGATACAGGGTGATCTGCTCTGGGATACGGAGCGATCTGCAATGGGATACGGAGTGATCTGCACTCGGATATGGTGTGATATAAAATGGGATGTGGAGCGAACTGTATTGGGAAACAGACTGATATGTACTGTGATATGGAGTGATCTGCACTCGGATATGGTGTGGTCTTAACTGGGATACAGAGTGATCTGTACTGGGATACAGAGTGATCTACCCTGGGATACAATGTGATCTGCACTGGGATACGGAATGATAATTACTGGGATCCGGCTGCTCCGCACTCAGATATGGAGTGATCTGCACTGGGATACAGAGCGATCTGAAGTGGGATATGGAGCGGTCTGAACTGGGATACAGGGTGATCTGCACTCAGACATGCAGCAATCTGCACTGGGATACGGAGTGATCTGCTATTGGATATGGTGTGATATACACTGGGATACGGAGCGATCTGTACTTGGATACGGACTGATAAGTATTGGGATATGAGGTTATCTGCACTGCGATACGGAGTGATCTGCACTATGATACGGTGGGATATGCACTGGGATATGGAACGATATGTACTGGGATATTGAGTGATCTGCACCGGCATACGGTGCGATCTGAACTGGGATACGTAGTGATCTTTACGAGGATACGAGATGTTCTGAACTGGGATACGGTGTGATTTGATCTGGGATATGGATTGATCTGCACTTGGATACGGACTGATAAGTACTGGGATATGAGGTTATCTGCACTGCGATACGGAGTGATCTGCACTATGATACGGTGGGATATGCACTGGGATATGGAACGATATGTACAGGGATATTGAGCGATCTGCACCAGCATACGGTGCGATCTGAACTGGGATACGGAGTGATCTTTACGAGGATACGGGGTGTTCTGAACTGGGATACGGTGTGTTTTTATCTGGGATATGGATTGATCTGCACTTGGATACGGAGTGATCTGCACTCGGATAAGGTGTAATTTGAACTGGGATACAGAGTGTTCTGCAATGGGATACAGAGCAATCTGCACAGGGATACGGAGCGATCTGTACTGGGATACGGGGTGATCTGTACTGGGATACCGAGCAATCTGCACTGGGATACAACGCGATCTGTACTGGGATACGGCGTGATCTGTACTGGGATATGGAGCGATCTGCACTGGGATATGGAGCAATCTGTACTGGGATATGGAGCAATCTGCATTGGGATACGGAGCGACCTGAACCAGGATACAGAGCAATCAGTTCTGGGATAAGGGGTGTTCTGAACTGGGATACGTTATGATCTGCATTGGGATCCAGTATGATCTGTACTGGGAAAGGACATGATCTTTACTGGGATACGGAGTGATCTGCCCAGGGATACGGAGTGATTTGCTCTGAGAAACAGAGTGATCTGCAATGGGATACGGAGTGATCTGCACTGAGATATGGTGTGATATGCACTGGGATGTGGAGCGATCTGTACTGGGAAACAGACTGATAAGTACTGGGATATGGGGTTATCTGCATTGGAATACGGAGTGATCTGCTCTCTGATACGGTGTGATCTGTACTGTGATACGGAGTAATCTGCACTGGGATATGGAGAGATCTGTACAGGGATACGGTGCGATCTGCAATGTGATATGGGGTGATCTGCACTGGGATATGGAGCGTTCTGCACTGGGAAACGGTATGGTCTGCGCTGGGATACAGAGTGATCTGAACTGGGATACGGAGCAATCTGTACTGGGATATGGAGCAATCTGCATTGGGATACGGAGCGACCTGAACCAGGATACAGAGCGATCAGTTCTGGGATAAGGGGTGTTCTGAACTGGGATACGGTATGATCTGCATTTGGATCCGGTATGATCTGTACTGGGAAAGGACATGATCTTTACTGGGATACGGAGTGATCTGCCCAGGGAAACAGAGTGATTTGCTCTGGGAAACAGAGCGATCTGCAATGGGATACGCAGTGATCTGCACTGAGATATGGTGTGATATGCACTGGGATGTGGAGCGATCTGTACTGGGAAACAGACTGATAAGTACTGGGATATGGGGTTATCTGCATTGGGATACGGAGTGATCTGCACTCTGATACGGTGTGATCTTAACTGTGATACGGAGTGATCTGCATTGGGATACGGAGTGATCTGCACTCTGATACGGTGTGATCTTAACTGTGATACGGAGTGATCTGTATTGGGACACGGAGAGATCTGAACTTGGATACAGAGCGATCTGCACTGGGATATGGAGAGATCTGTACAGGGATACGGTGCGATCTGCAATGTGATATGGGGTGATCTGCACTGGGATATGGAGCGATCTGCACTGGGAAACGGTATGATCTGCGCTGGGATACAGAGCGATCTGCACTGCGATACGGAGTGATCTGCACTATTATACGATGGGATATGCACTGGGATATGGAACGATATGTACTGGGATATTGAGCGATCTGCACCGGCATGCGGTGCAATCTGAACTGGGATACGTAGTGATCTTTACGAGGATACGAGATGTTCTGAACTGGGATATGGTGTGATTTGATCTGGGATATGGATTGATCTGCACTTGGATACGGACTGATAAGTACTGGGATATGAGGTTATCTGCACTGCGATACGGAGTGATCTGCACTATGATACGGTGGGATATGCACTGGGATATGGAACGATATGTACTGGGATACTGAGCGATCTGCACTCGGATACGGTGTGGTCTTAACTGGGATACAGAGTGATCTGTACTGGGATACAGAGCGATCTGCCCTGGGATACAGTGTGATCTGCACTGGGATACGGAATGATAATTACTGGGATCCGGCTGCTCCGCACTCAGATATGGAGCGATCTGCACTGGGATACGGAGCGATCTGAAGTGGGATATGGAGCGGTCTGAACTGGGATACAGGGTGTTCTGCACTCAGCATGCAGCAATCTGCACTGGGATACGGAGTGATCTGCTATTGGATATGTTGTGATATACGCTGGGATACGGAGCGATCTGTACTTGGATACGGACTGATAAGTATTGGGATATGAGGTTATCTGCACTGCGATACGGAGTGATCTGCACTATGATACGGTGGGATATGCACTGGGATATGGAACAATATGTACTGGGATATTGAGCGATCTGCACCGGCATACGGTGCGATCTGAACTGGGATACGTAGTGATCTTTACCAGGATACGAGATGTTCTGAACTGGGATACGGTGTGTTTTTATCTGGGATATGGATTGATCTGCACTTGGATACGGAGCGATCTGCACTGGAGTGTGAAGAAATCTGCACCGGGATATGGAGTGATCTGCACTCGGATATGGTGTAATTTGAACTGGGATATGGAGTGTTCTGCAATGGGATACAGAGCAATCTGCACAGGGATATGGAGCGATCTGTACTGGGATACGGGGTGATCTGCACTGGGATACCGAGCAATCTGCACTGGGATACAGCGCGATCTGTACTGGGATACGGCGTGATCTGTACTGGAATATGGAGCGATCTGCACTGGGATATGGAGCAATCTGTACTGGGATATGGAGCAATCTGCATTGGGATACGGAGCGACCTGAACCAGGATACAGAGCGATCAGTTCTGGGATAAGGGGTGTTCTGAACTGGGATACGTTATGATCTGCATTGGGATCCGGTATGATCTGTATTGGGAAAGGACATGATCTTTACTGGGATACGGAGTGATCTGCCCAGGGATACAGAGTGATTTGCTCTGGGAAACAGAGCGATCTGCAATGGGATACGGAGTGATCTGCACTGGGATATGGTATGATATGCACTGGGATGTGGAGCGATCTGTACTGGGAAACAGACTGATAAGTACTGGGATATGGGGTTATCTGCATTGGGATACGGAGTGATCTGCTCTCTGATACGGTGTGATCTGTACTGTGATACGGAGTGATCTGTATTGGGATATGGAGTGATCTGAGCAGGGACACAGAGAGATCTGAACTGGGATACAGAGCGATCTGAACTGGGATACGGAGTGATCTGCAGTGTGATATGTGGTGATCTGCACTGCGATACGGAGTGATCTGCACTATGATACGGTGGGATATGCACTGGGATATGGAACGATATGTACTGGGATATTGACCGATCTGCACCGGCATACGGTGCGATCTGAACTGGGATACGTAGTGATCTTTACGAGGATACGAGATGTTCTGAACTGGGATACAGTGTGATTTGATCTGGGATATGGATTGATCTGCACTTGGATAGGGACTTATAAGTACTGGGATATCAGGTTATCTGCACTGCGATACGGAGTGATCTGCACTATGATACGGTGGGATATGCACTGGGATATGGAACGATATGTACTGGGATATTGAGCGATCTGCACCAGCATACGGTGCGATCTGAACTGGGATACGGAGTGATCTTTACGAGGATACGGGGTGTTCTGAACTGGGATACGGTGTGTTTTTATCTGGGATATGGATTGATCTGCACTTGGATATGGAGCGATCTGCACTGGAATATGAAGAAATCTGCACCGGGATACGGAGCGATCTGCACTCGGATATGGTGTAATTTGAACTGGGATACGGAGTGTTCTGCAATGGGATACAGAGCAATCTGCACAGGGATACGGAGCGATCTGTACTGGGATACGGAGCGATCTGTACCGGGATACCGAGCAATCTGCACTGGGATACAGCGCGATCTGTACTGGGATACGGCGTGAACTGTAGTGGGATACAGAGCGATCTGCACTGGGATACGGAGCAATCTGTACTGGGATATGGAGCAATCTGCATTGGGATACGGAGCGACCTGAACCAGGATACAGAGCGATCAGTTCTGGGATAAGGGGTGTTCTGAACTGGGATACGTTATGATCTGCATTGGGATCCGGTATGATCTGTACTGGGAAAGGACATGATCTTTACTGGGATACGGAGTGATCTGCCCAGGGATACAGAGTGATTTGCTCTGGGAAACAGAGCGATCTGCACTGGGATATGGAGAGATCTGTACAGGGATACGGTGCGATCTGCAATGTGATATGGGGTGATCTGCACTGGGATATGGAGCGATCTGCACTGGGAAACGGTATGATCTGCGCTGGGATACCAAGCGATCTGAACTGGGATATGGAGTGATCTGCAGTGTGATATGGGGTGATCTGCACTGCGATACGGAGCGATCTGCACCGGAATGCAGGGTGTTCTGAACTGTGATATGGAGTGACCTGCATTGGGATCTGTCATTATGTGTACTGGGATACGACATGATCTGCACTGGGATGCAGAGCGATCTGCCCTGGGATACAGGGTGATCTGCACTGGGATATGGAGTGATCTGCATTCGGATAAGGTGTGATATGCACTTCGATCTGGAGCGATCTGAACTTGAATACGTACTGATAAGTAGTCAGATATGGGGTTATCTGCATGGCAATACGGAGTGATCTGCAATAGGAAATGGTGTGATCTTCACTGGGATATGCAGTGATCTATACTGGGAAATGGAGTTATCTGTACTTGGATACGTTGTGATCTGCACTGGGATATGGAGAGATCAGTACTGGGATATGGTGTGATCTGCACTGGGATATGGGGTGATCTCTACTGGGATATGGAGCAATCTGCACTGGGATACGGAGAGATTTGAACTGGGATATGGTGCGATCTGTTCTGGGATAAGGGTTGTTCTGAACTGGGATACGGTATGATCTGCACTGGGATCCGTTATGATCTGTACCTGGAAACGACATGATCTTTACTGGGATACAGAGTGATCTGCCCTGTGATACAGGGTGATCTGCTCTGGGATACGGAGCGATCTGCAATGGGATACGGAGTGATCTGCACTCGGATATGGTGTGATATACAATGGGATGTGGAGCAATCTGTACTGGGAAACAGACTGATATGCAGTGGGATATGGGGTTATCTGCACTGGGATACGGAGTGATCTGCACTCGCATACGGTGTGGTCTTAACTGGGATACAGAATGATTATTACTGGGATCCGCCTGATCTGCACTCAGATATGGAGTGATCTGCACTGGGATACGGAGCGATCTGAACTGGGATATGGAGTGGTCTGAACTGGGATACAGGGTGATCTGCACTCAGACATGGAGCAATCTGCACTGGGATACAGAATGATCTGCTATTGGAATTGGTGTGATGCACACTGGGGAAAGGAGCGATCTGTACTTGGATACGGATTGATAAGTACTGGGATATGAGGTCATCTGCACTGCGATACGGAGTGATATGCACTATGATACGGTGGGATATTGCACTGGGATATGTGTCAGTCTTTACTGTGATATGGAGCGATCTGCACCAGGATACAGTGCGATCTGAACTGGGATACAGAGTGATCTTTACCAGGATACGGGGTGTTCTGAACTGGGATACGGTGTGATCTGATCAGGGATATGGAGTGATGTGCACTCGGATACGGAGCGATCTGCCCTGGGATATGGAGCAATCTGCACCGGGATACGGAGCAATCTGCACTCAGATATGGAGCCATTTGAACTGGGATACGGAGTTTTCTGCAATGGGATACAAGGCAATCAGCACTGGGATACGCAGTGATCTGTACTGGGCTATGGGGTGATCTGTACTGGGATAAAGAGCAAACTGAACTGGGATGCATCACGATCTGTACTGGGATACGGCATGATCTGTACTGGGATACGGTGTGATCTGCAGTGTGATATGGTGTGATCTGTACTGGGATATGGAGCGTTCTGCATGGGAAACGGTATGATCTGCACTGGGATACAGTGCAATCTGAACTGGGATACGGAGCGATCTGTACTGGAATACAGGGTGTTCTGAACTGCGATACGGAGTAATCTGCATTGCGATCTCTCATGATGTGCACTGGGATGCATCATGATCTGCACTGGGATGCAGAGCGATCTTCCCTGGGATACAGGGTGATCTGCACTGGGATACGGAGTGATCTGCATTCAGATATGGTGTGATATGCTCTTCGATCTGGAGCGATCTGAACTTGGATATCGACTGAAAAGTACTCAGATATGGGGTTATCTGCACGGCGATACGGAGTGACCTGCAATAGGAAATGGTGTGATCTTCACTGGGACTTGCAGTGAACTATACTGGGAAATGGAGTGATCTGTAATGGGATATGTTGTGATCTGCACTGGGATATGGAGAGATCTGTACTGGGATATGGTGTGATCTGCACTGGGATATGGGGTGATCTCTACTGGGATATGGAGCAATCTGCACTGGGATACGGAGCGATTTGATCTGGGATAAGGTGCGATCTGTTCTGGGATATGGGGTGTTCTGAACTGGGATATGGTATGCTCTGCACTGGGATCCGTTATGATCTGTGCTGGGAAACGACATGATCTTTACTGAGATACAGAGTGATCGGCCCTGTGATGCAGGGTGATCTGCTCTGGGATATGGAGCGATCTGCAATGGGATACGGAGTGATCTGCACTCGGATATGGTGTGATATCAAATGGGATGTGGAGCGATCTGTACTGGGAAACAGACTGATATGCACTGGGATACGGGGTTTTCTGCACTGAGATAAGGAGTGATCTGCACTCGGATACGGTGTGGTCTTAACTGGGATACGGAGTGATCTGTACAGGGATACAGAGTGATCTGCCCTGGGATACAGTGTGATCTGCACTGGGATATGGAGCGATCTGTACCGGAATACAGGGTGTTCTGAACTGGTATACGGAGTGATCTGTACTGGGATCTGTCATGATGTGTATTGGGATACGACATGATCTGCACTGGGATGCAGAGCCATCTGCCCTGGGATACAGGGTGAACTGAACTGGGATACAGAGTGATCTGCACTGGGATAGGAGTGATCTGCACTGGGAGAAGGTGTGATATCCACAAGGATATGGAGCGATCTGAACTTGGATACGGTGTAATTTGAACTGGGATACGGAGTGTTCTGCAATGGGATACAGAGCAATCAGCACTGGGATACGGAGTGATCTGTACATGGATACGGGGCGATCTGTACTGGGATACCGAGCAATCTGCACTGGGATACAGTGCGATCTGTACTGGGATACGGCGTGATCTGTACTGGGATATGGAGCGATCTGCATTGGGATAAGGAGCGACCTGAACCAGGCTACAGAGCGATCAGTTCTGGGATAAAGGGGTGTTCTGAACTGGGATAATGTATGATCTGCATTGGGATCCGGTATGATCTGTACTGGGAAAGGACATGATCTTTACTGGGATACAGAGTGATCTGCCCTGGGATACAGGGTGATCTGGTCTGGGAAACGGAGCGATCTGCAATGGGATACGGAGTGATCTGCACTGGGAAATGCTGTGATATGCACTGGGATGTGGAGCGATCTGTACTGGGAAACAGACTGATATGTACTGGGATATGGGGTTATCTGCTTTGGGATATGGAGTGATCTGCACTCTGATATGCTGTGATCTTAACTGTGATACGGAGTGATCTGTACTGGGATATGGAGTGATCTGTACTGGGATACGGAGAGATCAGTACTGGGATACGGTGCAATCTGCAGTGTGATATGGGGTGATCTGCACTGGGATACAGGGTGATCTGCACTGGGATACGGAGTGATCTGCATTCGGATAAGGTGTGATATGCACTTCGATCTGGAGCGATCTGAACTTGGATACGGACTGATAAGTACTCAGATATGGGGTTATCTGCACGGCAATATGGAGTGATCTGCAATAGGAAATGGTGTGATCTTCACTGGGACATGCAGTGATCTATACTGGGAAATGGAGTGATCTGTACTTGGATACGTTGTGATCTGCACTGGGATATGGAGAGATCAGTACTGGGATATGGTGTGATCTGCACTGGGATATGGGGTGATCTCTACTGGGATATAGAGCAATCTGCACTGGGACACGGAGCGATTTGAACTGGGATACGGTGCGATCTGTTCTGGGATAAGAGGTCTTCTGAACTGGGATACGGTATGATCTGCATTGGGATCCGTTATGATCTGTACCTGGAAATGAAATGATCTTTACTGGGATACAGAGTGATCTGCCCTGTGATACAGGGTGATTTGCTCTGGGATACGGAGCGATCTGCAGTGGGATACGGAGTGATCTGCACTCGGATATGGTGTGATATACAATGGGATGTGGAGCGATCTGTACTGGGAAACAGACTGATATGCAGTGGGATTTGGGGTTATCTGCACTGGGATACGGAGTGATCTGCACTCGGATACGGTGTGGTCTTAACTGTGATGCGGAGTGATCTGTACTGGGATACGGAATGATTATTACTGGGATCCGCCTGATCTGCACTCAGATATGGAGTGATCTGCACTGGTATACGGAGCGAATTGAGTGGGGATACGGAGTGGTCTGAACTGGGATACAGCGTGATCTGCACTCAGACATGGAGCAATCTGCACTGGGATATGGAGCATCTGCCCTGGAATGTGTAGCAATCTGCACCGGGATACGGAGCGATCTGCACTCAGATATGGAGCTATTTGAACTGGGATACGGATTTTTCTGCAATGGGATACAGGGCAATCAGCACTGGGATATGGAGTGATCTGTACTGGGCTACGTGGCGATCTGTACTGGGATACCGAGCAATCTGCACTGCGATACAGCACGATCTGTACTGGGATACAACGTGATCTGTACTGGGATATGGAGCAATCTGCACTGGGAGATGGAGCAATCTGTACTGGGTTATGGACCCATCTGCATTGGGATACGGAGCGACCTGAACCAAGATACGGAGCGATCAGTTCTGGGATAAGGGGTGTTCTGAACTGGCATACGGTGTGATCTGCACTGGGATCCGGTATGATATGTACTGGGAAAGGACATGATTTTTACTGGGATACAGAGTGATCTGCCCTGGGATACAGGGTGATTTGCTCTGGGAAATGGAGCGATCGGCAATGGGATACGGAGTGATCTGCACTGGGATATGGTGTGATATGCACTGGGATGTGGAACGATCTGTACTGGGTAACAGACTGATATGTACTGGGATATGGGGTTATCTGCTTTGGGATAAGGAGTGATCTGAGATGGGACACGGAGAGTTCTGAACTGGGATACAGAGCGATCTGCACTGGGATATGGAGCGATCTGCACTGGGATATGGAGAGATCTGTACTGGGATACTGTGCGATCTGCAGTGTGATCTGTACTGGGATATGGAGCGTTCTGCACTGGGAAATGGTATGATCTGCACTGGGATACAGAGCGATCTGAACTGGGATACCGAGCGATCTGTACCGGAATACAGGGTGTTCTGAACTGCGAGACGGAGTGATCTGCATTGGGATCTGTCATGATGTGCACTGGGATGCGTCATGATCTGCACTGGGATGCAGAGTGATCTTCCCTGGGTTACAGGGTGATCTGCACTGGGATACGGAGTGATCTGCATTCGGATATGGTGTGATATGCTCTTCGATCTGGAGCGATCTGGACTTGGATATCGACTGAAAAGTAGTCAGATATGGGGTTATCTGCACGGCGATACGGAGTGATCTGCAATAGGAAATGGTGTGATCTTCACTGGGACTTGCAGTGAACTATACTGGGAAATGGAGTGATCTGTAATGGGATACGTTGTGATCTGCACTGGGATATGGAGAGATCTGTACTGGGATATGGTGTGATCTGCACTGGGATATGGGGTGATCTCTACTGGGATATGGAGCAATCTGCACTGGGATACGGAGCAATTTGATCTGGGATAAGGTGCGATCTGTTCTGGGATATGGGGTGTTCTGAACTGGAATATGGTATGCTCTGCACTGAGAAACGTTATGATCTGTGCTGGGAAATGACATGATCTTTACTGAGATACAGAGTGAGCTGCCCTGTGATGCAGGGTGATCTGCTCTGGGATACGGAGCGATCTGCAATGGGATACGGAGTGATCTGCACTCGGATATGGTGTGATATCAAATGGGATTTGGAGCGATCTGTACTGGGAAACAGACTGATATGTACTGGGATATGGGGTTATCTGCATTGGAATACGGAGTGATCTGCTCTCTGATACGGTGTGATCTGTACCGGGATACCGAGCAATCTGCACTGGGATACAGCGCGATCTGTACTGGGATACGGCGTGAACTGTAGTGGGATACAGAGCGATCTGCACTGGGATACGGAGCAATCTGTACTGGGATATGGAGCAATCTGCATTGGGATACGGAGCGACCTGAACCAGGATACAGAGCGATCAGTTCTGGGATAAGGGGTGTTCTGAACTGGGATACGTTATGATCTGCATTGGGATCCGGTATGATCTGTACTGGGAAAGGACATGATCTTTACTGGGATACGGAGTGATCTGCCCAGGGATACAGAGTGATTTGCTCTGGGAAACAGAGCGATCTGCACTGGGATATGGAGAGATCTGTACAGGGATACGGTGCGATCTGCAATGTGATATGGGGTGATCTGCACTGGGATATGGAGCGATCTGCACTGGGAAACGGTATGATCTGCGCTGGGATACCGAGCGATCTGAACTGGGATATGGAGTGATCTGCAGTGTGATATGGGGTGATCTGCACTGCGATACGGAGCGATCTGCACCGGAATGCAGGGTGTTCTGAACTGTGATATGGAGTGACCTGCATTGGGATCTGTCATTATGTGTACTGGGATACGACATGATCTGCACTGGGATGCAGAGCGATCTGCCCTGGGATACAGGGTGATCTGCACTGGGATATGGAGTGATCTGCATTCGGATAAGGTGTGATATGCACTTCGATCTGGAGCGATCTGAACTTGAATACGTACTGATAAGTAGTCAGATATGGGGTTATCTGCATGGCAATACGGAGTGATCTGCAATAGGAAATGGTGTGATCTTCACTGGGATATGCAGTGATCTATACTGGGAAATGGAGTTATCTGTACTTGGATACGTTGTGATCTGCACTGGGATATGGAGAGATCAGTACTGGGATATGGTGTGATCTGCACTGGGATATGGGGTGATCTCTACTGGGATATGGAGCAATCTGCACTGGGATACGGAGAGATTTGAACTGGGATATGGTGCGATCTGTTCTGGGATAAGGGTTGTTCTGAACTGGGATACGGTATGATCTGCACTGGGATCCGTTATGATCTGTACCTGGAAACGACATGATCTTTACTGGGATACAGAGTGATCTGCCCTGTGATACAGGGTGATCTGCTCTGGGATACGGAGCGATCTGCAATGGGATACGGAGTGATCTGCACTCGGATATGGTGTGATATACAATGGGATGTGGAGCAATCTGTACTGGGAAACAGACTGATATGCAGTGGGATATGGGGTTATCTGCACTGGGATACGGAGTGATCTGCACTCGCATACGGTGTGGTCTTAACTGGGATACAGAATGATTATTACTGGGATCCGCCTGATCTGCACTCAGATATGGAGTGATCTGCACTGGGATACGGAGCGATCTGAACTGGGATATGGAGTGGTCTGAACTGGGATACAGGGTGATCTGCACTCAGACATGGAGCAATCTGCACTGGGATACAGAATGATCTGCTATTGGAATTGGTGTGATGCACACTGGGGAAAGGAGCGATCTGTACTTGGATACGGATTGATAAGTACTGGGATATGAGGTCATCTGCACTGCGATACGGAGTGATATGCACTATGATACGGTGGGATATTGCACTGGGATATGTGTCAGTCTTTACTGTGATATGGAGCGATCTGCACCAGGATACAGTGCGATCTGAACTGGGATACAGAGTGATCTTTACCAGGATACGGGGTGTTCTGAACTGGGATACGGTGTGATCTGATCAGGGATATGGAGTGATGTGCACTCGGATACGGAGCGATCTGCCCTGGGATATGGAGCAATCTGCACCGGGATACGGAGCAATCTGCACTCAGATATGGAGCCATTTGAACTGGGATACGGGGTTTTCTGCAATGGGATACAAGGCAATCAGCACTGGGATACGCAGTGATCTGTACTGGGCTATGGGGTGATCTGTACTGGGATAAAGAGCAAACTGAACTGGGATGCATCACGATCTGTACTGGGATACGGCATGATCTGTACTGGGATACGGTGTGATCTGCAGTGTGATATGGTGTGATCTGTACTGGGATATGGAGCGTTCTGCATGGGAAACGGTATGATCTGCACTGGGATACAGTGCAATCTGAACTGGGATACGGAGCGATCTGTACTGGAATACAGGGTGTTCTGAACTGCGATACGGAGTAATCTGCATTGCGATCTCTCATGATGTGCACTGGGATGCATCATGATCTGCACTGGGATGCAGAGCGATCTTCCCTGGGATACAGGGTGATCTGCACTGGGATACGGAGTGATCTGCATTCAGATATGGTGTGATATGCTCTTCGATCTGGAGCGATCTGAACTTGGATATCGACTGAAAAGTACTCAGATATGGGGTTATCTGCACGGCGATACGGAGTGACCTGCAATAGGAAATGGTGTGATCTTCACTGGGACTTGCAGTGAACTATACTGGGAAATGGAGTGATCTGTAATGGGATATGTTGTGATCTGCACTGGGATATGGAGAGATCTGTACTGGGATATGGTGTGATCTGCACTGGGATATGGGGTGATCTCTACTGGGATATGGAGCAATCTGCACTGGGATACGGAGCGATTTGATCTGGGATAAGGTGCGATCTGTTCTGGGATATGGGGTGTTCTGAACTGGGATATGGTATGCTCTGCACTGGGATCCGTTATGATCTGTGCTGGGAAACGACATGATCTTTACTGAGATACAGAGTGATCGGCCCTGTGATGCAGGGTGATCTGCTCTGGGATATGGAGCGATCTGCAATGGGATACGGAGTGATCTGCACTCGGATATGGTGTGATATCAAATGGGATGTGGAGCGATCTGTACTGGGAAACAGACTGATATGCACTGGGATACGGGGTTTTCTGCACTGAGATAAGGAGTGATCTGCACTCGGATACGGTGTGGTCTTAACTGGGATACGGAGTGATCTGTACAGGGATACAGAGTGATCTGCCCTGGGATACAGTGTGATCTGCACTGGGATATGGAGCGATCTGTACCGGAATACAGGGTGTTCTGAACTGGTATACGGAGTGATCTGTACTGGGATCTGTCATGATGTGTATTGGGATACGACATGATCTGCACTGGGATGCAGAGCCATCTGCCCTGGGATACAGGGTGAACTGAACTGGGATACAGAGTGATCTGCACTGGGATAGGAGTGATCTGCACTGGGAGAAGGTGTGATATCCACAAGGATATGGAGCGATCTGAACTTGGATACGGTGTAATTTGAACTGGGATACGGAGTGTTCTGCAATGGGATACAGAGCAATCAGCACTGGGATACGGAGTGATCTGTACATGGATACGGGGCGATCTGTACTGGGATACCGAGCAATCTGCACTGGGATACAGTGCGATCTGTACTGGGATACGGCGTGATCTGTACTGGGATATGGAGCGATCTGCATTGGGATAAGGAGCGACCTGAACCAGGCTACAGAGCGATCAGTTCTGGGATAAAGGGGTGTTCTGAACTGGGATAATGTATGATCTGCATTGGGATCCGGTATGATCTGTACTGGGAAAGGACATGATCTTTACTGGGATACAGAGTGATCTGCCCTGGGATACAGGGTGATCTGGTCTGGGAAACGGAGCGATCTGCAATGGGATACGGAGTGATCTGCACTGGGAAATGCTGTGATATGCACTGGGATGTGGAGCGATCTGTACTGGGAAACAGACTGATATGTACTGGGATATGGGGTTATCTGCTTTGGGATATGGAGTGATCTGCACTCTGATATGCTGTGATCTTAACTGTGATACGGAGTGATCTGTACTGGGATATGGAGTGATCTGTACTGGGATACGGAGAGATCAGTACTGGGATACGGTGCAATCTGCAGTGTGATATGGGGTGATCTGCACTGGGATACAGGGTGATCTGCACTGGGATACGGAGTGATCTGCATTCGGATAAGGTGTGATATGCACTTCGATCTGGAGCGATCTGAACTTGGATACGGACTGATAAGTACTCAGATATGGGGTTATCTGCACGGCAATATGGAGTGATCTGCAATAGGAAATGGTGTGATCTTCACTGGGACATGCAGTGATCTATACTGGGAAATGGAGTGATCTGTACTTGGATACGTTGTGATCTGCACTGGGATATGGAGAGATCAGTACTGGGATATGGTGTGATCTGCACTGGGATATGGGGGTGATCTCTACTGGGATATAGAGCAATCTGCACTGGGACACGGAGCGATTTGAACTGGGATACGGTGCGATCTGTTCTGGGATAAGAGGTCTTCTGAACTGGGATACGGTATGATCTGCATTGGGATCCGTTATGATCTGTACCTGGAAATGAAATGATCTTTACTGGGATACAGAGTGATCTGCCCTGTGATACAGGGTGATTTGCTCTGGGATACGGAGCGATCTGCAGTGGGATACGGAGTGATCTGCACTCGGATATGGTGTGATATACAATGGGATGTGGAGCGATCTGTACTGGGAAACAGACTGATATGCAGTGGGATTTGGGGTTATCTGCACTGGGTACGGAGTGATCTGCACTCGGATACGGTGTGGTCTTAACTGTGATGCGGAGTGATCTGTACTGGGATACGGAATGATTATTACTGGGATCCGCCTGATCTGCACTCAGATATGGAGTGATCTGCACTGGTATACGGAGCGAATTGAGTGGGGATACGGAGTGGTCTGAACTGGGATACAGCGTGATCTGCACTCAGACATGGAGCAATCTGCACTGGGATATGGAGCATCTGCCCTGGAATGTGTAGCAATCTGCACCGGGATACGGAGCGATCTGCACTCAGATATGGAGCTATTTGAACTGGGATACGGATTTTTCTGCAATGGGATACAGGGCAATCAGCACTGGGATACGGAGTGATCTGTACTGGGCTACGTGGCGATCTGTACTGGGATACCGAGCAATCTGCACTGCGATACAGCACGATCTGTACTGGGATACAACGTGATCTGTACTGGGATATGGAGCAATCTGCACTGGGAGATGGAGCAATCTGTACTGGGTTATGGACCCATCTGCATTGGGATACGGAGCGACCTGAACCAAGATACGGAGCGATCAGTTCTGGGATAAGGGGTGTTCTGAACTGGCATACGGTGTGATCTGCACTGGGATCCGGTATGATATGTACTGGGAAAGGACATGATTTTTACTGGGATACAGAGTGATCTGCCCTGGGATACAGGGTGATTTGCTCTGGGAAATGGAGCGATCGGCAATGGGATACGGAGTGATCTGCACTGGGATATGGTGTGATATGCACTGGGATGTGGAACGATCTGTACTGGGTAACAGACTGATATGTACTGGGATATGGGGTTATCTGCTTTGGGATAAGGAGTGATCTGAGATGGGACACGGAGAGTTCTGAACTGGGATACAGAGCGATCTGCACTGGGATATGGAGCGATCTGCACTGGGATATGGAGAGATCTGTACTGGGATACTGTGCGATCTGCAGTGTGATCTGTACTGGGATATGGAGCGTTCTGCACTGGGAAATGGTATGATCTGCACTGGGATACAGAGCGATCTGAACTGGGATACCGAGCGATCTGTACCGGAATACAGGGTGTTCTGAACTGCGAGACGGAGTGATCTGCATTGGGATCTGTCATGATGTGCACTGGGATGCGTCATGATCTGCACTGGGATGCAGAGTGATCTTCCCTGGGTTACAGGGTGATCTGCACTGGGATACGGAGTGATCTGCATTCGGATATGGTGTGATATGCTCTTCGATCTGGAGCGATCTGGACTTGGATATCGACTGAAAAGTACTCAGATATGGGGTTATCTGCACGGCGATACGGAGTGATCTGCAATAGGAAATGGTGTGATCTTCACTGGGACTTGCAGTGAACTATACTGGGAAATGGAGTGATCTGTAATGGGATACGTTGTGATCTGCACTGGGATATGGAGAGATCTGTACTGGGATATGGTGTGATCTGCACTGGGATATGGGGTGATCTCTACTGGGATATGGAGCAATCTGCACTGGGATACGGAGCAATTTGATCTGGGATAAGGTGCGATCTGTTCTGGGATATGGGGTGTTCTGAACTGGAATATGGTATGCTCTGCACTGAGAAACGTTATGATCTGTGCTGGGAAATGACATGATCTTTACTGAGATACAGAGTGAGCTGCCCTGTGATGCAGGGTGATCTGCTCTGGGATACGGAGCGATCTGCAATGGGATACGGAGTGATCTGCACTCGGATATGGTGTGATATCAAATGGGATTTGGAGCGATCTGTACTGGGAAACAGACTGATATGTACTGGGATATGGGGTTATCTGCTTTGGGATAAGGAGTGATCTGCACTCTGATACGGTGTGATCTTAACTGTGATACGGAGTGATCTGTACTGGGATATGGAGTGATCTGTACTGGGATACGGAGCGATCTGAGACGGGACACGGAGAGTTCTGAACTGGGATACAGAGCGATCTGCACTGGGATATGGAGCGATCTGCACTGGGATATGGAGAGATCTGTACTGGGATACAGTGCGATCTGCAGTGTGATCTGTACTGGGATATGGATCGTTCTGCACTGGGAAATGGTATGATCTGCACTGGGATACAGAGCGATCTGAACTGGGATACCGAGCAATCTGTACCGGAATACAGGGTGTTCTGAACTGCGAGACGGAGTGATCTGCATTGGGATCTGTCATGATGTGCACTGGGATGCGTCATGATCTGCACTGGGATGCAGAGTGATCTTCCCTGGGATACAGGGTGATCTGCACTGGGATACGGAGTGATCTGCATTCGGATATGGTGTGACATGCTCTTCGATCTGGAGCGATCTGAACTTGGATATCGACTGAAAAGTAGTCAGATATGGGGTTATCTGCACGGCGATACGGAGTGATCTGCAATAGGAAATGGTGTGATCTTCACTGGGACTTGCAGTGAACTATACTGGGAAATGGAGTGATCTGTAATGGGATACGTTGTGATCTGCACTGGGATATGGAGAGATCTGTACTGGGATATGGTGTGATCTGCACTGGGATATGGGGTGATCTCTACTGGGATATGGAGCAATCTGCACTGGGATACGGAGCGATTTGATCTGGGATAAGGTGCGATCTGTTCTGGGATATGGGGTGTTCTCAACTGGGATATGGTATGCTCTGCACTGAGAAACGTTATGATCTGTGCTGGGAAACGACATGATCTTTACTGAGATACAGAGTGAGCTGCCCTGTGATGCAGGGTGATCTGCTCTGGGATACGGAGCGATCTGCAATGGGATACGGAGTGATCTGCACTCGGATATGGTGTGATATCAAATGGGATGTGGAGCGATCTGTACTGGGAAACAGACTGATATGTACTGGGATATGGGGTTATCTGCTTTGGGATAAGGAGTGATCTGCACTCTGATACGGTGTGATCTTAACTGTGATACGGAGTGATCTGTACTGGGATATGGAGTGACCTGTACTGGGATACGGAGCGATCTGAGACGGGACACGGAGAGTTCTGAACTGGGATACAGAGCGATCTGCACTGGGATATGGAGCGATCTGCACTGGGATATGGAGAGATCTGTACTGGGATACAGTGCGATCTGCAGTGTGATCTGTACTGGGATATGGAGCGTTCTGCATTGGGAAAGGGTATGATCTGCACTGGGATACAGAGCGATCTGAACTGGGATACCGAGCAATCTGTACCGGAATACAGGGTGTTCTGAACTGCGAGACGGAGTGATCTGCATTGGGATCTGTCATGATGTGCACTGGGATGCGTCATGATCTGCACTGGGATGCAGAGTGATCTTCCCTGGGATACAGGGTGATCTGCAGTGGGATACGGAGTGATCTGCATTCGGATATGGTGTGATATGCTCTTTGATCTGGAGCGATCTGAACTTGGATATCGACTGAAAAGTAGTCAGATATGGAGTTATCTGCACGGCGATACGGAGTGATCTGCAATAGGAAATGGTGTGATCTTCACTGGGACTTGCAGTGAACTATACTGGGAAATGGAGTGATCTGTAATGGGATACGTTGTGATCTGCACTGGGATATGGAGAGATCTGTACTGGGATATGGTTTGATCTGCACTGGGAAATGGGGTGATCTCTACTGGGATATGGAGCAATCTGCACTGGGATATGGAGCGATTTGATCTGTGCTGGGAAACGACATGATCTTTACTGAGATACAGAGTGAGCTGCCCTGTGATGCAGGGTGATCTGCTCTGGGATACGGAGCGATCTGCAATGGGATACGGAGTGATCTGCACTCGGATATGGTGTGATATACAATGGGATGTGGAGCGATCTGTACTGGGAAACAGACTGATATGCACTGGGATACGGAGTTATCTGCACTGGGATACGGAGTGATCTGCACTCGGATACGGTCTGGTCTTAACTGGGATACGGAGTGATCTGTACTCAGATATGGAGCGATTTGAACTGGGATACGGAGTTTTCTGCAATGGGATACAGGGCAATCAGCACTGGGATACGGAGTGATCTGTACTGGGCTACGTGGCGATCTGTACTGGGATACCGAGCAATCTGCACTGCGATACAGCACGATCTGTACTGGGATACGGCGTGATCTGTACTGGGATATGGAGCAATCTGCACTGGGATATGGAGCAATCTGTACTGGGTTATGGACCCATCTGCATTGGGATACGGAGCGACCTGAACCAAGATACGGAGCGATCAGTTCTGGGATAAGGGGTGTTCTGAACTGGCATACGGTGTGATCTGCACTGGGATCCGGTATGATCTGTACTGGGAAAGGACATGATTTTTACTGGGATACAGAGTGATCTGCCCTGGGATACAGGGTGATTTGCTCTGGGAAACGGAGCGATCGGCAATGGGATACGGAGTGATCTGCACTGGGATATGGTGTGATATGCACTGGGATGTGGAACGATCTGTACTGGGTAACAGACTGATATGTACTGGGATATGGGGTTATCTGCTTTGGATAAGGAGTGATCTGCACTCTGATAGGGTGTGATCTTAACTGTGATACGGAGTGATCTGTACTGGGATATGGAGTGATCTGTACTGGGATACGGAGCGATCTGAGACGGGACACGGAGAGTTCTGAACTGGGATACAGAGCGATCTGCACTGGGATATGGAGCGATCTGCACTGGGATATGGAGAGATCTGTACTGGGATACGGTACGATCTGCAGTGTGATCTGTACTGGGATATGGAGCGTTCTGCATTGGGAAAGGGTATGATCTGCACTGGGATACAGAGCGATCTGAACTGGGATACCGAGCGATCTGTACCGGAATACAGGGTGTTCTGAACTGCGAGACGGAGTGATCTGCATTGGGATCTGTCATGATGTGCACTGGGATGCGTCATGATCTGCACTGGGTTGCAGAGTGATCTTCCCTGGGATACAGGGTGATCTGCACTGGGATACGGAGTGATCTGCATTCGGATATGGTGTGATATGCTCTTCGATCTGGAGCGATCTGAACTTGGATATCGACTGAAAAGTATTCAGATATGGGGTTATCTGCACGGCGATACGGAGTGATCTGCAATAGGAAATGGTGTGATCTTCACTGGGACTTGCAGTGAACTATACTGGGAAATGGAGTGATCTGTAATGGGATACGTTGTGATCTGCACTGGGATATGGAGAGATCTGTACTGGGATATGGTGTGATCTGCACTGGGATATGGGGTGATCTCTACTGGGATATGGAGCAATCTGCACTGGGATACGGAGCAATTTGATCTGGGATAAGGTGCGATCTGTTCTGGGATATGGGGTGTTCTCAACTGGGATATGGTATGCTCTGCACTGAGAAACGTTATGATCTGTGCTGGGAAATGACATGATCTTTACTGAGATACAGAGTGAGCTGCCCTGTGATGCAGGGTGATCTGCTCTGGGATACGGAGCGATCTGCAATGGGATACGGAGTGATCTGCACTCGGATATGGTGTGATATCAAATGGGATGTGGAGCGATCTGTACTGGGAAACAGACTGATATGTATTGGAATATGGGGTTATCTGCTTTGGGATAAGGAGTGATCTGCACTCTGATACGGTGTGATCTTAACTGTGATACGGAGTGATCTGTACTGGGATATGGAGTGATCTGTACTGGGATACGGAGCGATCTGAGACGGGACATGGAGAGTTCTGAACTGGGATACAGAGCGATCTGCACTGGGATATGGAGCGATCTGCACTGGGATATGGAGAGATCTGTACTGGGATACAGTGCGATCTGCAGTGTGATCTGTACTGGGATATGGATCGTTCTGCATTGGGAAATGGTATGATCTGCACTGGGATACAGAGCGATCTGAACTGGGATACCGAGCGATCTGTACCGGAATACAGGGTGTTCTGAACTGCGAGACGGAGTGATCTGCATTGGGATCTGTCATGATGTGCACTGGGATGCGTCATGATCTGCACTGGGATGCAGAGTGATCTTCCCTGGGATACAGGGTGATCTGCACTGGGATACGGAGTGATCTGCATTCGGATATGGTGTGATATGCTCTTCGATCTGGAGCGATCTGAACTTGGATATCGACTGAAAAGTAGTCAGATATGGGGTTATCTGCACGGCGATACGGAGTGATCTGCAATAGGAAATGGTATGATCTTCACTGGGACTTGCAGTGAACTATACTGGGAAATGGAGTGATCTGTAATGGGATACGTTGTGATCTGCACTGGGATATGGAGAGATCTGTACTGGGATATGGTGTGATCTGCACTGGGAAATGGGGTGATCTCTACTGGGATATGGAGCAATCTGCACTGGGATACGGAGCGATTTGATCTGTGCTGGGAAACGACATGATCTTTACTGAGATACAGAGTGAGCTGCCCTGTGATGCAGGGTGATCTGCTCTGGGATACGGAGCGATCTGCAATGGGATACGGAGTGATTTGCACTCGGATATGGTGTGATATACAATGGGATGTGGAGCGATCTGTACTGGGAAACAGACTGATATGCACTGGGATACGGAGTTATCTGCACTGGGATAAGGAGTGATCTGCACTCGGACACGGTCTGGTCTTAACTGGGATACGGAGTGATCTGTACTCAGATATGGAGCGATTTGAACTGGGATACGGAGTTTTCTGCAATGGGATATAGGGCAATCAGCACTGGGATACGGAGTGATCTGTACTGGGCTACGTGGCGATCTGTACTGGGATACCGAGCAATCTGCACTGCGATACAGCACGATCTGTACTGGGATACGGCGTGATCTGTACTGGGATATGGAGCAATCTGCACTGGGATATGGAGCAATCTGCACTGGGATACGGAGCGATTTGATCTGGGATAAGGTGCGATCTGTTCTGGGATATGGGGTGTTCTGAACTGGGATATGGTATGCTCTGCACTGAGAAACGTTATGATCTGTGCTGGGAAACGACATGATCTTTACTGAGATACAGAGTGAGCTGCCCTGTGATGCAGGGTGATCTGCTCTGGGATACGGAGCGATCTGCAATGGGATACGGAGTGATCTGCACTCGGATATGGTGTGATATCAAATGGGATGTGGAGCGATCTGTACTGGGAAACAGACTGATATGTACTGGGATATGGGGTTATCTGCTTTGGGATAAGGAGTGATCTGCACTCTGATACGGTGTGATCTTAACTGTGATACGGAGTGATCTGTACTGGGATATGGAGTGATCTGTATTGGGATACGGAGCGATCTGAGACGGGACACGGAGAGTTCTGAACTGGGATACAGAGCGATCTGCACTGGGATATGGAGCGATCTGCACTGGGATATGGAGAGATCTGTACTGGGATACAGTGCGATCTGCAGTGTGATCTGTACTGGGATATGGAGCGTTCTGCACTGGGAAATGGTATGATCTGCACTGGGATACAGAGCGATCTGAACTGGGATACCGAGCGATCTGTACCGGAATACAGGGTGTTCTGAACTGCGAGACGGAGTGATCTGCATTGGGATCTGTCATGATGTGCACTGGGATGCGTCATGATCTGCACTGGGATGCAGAGTGATCTTCCCTGGGATACAGGGTGATCTGCACTGGGATACGGAGTGATCTGCATTCGGATATGGTGTGATATGCTCTTCGATCTGGAGCGATCTGAACTTGGATATCGACTGAAAAGTAGTCAGATATGGGGTTATCTGCACGGCGATACGGAGTGATCTGCAATAGGAAATGGTGTGATCTTCACTGGGACTTGCAGTGAACTATACTGGGAAATGGAGTGATCTGTAATGGGATACGTTGTGATCTGCACTGGGATATGGAGAGATCTGTACTGGGATATGGTGTGATCTGCACTGGGATATGGGGTGATCTCTACTGGGATATGGAGCAATCTGCATTGGGATACGGAGCGATTTGATCTGTGCTGGGAAACAACATGATCTTTACTGAGATACAGAGTGAGCTGCCCTGTGATGCAGGGTGATCTGCTCTGGGATACGGAGCGATCTGCAATTGGATACGGAGTGATCTGCACTCGGATATGGTGTGATATACAATGGGATGTGGAGCGATCTGTACTGGGAAACAGACTGATATGCACTGGGATACGGGGTTATCTGCACTGGGATACGGAGTGATCTGCACTCGGATACGGTCTGGTCTTAACTGGGATACGGAGTGATCTGTACTGGGATACGGAGTGATCTGCCCTGGGATACAATGTGATCTGCACTGGGATACGGGAATGATAATTACTGGGATCCGGCTGATCTTCACTCAGATATGGAGCGATCTGCACTGGGATAAAGAGCGATCTGAACTGGGATATGGAGTGATCTGTACCGGAATACAGGGTGTTCTGAACTGGTATACAGAGTGATCTGTACTGGGATCTGTCATGATGTGTATTGGGATACGACATGATCTGCACTGGGAAGCAGAGCGATCTGCCCTGTGGTACAGGGTGAACTGCACTGGGATACAGAGTGATCTGCACTGGGATAGGAGTGATCTGCACTGGGAGAAGGTGTGATATGCACATGGATATGGAGTGATCTGAACTTGGATACGGACTGGTAAGTACTCAGATATGGGGTTATCTGCACTGCGATACGGAGTGATCTGCAATAGGAAATGGTGTTATCTTCACTGGGACATGCAGTGATCTATACTGGGATATGGAGTGATCTATACTGGGGTACGGTGTGATCTGCACTGGGATTTGGAGCGATCTGTACTGGGATATGGAGCAATCTGCACTGGGATACGGAGTGATCTGCTGTTGGATATGGTGTGATATACACTGGGATACAGAGCGATCTGTACTTGGATATGGACTGATAAGTACTGGGATATGAGGTTATCTGCACTGCGATATGGAGTGATCTGCACTATGATACGGTGGGATATGCACTGGGATATGGAACGATCTGTACTGGGATGTTGAGCGATCTGTACCGGCATATGGTGCGATCTGAACTGGGATACGGTGTGATCTGATCTGGGATATGGATTGATCTGCACTTGCATATGCAGCGTTCTGCACTGGAATATGGAGCAATCTGCACCGGGATACGGAGCGATCTGCACTTGGATACGGTGTAATTTGAACTGGGATACGGAGTGTTCTGCAATGGGATACAGAGCAATCAGCACTGGGATACGGAGTGATCTGTACATGGATACGGGGTGATCTGTACTGGGATACCGAGCAATCTGCACTGGGATACAGCGCGATCTGTACTGGGATACGGCGTGATCTGTACTGGGATATGGAGCGATCTGCATTGGGATAAGGAGCGACCTGAACCAGGCTACAGAGCGATCAGTTCTGGGATAAGGGGTGTTCTGAACTGGGATACTGTATGATCTGCATTGGGATCCGGTATGATCTGTACTGGGAAAGGACATGATCTTTACTGGGATACAGAGTGATCTGCCCTGGGATACAGGGTGATCTGGTCTGGGAAACGGAGCGATCTGCAATGGGATACGGAGTGATCTGCACTGGGAAATGCTGTGATATGCACTGGGATGTGGAGCGATCTGTACTGGGAAACAGACTGATATGTACTGGGATATGGGGTTATCTGCTTTGGGATACGGAGTGATCTGCACTCTGATATGCTGTGATCTTAACTGTGATACGGCGTGATCTGTACTGGGATATGGAGTGATCTGTAATGGGATACGGAGAGATCAGTACTGGGATACGGTGCAATCTGCAGTGTGATATGGGGTGATCTGCACTGGGATACGGAGCGATCTGAACTGGGATACGGAGTGATCTGTACTGGAATACAAGGTGTTCTGAACTGCGATATGGAGTGATCTGCATTGGGATCTGTCATGATGTGTACTGGGATACGACGTGATCTGCAGTGGGATGCAGAGCGATCTGCATTCGGATAAGGTGTGATATGCACTTCGATCTGGAGCGATCTGAACTTGGATACGGACTGATAAGTACTCAGATATGGGGTTATCTGCACGGCAATACGGAGTGATCTGCAATAGGAAATGGTGTGATCTTCACTGGGACATGCAGTGATCTATACTGGGAAATGGAGTGATCTGTACTTGGATACGTTGTGATCTGCACCTGGATATGGGGTGATCTCTACTGGGATATAGAGCAATCTGCACTGGGACACGGAGCGATTTGAACTGGGATACGGTGCGATCTGTTCTGGGATAAGGGGTCTTCTGAACTGGGATACGGTATGATCTGCACTGGGATCCGTTATGATCTGTACCTGGAAACGAAATGATCTTTACTGGGATACAGAGTGATCTGCCCTGTGATACAGGGTGATCTGCTCTGGGATACGGAGCGATCTGCAATGGGATACGGAGTGATCTGCACTCGGATATGGTGTGATATACAATGGGATGTGGAGCGATCTGTACTGGGAAACAGACTGATATGCAGTGGGATATGGGGTTATCTGCACTGGGATACGGAGTGATCTGCACTCGGATACGGTGTGGTCTTAACTGGGATGCAGAGTGATCTGTACTGGGATACGGAATGATTATTACTGGGATCCGCCTGATCTGCACTCAGATATGGAGTGATCTGCACTGGGATACGGAGCGAATTGAGCGGGGATATGGAGTGGTCTGAACTGGGATACAGCGTGATCTGCACTCAGACATGGAGCAATCCGCACTGGGATACAGAGCGATCTGCCCTGGAATATGGAGCAATCTGCACCAGGATACGGAGCGATCTGCACAAGGATATGGAGCGATTTGAACTGGGATACGGAGTTTTCTGCAATGGGATACAGGGCAATCAGCACTGGGATACGGAGTGATCTGTACTGGGCTACGTGGCGATCTGTACTGGGATACC
The DNA here is from genome assembly GCA_026770705.1 of Isurus oxyrinchus. NCBI lineage: Eukaryota > Metazoa > Chordata > Chondrichthyes > Lamniformes > Lamnidae > Isurus > Isurus oxyrinchus. The sequence continues at coordinate 545,436 of JANJGN010000034.1, forward strand.
GAGCAATCTGCACTGCGATACAGCACGATCTGTACTGGGATACGGCGTGATCTGTACTCGGATATGGAGCAATCTGCACTGGGATATGGAGCAATCTGTACTGGGTTATGGACCCATCTGCATTGGGATACGGAGCGACCTGAACCAAGATACGGAGCGATCAGTTCTGGGATAAGGGGTGTTCTGAACTGGCATATGGTGTGATCTGCACTGGGATCCGGTATGATCTGTACTTGGAAAGGACATGATTTTTACTGGGATACAGAGTGATCTGCCCTGGGATACAGGGTGATTTGCTCTGGGAAACGGAGCGATCGGCAATGGGATACGGAGTGATCTGCACTGGGATATGGTGTGATATGCACAGGGATGTGGAACGATCTGTACTGGGTAACAGACTGATATGTACTGGGATATGGGGTTATCTGCTTTGGGATAAGGAGTGATCTGCACTCTGATACGGTGTGATCTTAACTGTGATACGGAGTGATCTGTACTGGGATATGGAGTGATCTGTACTGGGATACGGAGCGATCAGAGACGGGACACGGAGAGTTCTGAACTGGGATACAGAGCGATCTGCACTGGGATATGGAGCGATCTGCACTGGGATATGGAGAGATCTGTACTGGGATACCGAGCGATCTGTATCGGAATACAGGGTGTTCTGAACTGCGAGACGGAGTGATCTGCATTGGGATCTGTCATGATGTGCACTGGGATGCGTCATGATCTGCACTGGGATGCAGAGTGATCTTCCCTGGGATACAGGGTGATCTGCACTGGGATACGGAGTGATCTGCATTCGGATATGGTGTGATATGCTCTTCGATCTGGAGCGATCTGAACTTGGATATCGACTGAAAAGTAGTCAGATATGGGGTTATCTGCACGGCGGTACGGAGTGATCTGCAATAGGAAATGGTGTGATCTTCACTGGGACTTGCAGTGAACTATACTGGGAAATGGAGTGATCTGTAATGGGATACGTTGTGATCTGCACTGGGATATGGAGAAATCTGTACTGGGATATGGTGTGATCTGCACTGGGATATGGGGTGATCTCTACTGGGATATGGAGCAATCTGCACTGGGATACGGAGCGATTTGATCTGGGATAAGGTGCGATCTGTTTTGGGATATGGGGTGTTCTGAACTGGGATATGGTATGCTCTGCACTGAGAAACGTTATGATCTGTGCTGGGAAACGACATGATCTTTACTGAGATACAGAGTGAGCTGCCCTGTGATGCAGGGTGATCTGCTCTGGGATGCAGAGCGATCTGCAATGGGATACGGAGTGATCTGCAAACGGATATGGTGTGATATACAATGGGATGTGGAGCGATCTGTACTGGGAAACAGACTGATATGCACTGGGATACAGGGTTATTTGCACTGCGATACGGAGTGATCTGCACTCGGATATGGTCTGGTCTTAACTGGGATACGGAGTGATCTGTACTGGGATACAGAGTGATCTGCCCTGGGATACAGTGTGATCTGCACTGGGATACGGGAATGATAATTACTGGGATCCGGCTGATCTTCACTCAGATATGGACCGATCTGCACTGGGATAAAGAGCGATCTGAACTGGGATATGGAGCGATTTGTACCGGAATACAGGGTGTTCTGAACTGGTATACAGAGTGATCTGTACTGGGATCTGTCATGATGTGTATTGGGATACGACATGATCTGCACTGGGATGCAGAGCGATCTGCCCTGGGGTACAGGGTGAACTGCCCTGGGATACAGAGTGATCTGTACTGGGATAGGAGTGATCTGCACTGCGAGAAGGTGTGATATGCACATGGATATGGAGTGATCTGAACTTGGATACGGACTGGTAAGTACTCAGATATGGGGTTATCTGCACTGCGATACGGAGTGATCTGCAATAGGAAATGGTGTTATCTTCACTGGGACATGCAGTGATCTATACTGGGATATGGAGTGATCTATACTGGGGTACGGTGTGATCTGCACTGGGATTTGGAGCGATCTGTACTGGGATATGGTGTGATCTGCACTGGGATATGGGGTGATCTGTACTGGGATATGGAGCAATCTGCACTGGGATACGGAGTGATCTGCTGTTGGATATGGTGTGATATACACTGGGATACGGAGCGATCTGTACTTGGATACGGACTGATAAGTACTGGGATATGAGGTTATCTGCACTGCGATATGGAGTGATCTGCACTATGATACGGTGGGATATGCACTGGGATATGAAACGATCTGTACTGGGATGTTGAGCGATCTGTACCGGCATATGGTGCGATCTGAACTGGGATACGGTGTGATCTGATCTGGGATATGGATTGATCTGCACTTGCATATGCAGCGTTCTGCACTGGAATATGGAGCAATCTGCACCGGGATACGGCGCGATCTGCACTCGGATACGGTGTAATTTGAACTGGGATACGGAGTGTTCTGCAATGGGATACAGAGCAATCAGCACTGGGATACGGAGTGATCTGTACATGGATACGGGGCGATCTGTACTGGGATACCGAGCAATCTGCACTGGGATACAGCGCGATCTGTACTGGGATACGGCGTGATCTGTACTGGGATATGGAGCGATCTGCATTGGGATAAGGAGCGACCTGAACCAGGCTACAGAGCGATCAGTTCTGGGATAAGGGGTGTTCTGAACTGGGATACTGTATGATCTGCATTGGGATCCGGTATGATCTGTACTGGGAAAGGACATGATCTTTACTGGGATACAGAGTGATCTGCCCTGGGATACAGGGTGATCTGGTCTGGGAAACGGAGCGATCTGCAATGGGATACGGAGTGATCTGCACTGGGAAATGCTGTGATATGCACTGGGATGTGGAGCGATCTGTACTGGGAAACAGACTGATATGTACTGGGATATGGGGTAATCTGCTTTGGGATATGGAGTGATCTGCACTCTGATATGCTGTGATCTTAACTGTGATACGGAGTGATCTGTACTGGGATATGGAGTGATCTGTACTGGGATACGGAGAGATCAGTACTGGGATACGGTGCAATCTGCAGTGTGATATGGGGTGATCTGCACTGGGATAAGGAGCGATCTGAACTGGGATACGGAGTGATCTGTACTGGAATACAAGGTGTTCTGAACTGCGATATGGAGTGATCTGCATTGGGATCTGTCATGATGTGTACTGGGATACGACGTGATCTGCAGTGGGATGCAGAGCGATCTGCCCTGGGATACAGGGTGATCTGCACTGGGATACGGAGTGATCTGCATTCGGATAAGGTGTGATATGCACTTCGATCTGGAGCGATCTGAACTTGGATATGGACTGATAAGTACTCAGATATGGGGTTATCTGCACGGCAATACGTAGTGATTTGCAATAGGAAATGGTGTGATCTTCACTGGGACATGCAGTGATCTATACTGGGAAATGGAGTGATCTGTAGTTGGATACGTTGTGATCTGCACTGGGATATGGAGAGATCAGTACTGGGATATGGTGTGATCTGCACTGGGATATGGGGTGATCTCTACTGGGATATAGAGCAATCTGCACTGGGACATGGAGCGATTTGAACTGGGATACGGTGCGATCTGTTCTGGGATAAGGGGTCTTCTGAACTGGGATACGGTATGATCTGCACTGGGATCCGTTATGATCTGTACCTGGAAACGAAATGATCTTTACTGGGATACAGAGTGATCTGCCCTGTGATACAGGGTGATCTGCTCTGGGATACGGATTGATCTGCAATGGGATACGGAGTGATCTGCACTCGGATATGGTGTGATATACAATGGGATGTGGAGCGATCTGTACTGGGAAACAGACTGATATGCAGTGGGATATGGGGTTATCTGCACTGGGATACGGAGTGATCTGCACTCGGATACGGTGTGGTCTTAACTGGGATGCAGAGTGATCTGTACTGGGATGCGGAATGATTATTACTGGTATCCGCCTGATCTGCACTCAGATATGGAGTGATCTGCACTGGGATACGGAGCGAATTGAGCGGGGATATGGAGTGGTCTGAACTGGGATACAGCGTGATCTGCACTCAGACATGGAGCAATCTGCACTGGGATACGGAGCAATCTGCCCTGGAATATGGAGCAATCTGCACCGGGATACGGAGTGATCTGCACTCAGATATGGAGCGATTTGAACTGGGATATGGAGTTTTCTGCAATGGGATACAGGGCAATCAGCACTGGGATACGGAGTGATCTGTCCTGGGCTACGTGGCGATCTGTACTGGGATACCTAGCAATCTGCACTGCGATACAGCACGATCTGTACTGGGATGCGGCGTGATCTGTACTGGGATATGGAGCAATCTGCACTGGGATATGGAGCAATCTGTACTGGGTTATGGACCCATCTGCATTGGGATACGGAGTGACCTGAACCAAGATACGGAGCGATCAGTTCTGGGATAAGGGGTGTTCTGAACTGGCATACGGTGTGATCTGCACTGGGATCCGGTACGATCTGTACTGGGAAAGGACATGATTTTTACTGGGATACAGAGTGATTTGCTCTGGGAAACGGAGCGATCGGCAATGGGATACGGAGTGATCTGCACTGGGATATGGTGTGATATGCACTGGGATGTGGAACGATCTGTACTGGGTAACAGACTGGTATGTACAGGGATATGGGGTTATCTGCTTTGGATAAGGAGTGATCTGCACTCTGATACGGTGTGATCTTAACTGTGATACGGAGTGATCTGTACTGGGATATGGAGTGATCTGTACTGGGATACGGAGCGATCTGAGACGGGACATGGAGAGTTCTGAACTGGAATACAGAGCGATCTGCACTGGAATATGGAGCGATCTGCACTGGGATATGGAGAGATCTGTACTGGGATACAGTGCGATCTGCAGTGTGATCTGTACTGGGATATGGAGCGTTCTGCAATGGGAAATGGTATGATCTGCACTGGGATACAGAGCGATCTGAACTGGGATACCGAGCGATCTGTACCGGAATACAGGGTGTTCTGAACTGCGAGACGGAGTGATCTGCATTGGGATCTGTCATGATTTGCACTGGGATGCGTCATGATCTGCACTGGGATGCAGAGTGATCTTCTCTGGGATACAGGGTGATCTGCACTGGGATACGGAGTGATCTGCATTCGGATATGGTGTGATATGCTCTTCGATCTGGAGCGATCTGACCTTGGATATTGACTGAAAAGTACTCAGATATGGGGTTATCTGCACGGCGATACGGAGTGATCTGCAATAGGAAATGGTGTGATCTTCACTGGGACTTGCAGTGAACTATACTGGGAAATGGAGTGATCTGTAATGGGATACGTTGTGATCTGCACTGGGATATGGAGAGATCTGTACTGGGATATGGTGTGATCTGCACTGGGATATGGGGTGATCTCTACTGGGATATGGAGCAATCTGCACTGGGATACGGAGCGATTTGATCTGGGATAAGGTGCGATCTGTTCTGGGATATGGGGTGTTCTGAACTGGGATATGGTATGCTCTGCACTGAGAAACGTTATGATCTGTGCTGGGAAACGACATGATCTTTACTGAGATACAGAGTGAGCTGCCCTGTGATGCAGGGTGATCTGCTCTGGGATACGGAGCAATCTGCAATGGGATACGGAGTGATCTGCACTGGGATATGGTGTGATATACAATGGGATGTGGAGCGATCTGTACTGGGAAACAGACTGATATGCACTGGGATACGGGGTTATCTGCACTGGGATACGGAGTGATCTGCACTCGGATACGGTGTGGTCTTAACTGGGATACGGAGTGATCTGTACTGGGATACAGAGTGATCTGCCCTGGGATACAGTGTGATCTGCACTGGGATACGGGAATGATAATTACTGGGATCCGGCTGATCTTCACTCAGATATGGAGCGATCTGCACTGGGATAAAGAGCGATCTGAACTGGGATATGGAGCGATCTGTACCGGAATACAGGGTGTTCTGAACTGGTATACAGAGTGATCTGTACTGGGATCTGTCATGATGTGTATTGGGATACGACATGATCTGCACTGGGATGCAGAGCGATCTGCCCTGGGGTACAGGGTGAACTGCACTGGGATACAGAGTGATCTGCACTGGGATAGGAGTGATCTGCACTGGGAGAAGGTGTGATATGCACATGGATATGGAGTGATCTGAACTTGGATACGGACTGGTAAGTACTCAGATATGGGGTTATCTGCACTGCGATACGGAGTGATCTGCAATAGGAAATGGTGTGATCTTCACTGGGACATGCAGTGTTCTATACTGGGATATGGAGTGATCTATACTGGGGTACGGTGTGATCTGCACTGGGATTTGGAGCGATCTGTACTGGGATCTGGTGTGATCTGCACTGGGATTTGGAGCGATCTGTACTGGGATATGGTGTGATCTGCACTGGGATATGGGGTGATCTGTACTGGGATATGGAGCAATCTGCAGTGGGATACGGAGTGATCTGCTATTGGATATGGTGTGATCTTCACTGGGACATGCAGTGATCTATACTGGGATATGGAGTGATCTATACTGGGGTACGGTGTGATCTGCACTGGGATTTGGAGCGATCTGTACTGGGATATGGTGTGCTCTGCACTGGGATATGGGGTGATCTGTACTGGGATATGGAGCAATCTGCACTGGGATACGGTGTGATCTGCTATTGGATATGGTGTGATATACACTGGGATACGGAGCGATCTGTACTTGGATACGGACTGATAAGTACTGGGATATGAGGTTATCTGCACTGCGATATGGAGTGATCTGAACTATGATACGGTGGGATATGCACTGGGATATGAAACGATCTGTACTGGGATGTTGAGCGATCTGTACCGGCATATGGTGCGATCTGAACTGGAATACGGTGTGATCTGATCTGGGATATGGATTGATCTGCACTTGCATATGCAGCGTTCTGCACTGGAATATGGAGCAATCTGCACCGGGATACGGAGCGATCTGCACTCGGATACGGTGTAATTTGAACTGGGATACGGAGTGTTCTGCAATGGGATAAAGAGCAATCAGCACTGGGATACGGAGTGATCTGTACATGGATACGGGGTGATCTTTACTGGGATACCGAGCAATCTGCACTGGGATACAGCGCGATCTGTACTGGGATACGGCGTGATCTGTACTGGGATATGGAGCGATCTGCATTGGGATAAGGAGCGACCTGAACCAGGCTACAGAGCGATCAGTTCTGGGATAAGGGGTGTTCTGAACTGGGATACTGTATGATCTGCATTGGGATCCGGTATGATCTGTACTGGGAAAGGACATGATCTTTACTGGGATACAGAGTGATCTGCCCTGGGATACAGGGTGATCTGGTCTGGGAAACGGAGCGATCTGCAATGGGATACGGAGTGATCTGCACTGGGAAATGCTATGATATGCACTGGGATGTGGAGCGATCTGTACTGGGAAACAGACTGATATGTACTGGGATATGGGGTAATCTGCTTTGGGATACGGAGTGATCTGCACTCTGATATGCTGTGATCTTAACTGTGATACGGAGTGATCTGTACTGGGATATCGAGTGATCTGTACTGGGATACGGAGAGATCAGTACTGGGATACGGTGCAATCTGCAGTGTGATATGGGGTGATCTGCACTGGGATACGGAGCGATCTGAACTGGGATACGGAGTGATCTGTACTGGAATACAAGGTGTTCTGAACTGCGATATGGAGTGATCTGCATTGGGATCTGTCATGATGTGCACTGGGATACGACGTGATCTGCAGTGGGATGCAGAGCGATCTGCCCTGTGATACAGGGTGATCTGCACTGGGATACGGAGTGATCTGCATTCGGATAAGGTGTGATATGCACTTCGATCTGGAGCGATCTGAACTTGGATACGGACTGATAAGTACTCAGATATGGGGTTATCTGCACGGCAATACGGAGTGATCTGCAATAGGAAATGGTGTGATCTTCACTGGGACATGCAGTGATCTATACTGGGAAATGGAGTGATCTGTACTTGGATACGTTGTGATCTGCACTGGGATATGGAGAGATCAGTACTGGGATATGGTGTGATCTGCACTGGGATATGGGGTGATCTCTACTGGGATATAGAGCAATCTGAACTGGGACACGGAGCGCTTTGAACTGGGATACTGTGTGATCTGTTCTGGGATAAGGGGTCTTCTGAACTGGGATACGGTACGATCTGCACTGGGATCCGTTATGATCTGTACCTGGAAACGAAATGATCTTTACTGGGATACAGAGTGATCTGCCCTGTGATACAGGGTGATCTGCTCTGGGATACAGAGCGATCTGCAATGGGATACGGAGTGATCTGCACTCGGATATGGTGTGATATACAATGGGATGTGGAGCGATCTGTACTGGGAAACAGACTGATATGCAGTGGAATATGGGGTTATCTGCACTGGGATACGGAGTGATCTGCACTCGGATACAGTGTGGTCTTAACTGGGATGCAGAGTGATCTGTACTGGGATACGGAATGATTATTACTGGGATCCGCCTGATCTGCACTCAGATATGGAGTGATCTGCACTGGGATACGGAGCGAATTGAGCGGGGATATGGAGTGGTCTGAACTGGGATACAGCGTGATCTGCACTCAGACATGGAGCAATCTGCACTGGGATCCGGAGCGATCTGCCCTGGAATATGGAGCAATCTGCACCGGGATACGGAGCGATCTGCACTCAGATATGGAGCGATTTGAACTGGGATACGGAGTTTTCTGCAATGGGATACAGGGCAATCAGCACTGGGATACGGAGTGATCTGTCCTGGGCTACGTGGCGAACTGTACTGGGATACCAAGCAATCTGCACTGCGATACAGCACGATCTGTACTGGGATACGGCGTGATCTGTACTGGGATATGGAGCAATCTGCACTGGGATATGGAGCAATCTGTAATGGGTTATGGACCCATCTGCATTGGGATACGGAGTGACCTGAACCAAGATACGGAGTGATCAGTTCTGGGATAAGGGGTGTTCTGAACTGGCATATGGTGTGATCTGCACTGGGATCCGGTATGATCTGTACTGGGAAAGGACATGATTTTTACTGGGATACAGAGTGATCTGCCCTGGGATACAGGGTGATTTGCTCTGGGAAACGGAGCGATCGGCAATGGGATACGGAGTGATCTGCACTGGGATATGGTGTGATATGCACTGGGATGTGGAACGATCTGTACTGGGTAACAGACTGATATGTACTGGGATATGGGGTTATCTGCTTTGGGATAAGGAGTGATCTGCACTCTGATACGGTGTGATCTTAACTGTGATACGGAGTGATCTGTACTGGGATATGGAGTGATCTGTACTGGGATACGGAGCGATCTGAGACGGGACACGGAGAGTTCTGAACTGGGATACAGAGCGATCTGCACTGGGATATGGAGCGATCTGCACTGGGATATGGAGAGATCTGTACTGGGATACGGTGCGATCTGCAGTGTGATCTGTACTGGGATATGGAGCGTTCTGCACTGGGAAATGGTATGATCTGCACTGGGATACAGAGCGATCTGAACTGGGATACCGAGCGATCTGTACTGGAATACAGGGTGTTCTGAACTGCGAGACGGAGTGATCTGCATTGGGATCTGTCATGATGTGCACTGGGATGCGTCATGATCTGCACTGGGATGCAGAGTGATCTTCCCTGGGATACAGGGTGATCTGCACTGGGATACGGAGTGATCTGCATTCAGATATGGTGTGATATGCTCTTCGATCTGGAGCGATCTGAACTTGGATATCGACTGAAAAGTGCTCAGATATGGGGTTATCTGCACGGCGATACGGAGTGATCTGCAATAGGAAATGGTGTGATCTTCACTGGGACTTGCAGTGAACTATACTGGGAAATGGAGTGATCTGTAATGGGATACGTTGTGATCTGCACTGGGATATGGAGAGATCTGTACTGGGATATGGTGCGATCTGCACTGGGATATGGGTTTGATCTCTACTGGGATATGGAGCAATCTGCACTGGGATACGGAGCGATTTGATCTGGGATAAGGTGCGATCTGTTCTGGGTTTTGGGGTGTTCTGAACTGGGATATGGTATGCTCTGCACTGAGAAACGTTATGATCTGTGCTGGGAAATGACATGATCTTTACTGAGATACAGAGTGAGCTGCCCTGTGATGCAGGGTGATCTGCTCTGGGATACAGAGCGATCTGCAATGGGATACGGAGTGATCTGCACTCGGATATGGTGTGATATACAATGGGATGTGGAGCGATCTGTACTGGGAAACAGACTGATATGCACTGGGATACGGGGTTATCTGCACTGCGATACGGAGTTATCTGCACTCGGATATGGTCTGGTCTTAACTGGGATACGGAGTGATCTGTACTGGGATACAGAGTGATCTGCCCTGGGATACAGTGTGATCTGCACTGGGATACGGGAATGATAATTATTGGGATCCGGCTGATCTTCACTCAGATATGGAGCGATCTGCACTGGGATAAAGAGCGATCTGAACTGGGATATGGAGCGATCTGTACCGGAATACAGGGTGTTCTGAACTGGTATACAGAGTGATCTGTACTGGGATCTGTCATGATGTGTATTGGGATACGACATGATCTGCACTGGGATGCAGAGCGATCTGCCCTGGGGTACAGGGTGAACTGCACTGGGATACAGAGTGATCTGCACTGGGATAGGAGTGATCTGCACTGGGAGAAGGTGTGATATGCACATGGATATGGAGTGATCTGAACTTGGATACGGACTGGTAAGTACTCAGATATGGGGTTATCTGCACTGCGATACGGAGTGATCTGCAATAGGAAATGGTGTTATCTTCACTGGGACATGCAGTGATCTATACTGGGATATGGAGTGATCTATACTGGGGTACGGTGTGATCTGCACTGGGATTTGGAGCGATCTGTACTGGGATAAGGAGCAATCTGCACTGGGATACGGAGTGATCTGCTGTTGGATATGGTGTGATATACACTGGGATACGGAGCGATCTGTACTTGGATATGGACTGATAAGTACTGGGATATGAGGTTATCTGCACTGCAATATGGAGTGATCTGCACTATGATACGGTGGGATATGCACTGGGATATGGAACGATCTGTACTGGGATGTTGAGCGATCTGTACCGGCATATGGTGCGATCTGAACTGGGATACGGTGTGATCTGATCTGGGATATGGATTGATCTGCACTTGCATATGCAGCGTTCTGCACTGGAATATGGAGCAATCTGCACCGGGATACGGAGCGATCTGCACTCGGATACGGTGTAATTTGAACTGGGATACGGAGTGTTCTGCAATGGGATACAGAGCAATCAGCACTGGGATACGGAGTGATCTGTACATGGATACGGGGTGATCTGTACTGGGATACCGAGCAATCTGCACTGGGATACAGCGCGATCTGTACTGGGATACGGCGTGATCTGTACTGGGATATGGAGCGATCTGCATTGGGATAAGGAGCGACCTGAACCAGGCTACAGAGCGATCAGTTCTGGGATAAGGGGTGTTCTGAACTGCGATACTGTATGATCTGCATTGGGATCCGGTATGATCTGTACTGGGAAAGGACATGATCTTTACTGGGATACAGAGTGATCTGCCCTGGGATACAGGGTGATCTGGTCTGGGAAACGGAGCGATCTGCAATGGGATACGGAGTGATCTGCACTGGGAAATGCTGTGATATGCACTGGGATGTGGAGCGATCTGTACTGGGAAACAGACTGATATGTACTGGGATATGGGGTTATCTGCTTTGGGATACGGAGTGATCTGCACTCTGATATGCTGTGATCTTAACTGTGATACAGAGTGATCTGTACTGGGATATGGAGTGATCTGTACTGGGATATGGAGAGATCAGTACTGGGATACGGTGCAATCTGCAGTGTGATATGGGGTGATCTGCACTGGGATACGGAGCGATCTGAACTGGGATACGGAGTGATCTGTACTGGAATACAAGGTGTTCTGAACTGCGATATGGAGTGATCTGCATTGGGATCTGTCATGATGTGTACTGGGATACGACGTGATCTGCAGTGGGATGCAGAGCGATCTGCATTCGGATAAGGTGTGATATGCACTTCGATCTGGAGCGATCTGAACTTGGATATGGACTGATAAGTACTCAGATATGGGGTTATCTGCACGGCAATACGGAGTGATCTGCAATAGGAAATGGTGTGATCTTCACTGGGACATGCAGTGATCTATACTGGGAAATGGAGAGATCAGTACTTGGATACGTTGTGATCTGCACTGGGATATGGAGAGATCAGTACTGGGATATGGTGTGATCTGCACTGGGATATGGGGTGATCTCTACTGGGATATAGAGCAATCTGCACTGGGACACGGAGCGATTTGAACTGGGATACGGTGTGATCTGTTCTGGGATAAGGGGTCTTCTGAACTGGGATACGGTATGATCTGCACTGGGATCCGTTATGATCTGTACCTGGAAACGAAATGATCTTTACTGGGATACAGAGTGATCTGCCCTGTGATACAGGGTGATCTGCTCTGGGATATGGAGCGATCTGCAATGGGATACGGAGTGATCTGCACTCGGATATGGTGTGATATACAATGGGATGTGGAGCGATCTGTACTGGGAAACAGACTGATATGCAGTGGGATATGGGGTTATCTGCACTGGGATACGGAGTGATCTGCGCTCGGATACGGTGTGGTCTTAACTGGGATGCAGAGTGATCTGTACTGGGATACGGAATGATTATTACTGGGATCCGCCTGATCTGCACTCAGATATGGAGTGATCTGCACTGGGATACGGAGCGAATTGAGCGGGGATATGGAGTGGTCTGAACTGGGATACAGCGTGATCTGCACTCAGACATGGAGCAATCTGCACTGGGATACGGAGCGATCTGCCATGGAATATGGAGCAATCTGCACCGGGATACGGAGCGATCTGCACTCAGATATGGAGCGATTTGAACTGGGATACGGAGTTTTCTGCAATGGGATACAGGGCAATCAGCAATGGGATACGGAGTGATCTGTACTGGGCTACGTGACGATCTGTACTGGGATACCGAGCAATCTGCACTGCGATACAGCACGATCTGTACTGGGATACGGCGTGATCTGTACTGGGATATGGAGCAATCTGCACTGGGATATGGAGCAATCTGTACTGGGTTATGGACCCATCTGCATTGGGATATGGAGCGACCTGAACCAAGATACGGAGCGATCAGTTCTGGGATAAGGGGTGTTCTGAACTGGCATACGGTGTGATCTGCACTGGGATCCGGTATGATATGTACTGGGAAAGGACATGATTTTTACTGGGATACAGAGTGATCTGCCCTGGGATACAGGGTGATTTGCTCTGGGAAACGGAGCGATCGGCAATGGGATACGGAGTGATCTGCACTGGGATATGGTGTGATATGCACTGGGATGTGGAACGATCTGTACTGGGTAACAGACTGATATGTACTGGGATATGGGGTTATCTGCTTTGGGATAAGGAGTGATCTGCACTCTGATACGGTGTGATCTTAACTGTGATACGGAGTGATCTGTACTGGGATATGGAGTGATCTGTACTGGGATACGGAGCGATCTGAGACGGGACACGGAGAGTTCTGAACTGGGATACAGAGCGATCTGCACTGGGATATGGAGCGATCTGCACTGGGATATGGAGAGATCTGTACTGGGATACAGTGCGATCTGCAGTGTGATCTGTACTGGGATATGGAGCGTTCTGCAATGGGAAATGGTATGATCTGCACTGGGATACAGAGCGATCTGAACTGGGATACCGAGCGATCTGTACTGGAATACAGGGTGTTCTGAACTGCGAGACGTAGTGATCTGCATTGGGATCTGTCATGATGTACACTGGGATGCGTCATGATCTGCACTGGGATGCAGAGTGATCTTCCCTGGGATACAGGTTGATCTGCACTGGGATACGGAGTGATCTGCATTCAGATATGGTGTGATATGCTCTTCGATCTGGAGTGATCTGAACTTGGATATCGACTGAAAAGTACTCAGATATGGGGTTATCTGCACGGCGATACGGAGTGATCTGCAATAGGAAATGGTGTGATCTTCACTGGGACTTGCAGTGAACTATACTGGGAAATGGAGTGATCTGTAATGGGATACGTTGTGATCTGCACTGGGATATGGAGAGATCTGTACTGGGATATGGTGTGATCTGCACTGGGATATGGGGTGATCTCTACTGGGATATGGAGCAATCTGCACTGGGATACGGAGCAATTTGATCAGGGATAAGGTGCGATCTGTTCTGGGATATGGGGTGTTCTGAACTGGGATATGGTATGCTCTGCACTGAGAAATGTTATGATCTGTGCTGGGAAACGACATGATCTTTACTGAGATACAGAGTGAGCTGCCCTGTGATGCAGGGTGATCTGCTCTGGGATACGGAGCGATCTGCACTGGGATACGGAGTGATCTGCACTCGGATATGGTGTGATATACAATGGGATGTGGAGCGATCTGTACTGGGAAACAGACTGATATGCACTGGGATACGGGGTTATCTGCACTGGGATACGGAGTGATCTGCACTCGGATATGGTCTGGTCTTAACTGGGATACGGATTGATCTGTACTGGGATACGGAGTGATCTGCCCTGGGATACAGTGTGATCTGCACTGGGATACGGGCATGATAATTACTGGGATCCGGCTGATCTTCACTCAGATATGGAGCGATCTGCACTGGGATAAAGAGCGATCTGAACTGGGATATGGAGCGATCTGTACTGGAATACAGGGTGTTCTGAACTGGTATACAGAGTGATCTGTACTGGGATCTGTCATGATGTGTATTGGGATACGACATGATCTGCACTGGGATGCAGAGCGATCTGCCCTGGGGTACAGGGTGAACTGCCCTGGGATGAAGAGTGATCTGCACTGGGATAGGAGTGATCTGCACTGCGAGAAGGTGTGATATGCACATGGATATGGAGTGATCTGAACTTGGATACGGACTGGTAAGTACTCAGATATGGGGTTATCTGCACTGCGATATGGAGTGATCTGCAATAGGAAATGGTGTGGTCTTCACTGCGACATACAGTGATCTATACTGGGATATGGAGTGATCTATACTGGGGTACGGTGTGATCTGCACTGGGATTTGGAGCGATCTGTACTGGGATATGGTGTGCTCTGCACTGGGATATGGGGTGATCTGTACTGGGATATGGAGCAATCTGCACTGGGATACGGAGTGATCTGCTATTGGATATGGTGTGATATACACTGGGATACGGAGCGATCTGTACTTGGATACGGACTGATAAGTACTGGGATATGAGGTTATCTGCACTGCGATATGGAGTGATCTGCACTATGATACGGTGGGATATGCACTGGGATATGGAACGATCTGTACTGGGATGTTGAGCGATCTGTACCGGCATATGGTGCGATCTGAACTGGGATACGGTGTGATCTGATCTGGGATATGGATTGATCTGCACTTGCATATGCAGCGTTCTGCACTGGAATATGGAGCAATCTGCACCGGGATACGGAGCGATCTGCACTCGGATACGGTGTAATTTGAACTGGGATACGGAGTGTTCTGCAATGGGATACAGAGCAATCAGCACTGGGATACGGAGTGATCTGTACATGGATACGGGGCGATCTGTACTGGGATACCGAGCAATCTGCACTGCGATACAGCACGATCTGTACTGGGATACGGCGTGATCTGTACTGGGATATGGAGCAATCTGCACTGGGATATGGAGCAATCTGTACTGGGTTATGGACCCATCTGCATTGGGATATGGAGCGACCTGAACCAAGATACGGAGCGATCAGTTCTGGGATAAGGGGTGTTCTGAACTGGCATACGGTGTGATCAGCACTGGGATCCGGTATGATATGTACTGGGAAAGGACATGATTTTTACTGGGATACAGAGTGATCTGCCCTGGGATACAGGGTGATTTGCTCTGGGAAACGGAGCGATCGGCAATGGGATACGGAGTGATCTGCACTGGGATATGGTGTGATATGCACTGGGATGTGGAACGATCTGTACTGGGTAACAGACTGATATGTACTGGGATATGGGGTTATCTGCTTTGGGATAAGGAGTGATCTGCACTCTGATACGGTGTGATCTTAACTGTGATACGGAGTGATCTGTACTGGGATATGGAGTGATCTGTACTGGGATACGGAGCGATCTGAGACGGGACACGGAGAGTTCTGAACTGGGATACAGAGCGATCTGCACTGGGATATGGAGCGATCTGCACTGGGATATGGAGAGATCTGTACTGGGATACAGTGCGATCTGCAGTGTGATCTGTACTGGGATATGGAGCGTTCTGCAATGGGAAATGGTATGATCTGCACTGGGATACAGAGCGATCTGAACTGGGATACCGAGCGATCTGTACTGGAATACAGGGTGTTCTGAACTGCGAGACGTAGTGATCTGCATTGGGATCTGTCATGATGTACACTGGGATGCGTCATGATCTGCACTGGGATGCAGAGTGATCTTCCCTGGGATACAGGTTGATCTGCACTGGGATACGGAGTGATCTGCATTCAGATATGGTGTGATATGCTCTTCGATCTGGAGTGATCTGAACTTGGATATCGACTGAAAAGTACTCAGATATGGGGTTATCTGCACGGCGATACGGAGTGATCTGCAATAGGAAATGGTGTGATCTTCACTGGGACTTGCAGTGAACTATACTGGGAAATGGAGTGATCTGTAATGGGATACGTTGTGATCTGCACTGGGATATGGAGAGATCTGTACTGGGATATGGTGTGATCTGCACTGGGATATGGGGTGATCTCTACTGGGATATGGAGCAATCTGCACTGGGATACGGAGCGATTTGATCAGGGATAAGGTGCGATCTGTTCTGGGATATGGGGTGTTCTGAACTGGGATATGGTATGCTCTGCACTGAGAAACGTTATGATCTGTGCTGGGAAACGACATGATCTTTACTGAGATACAGAGTGAGCTGCCCTGTGATGCAGGGTGATCTGCTCTGGGATACGGAGCGATCTGCACTGGGATACGGAGTGATCTGCACTCGGATATGGTGTGATATACAATGGGATGTGGAGCGATCTGTACTGGGAAACAGACTGATATGCACTGGGATACGGGGTTATCTGCACTGGGATACGGAGTGATCTGCACTCGGATATGGTCTGGTCTTAACTGGGATACGGATTGATCTGTACTGGGATACGGAGTGATCTGCCCTGGGATACAGTGTGATCTGCACTGGGATACGGGCATGATAATTACTGGGATCCGGCTGATCTTCACTCAGATATGGAGCGATCTGCACTGGGATAAAGAGTTATCTGAACTGGGATATGGAGCGATCTGTACTGGAATACAGGGTGTTCTGAACTGGTATACAGAGTGATCTGTACTGGGATCTGTCATGATGTGTATTGGGATACGACATGATCTGCACTGGGATGCAGAGCGATCTGCCCTGGGGTACAGGGTGAACTGCCCTGGGATACAGAGTGATCTGCACTGGGATAGGAGTGATCTGCACTGCGAGAAGGTGTGATATGCACATGGATATGGAGTGATCTGAACTTGGATACGGACTGGTAAGTACTCAGATATGGGGTTATCTGCACTGCGATACGGAGTGATCTGCAATAGGAAATGGTGTGATCTTCACTGCGACATACAGTGATCTATACTGGGATATGGAGTGATCTATACTGGGGTACGGTGTGATCTGCACTGGGATTTGGAGCGATCTGTACTGGGATATGGTGTGATCTGCACTGGGATATGGGGTGATCTGTACTGGGATATGGAGCAATCTGCACTGGGATACGGAGTGATCTGCTATTGGATATGGTGTGATATACACTGGGATACGGAGCGATCTGTACTTGGATACGGACTGATAAGTACTGGGATATGAGGTTATCTGCACTGCGATATGGAGTTATCTGCACTATGATACGGTGGGATATGCACTGGGATATGGAACGATCTGTACTGGGATGTTGAGCGATCTGTACCGGCATATGGTGCGATCTGAACTGGGATACGGTGTGATCTGATCTGGGATATGGATTGATCTGCACTTGCATATGCAGCGTTCTGCACTGGAATATGGAGCAATCTGCACCGGGATACGGAGCGATCTGCACTCGGATACGGTGTAATTTGAACTGGGATACGGAGTGTTCTGCAATGGGATACAGAGCAATCAGCACTGGGATACGGAGTGATCTGTACATGGATACGGGGCGATCTGTACTGGGATACCGAGCAATCTGCACTGGGATACAGCGCGATCTGTACTGGGATACGGCGTGATCTGTACTGGGATATGGAGCGATCTGCATTGGGATAAGGAGCGACCTGAACCAGGCTACAGAGCGATCAGTTCTGGGATAAGGGGTGTTCTGAACTGGGATACTGTATGATCTGCATTGGGATCCGGTATGATCTGTACTGGGAAAGGACATGATCTTTACTGGGATACAGAGTGATCTGCCCTGGGATACAGGGTGATCTGGTCTGGGAAACGGAGCGATCTGCAATGGGATACGGAGTGATCTGCACTGGGAAATGCTGTGATATGCACTGGGATGTGGAGCGATCTGTACTGGGAAACAGACTGATATGTACTGGGATATGGGGTTATCTGCTTTGGGATATGGAGTGATCTGCACTCTGATATGCTGTGATCTTAACTGTGATACGGAGTGATCTGTACTGGGATATGGAGTGATCTGTACTGGGATACGGAGAGATCAGTACTGGGATACGGTGCAATCTGCAGTGTGATATGGGGTGATCTGCACTGGGATACGGAGCGATCTGAACTGGGATACGGAGTGATCTGTACTGGAATACAAGGTGTTCTGAACTGCGATATGGAGTGATCTGCATTGGGATCTGTCATGATGTGTACTGGGATACGACGTGATCTGCAGTGGGATGCAGAGCGATCTGCCCTGGGATACAGGGTGATCTGCACTGGGATACGGAGTGATCTGCATTCGGATAAGGTGTGATATGCACTTCGATCTGGAGCGATCTGCAGCGATGTTCACTGGGACTTGCAGTGAACTATACTGGGAAATGGAGTGATCTGTAATGGGATACGTTGTGATCTGCACTGGGATATGGAGAGATCTGTACTGGGATATGGTGTGATCTGCACTGGGATATGGGGTGATCTCTACTGGGATATGGAGCAATCTGCACTGGGATACGGAGCGATTTGATCTGGGATAAGGTGCGATCTGTTCTGGGATATGGGGTGTTCTGAACTGGGATATGGTATGCTCTGCACTGAGGAACGTTATGATCTGTGCTGGGAAACGACTTGATCTTTACTGAGATACAGAGTGAGCTGCCCTGTGATGCAGGGTGATCTGCTCTGGGATATGGAGCGATCTGCAATGGGATACGGAGTGATCTGCACTCGGATATGGTGTGATATACAATGGGATGTGGAGCGATCTGTACTGGGAAACAGACTGATATGCACTGGGATACGGGGTTATCTGCACTGGGATATGGAGTGATCTGCATTCGGATACGGTGTGGTCTGTACTGGGATATGGAGTGATCTGTACTGGGATACGGAGAGATCAGTACTGGGATACGGTGCAATCTGCAATGTGATATGGGGTGATCTGCACTGGGATACGGAGCGATCTGAACTGGGGTACGGAGCGATCTGTACTGTAATAGAAGGTGTTCTGAACTGTGATATGGAGTGATCTGCATTGGGATCTGTCATGATGTGTACTGGGATACGACGTGATCTGCAGTGGGATGCAGAGCGATCTGCATTCGGATAAGGTGTGATATGCACTTCGATCTGGAGCGATCTGAACTTGGATACGGACTGATAAGTACTCAGATATGGAGTTATCTGCACGGCAATACGGAGTGATCTGCAATAGGAAATGGTGTGATCTTCACTGGGACATGCAGTGATCTATACTGGGAAATGGAGTGATCTGTACTTGGATACGTTGTGATCTGCACTGGGATATGGAGAGATCAGTACTGGGATATGGTGTGATCTGCACTGGGATATGGGGTGATCTCTACTGGGATATAGAGCAATCTGCACTGGGACACGGAGCGATTTGAACTGGGATACGGTGCGATCTGTTCTGGGATAAGGGGTCTTCTGAACTGGGATACGGTATGATCTGCACTGGGATCCGTTATGATCTGTACCTGGAAACGAAATGGTCTTTACCGGGATACAGAGTGATCTGCCCTGTGATACAGGGTGATCTGCTCTGGGATACGGAGCGATCTGCAATGGGATACGGAGTGATCTGCACTCGGATATAGTGTGATATACAATGGGATGTGGAGCGATCTGTACTGGGAATCAGACTGATATGCAGTGGGATATGGGGTTATCTGCACTGGAATACGGAGTGATCTGCACTCGGATACAGTGTGGTCTTAACTGGGATGCGGAGTGATCTGTACTGGGATACGGAATGATTATTACTGGGATCCGCCTGATCTGCACTCAGATATGGAGTGACCTGCACTGGGATACGGAGCAAATTGAGCGGGGATATGGAGTGGTCTGAAATGGGATACAGCGTGATCTGCACTCAGACAAAGGAGTAATCTGCACTGGGATACGGAGCGATCTGCCCTGGAATATGGAGCAATCTGCACCGGGATACGGAGCGATCTGCACTCAGATATGGAGCGATTTGAACTGGGATACGGAGTTTTCTGCAATGGGATACAGGGCAATCAGCAATGGGATACGGAGTGATCTGTACTGGGCTACGTGGCGATCTGTACTGGGATACCGAGCAATCTGCACTGCGATACAGCACGATCTGTACTGGGATATGGCGTGATCTGTACTGGGATATGGAGCAATCTGCATTGGGATAAGGAGCGACCTGAACCAGGCCACAGAGCGATCAGTTCTGGGATAAGGGGTGTTCTGAACTGGGATACTGTATGATCTGCATTGGGATCCGGTATGATCTGTACTGGGAAAGGACATGATCTTTACTGGGATACAGAGTGATCTGCCCTGGGATACAGGGTGATCTGGTCTGGGAAACGGAGCGATCTGCAATGGGATACGGAGTGATCTGCACTGGGAAATGCTGTGATATGCACTGGGATGTGGAGCGATCTGTACTGGGAAACAGACTGATATGTACTGGGATATGGGGTTATCTGCTTTGGGATACGGAGTGATCTGCACTCTGATATGCTGTGATCTTAACTGTGATACGGAGTGATCTGTACTGGGATATGGAGTGATCTGTACTGGGATACGGAGAGATCAGTACTGGGATACGGTGCAATCTGCAGTGTGATATGGGGTGATCTGCACTGGGATACGGAGCGATCTGAACTGGGATACGGAGCGATCTGTACTGGAATACAAGGTGTTCTGAACTGCGATATGGAGTGATCTGCATTGGGATCTGTCATGATGTGTACTGGGATACGACGTGATCTGCAGTGGGATGCAGAGCGATCTGTCCTGGGATACAGGGTGATCTGCACTGGGATACGGAGTGATCTGCATTCGGATAAGGTGTGATATGCACTTCGATCTGGAGCGATCTGAACTTGGATACGGACTGATAAGTACTCAGATATGGGGTTATCTGCACGGCAATACGGAGTGATCTGCAATAGGAAATGGTGTGATCTTCACTGGGACATGCAGTGATCTATACTGGGAAATGGAGTGATCTGTACTTGGATACGTTGTGATCTGCACTGGGATATGGAGAGATCAGTACTGGGATATGGTGTGATCTGCACTGGGATATGGGGTGATCTCTACTGGGATATAGAGCAATCTGCACTGGGACACGGAGCGATTTGAACTGGGATACGGTGCGATCTGTTCTGGGATAAGGGGTCTTCTGAACTGGGATACGGTATGATCTGCACTGGGATCCGTTATGATCTGTACCTGGAAACGAAATGATCTTTACTGGGATACAGAGTGATCTGCCCTGTGATACAGGGTGATCTGCTCTGGGATACGGAGCGATCTGCAATGGGATACGGAGTGATCTGCACTCGGATATGGTGTGATATACAATGGGATGTGGAGCGATCTGTACTGGGAAACAGACTGATATGCAGTGGGATATGGGGTTATCTGCACTGGGATACGGAGTGATCTGCACTCAGATACGGTGTGGTCTTAACTGGGATGCGGAGTGATCTGTACTGGGATATGGAATGATTATTACTGGGATCCGCCTGATCTGCACTCAGATATGGAGTGATCTGCACTGGGATACGGAGCGAATTGAGCGGGGATATGGAGTGGTCTGAACTGGGATACAGCGTGATCTGCACTCAGACATGGAGCAATCTGCACTGGGATACGGAGCGATCTGCCCTGGAATATGGAGCAATCTGCACCGGGATACGGAGCGATCTGCACTCAGATATGGAGCGATTTGAACTGGGATACGGAGTTTTCTGCAATGGGATACAGGGCAATCAGCAATGGGATACGGAGTGATCTGTACTGGGCTATGTGGTGATCTGTACTGGGATACCGAGCAATCTGCACTGCGATACAGCACGATCTGTACTGGGATACGGCGTGATCTGTATTGGATATGGAGCAATCTGCACTGGGATATGGAGCAATCTGTACTGGGTTATGGACCCATCTGCATTGGGATACGGAGCGACCTGAACCAAGATACGGAGCGATCAGTTCTGGGATAAGGGGTGTTCTGAACTGGCATACGGTGTGATCTGCACTGGGATCCGGTATGATCTGTACTGGGAAAGGACATGATTTTTACTGGGATACAGAGTGATCTGCCCTGGGATACAGGGTGATTTGCTCTGGGAAATGGAGCGATCGGCAATGGGATACGGAGTGATCTGCACTGGGATATGGTGTGATATGCACTGGGATGTGGAACGATCTGTACTGGGTAACAGACAGATATGTACTGGGATATGGAGTTATCTGCTTTGGGATAAGGAGTGATCTGCACTCTGATACGGTGTGATCTTAACTGTGAAATGGAGTGATCTGTACTGGGATACGGAGCGATCTGAGACGGGACACGGAGAGTTCTGAACTGGGATACAGAGCGATCTGCACTGGGATATGGAGCGATCTGCACTGGGATATGGAGAGATCTGTACTGGGATACGGTGCGATCTGCAGTGTGATCTGTACTGGGATATGGAGCGTTCTGCACTGGGAAATGGTATGATCTGCACTGGGATACAGAGCGATCTGAACTGGGATACCGAGCAATCTGTACCGGAATACAGGGTGTTCTGAACTGCGAGACGGAGTGATCTGCATTGGGATCTGTCATGATGTGCACTGGGATGCGTCATGATCTGCACTGGGATGCAGAGTGATCTTCCCTGGGATACAGGGTGATCTGCACTGGGATACGGAGTGATCTGCATTCGGATATGGTGTGATATGCTCTTCGATCTGGAGCGATCTGAACTTGGATATCGACTGAAAAGTAGTCAGATATGGGGTTATCTGCACGGCGATACGGAGTGATCTGCAATAGGAAATGGTGTGATCTTCACTGGGACTTGCAGTGAACTATACTGGGAAATGGAGTGATCTGTAATGGGATACGTTGTGATCTGCACTGGGATATGGAGAGATCTGTACTGGGATATGGGGTGATCTCTACTGGGATATGGAGCAATCTGCACTGGGATACGGAGCGATTTGATCTGGGATAAGGTGCGATCTGTTCTGGGATATGGGGTGTTCTGAACTGGGATATGGTATGCTCTGCACTGAGAAACGTTATGGTCTGTGCTGGGAAACGACATGATCTTTACTGAGATACAGAGTGAGCTGCCCTGTGATGCAGGGTGATCTGCTCTGGGATACGGAGCGATCTGCAATGGGATACGGAGTGATCTGCACTCGGATATGGTGTGATATACAGTGGGATGTGGAGCGATCTGTACTGGGAAACAGACTGATATGCAGTGGGATATGGGGTTATCTGCACTGGGATACGGAGTGATCTGCACTCGGATACGGTGTGGTCTTAACTGGGATGCGGAGTGATCTGTACTGGGATACGGAATGATTATTACTGGGATCCGCCTGATCTGCACTCAGATATGGAGTGATCTGCACTGGGATATGGAGCGAATTGAGCGTGGATATGGAGTGGTCTGAACTGGGATACAGCGTGATCTGCATTCAGACATGGAGCAATCTGCACTGGGATACGGAGCCATCTGCACTCAGATATGGAGCGATTTGAACTGGGATACGGAGTTTTCTGCAATGGGATACAGGGCAATCAGCAATGGGATACGGAGTGATCTATACTGGGCTATGTGGTGATCTGTACTGGGATACCGAGCAATCTGCACTGCGATACAGCACGATCTGTACTGGGATACGGCGTGATCTGTATTGGATATGGAGCAATCTGCACTGGGATATGGAGCAGTCTGTACTGGGTTATGGACCCATCTGCATTGGGATACGGAGCGACCTGAACCAAGATACGGAGCGATCAGTTCTGGGATAAGGGGTGTTCTGAACTGGCATACGGTGTGATCTGCACTGGGATCCGGTATGATCTGTACTGGGAAAGGACATGATCTTTACTGGGATACAGAGTGATCTGCCCTGGGATACAGGGTGATTTGCTCTGGGAAATGGAGCGATCGGCAATGGGATACGGAGTGATCTGCACTGGGATATGGTGTGATATGCACTGGGATGTGGAACGATCTGTACTGGGTAACAGACAGATATGTACAGGGATATGGAGTTATCTGCTTTGGGATAAGGAGTGATCTGCACTCTGATACGGTGTGATCTTAACTGTGAAATGGAGTGATCTGTACTGGGATACGGAGCGATCTGAGACGGGACACGGAGAGTTCTGAACTGGGATACAGAGCGATCTGCACTGGGATATGGAGCGATCTGCACTGGGATATGGAGAGATCTGTACTGGGATACGGTGCGATCTGCAGTGTGATCTGTACTGGGATATGGAGCGTTCTGCACTGGGAAATGGTATGATCTGCACTGGGATACAGAGCGATCTGAACTGGGATACCGAGCAATCTGTACCGGAATACAGGGTGTTCTGAACTGCGAGACGGAGTGATCTGCATTGGGATCTGTCATGATGTGCACTGGGATGCGTCATGATCTGCACTGGGATGCAGAGTGATCTTCCCTGGGATACAGGGTGATCTGCACTGGGATACGGAGTGATCTGCATTCGGATATGGTGTGATATGCTCTTCGATCTGGAGCGATCTGAACTTGGATATCGACTGAAAAGTAGTCAGATATGGGGTTATCTGCACGGCGATACGGAGTGATCTGCAATAGGAAATGGTGTGATCTTCACTGGGACTTGCAGTGAACTATACTGGGAAATGGAGTGATCTGTAATGGGATACGTTGTGATCTGCACTGGGATATGGAGAGATCTGTACTGGGATATGGGGTGATCTCTACTGGGATATGGAGCAATCTGCACTGGGATACGGAGCGATTTGATCTGGGATAAGGTGCGATCTGTTCTGGGATATGGGGTGTTCTGAACTGGGATATGGTATGCTCTGCACTGAGAAACGTTATGGTCTGTGCTGGGAAACGACATGATCTTTACTGAGATACAGAGTGAGCTGCCCTGTGATGCAGGGTGATCTGCTCTGGGATACGGAGCGATCTGCAATGGGATACGGAGTGATCTGCACTCGGATATGGTGTGATATACAGTGGGATGTGGAGCGATCTGTACTGGGAAACAGACTGATATGCAGTGGGATATGGGGTTATCTGCACTGGGATACGGAGTGATCTGCACTCGGATACGGTGTGGTCTTAACTGGGATGCGAAGTGATCTGTACTGGGATACGGAATGATTATTACTGGGATCCGCCTGATCTGCACTCAGATATGGAGTGATCTGCACTGGGATATGGAGCGAATTGAGCGTGGATATGGAGTGGTCTGAACTGGGATACAGCGTGATCTGCATTCAGACATGGAGCAATCTGCACTGGGATACGGAGCCATCTGCACTCAGATATGGAGCGATTTGAACTGGGATACGGAGTTTTCTGCAATGGGATACAGGGCAATCAGCATTGGGATACGGAGTGATCTATACTGGGCTATGTGGTGATCTGTACTGGGATACCGAGCAATCTGCACTGCGATACAGCACGATCTGTATTGGGATACGGCGTGATCTGTATTGGATATGGAGCAATCTGCACTGGGATATGGAGCAGTCTGTACTGGGTTATGGACCCATCTGCATTGGGATACGGAGCGACCTGAACCAAGATACGGAGCGATCAGTTCTGGGATAAGGGGTGTTCTGAACTGGCATATGGTGTGATCTGCACAGGGATCCGGTATTATCTGTACTGGGAAAGGACATGATTTTTACTGGGATACAGAGTGATCTGCCCTGGGATACAGGGTGATTTGCTCTGGGAAACGGAGCGATCGGCAATGGGATATGGAGTGATCTGCACTGGGATATGGTGTGATATGCACTGGGTTGTGGAACGATCTGTACTGGGTAACAGACTGATATGTACTGGGATATGGGGTATCTGCTTTGGGATAAGAAGTGATCTGCACTCTGATACGGTGTGATCTTAACTGTGATACGGAGTGATCTGTACTGGGACACGGAGCGATCTGAGACGGGACACGGAGAGTTCTGAACTGGGATACAGAGCGATCTGCACTGGGATATGGAGCGATCTGCACTGGGATATGGAGAGATCTGTACTGGGATACGGTGCGATCTGCAGTGTGATCTGTACTGGGATATGGAGCGTTCTGCACTGGGAAATGGTATGATCTGCACTGGGATACAGAGCGATCTGAACTGGGATACCGAGCGATCTGTACCGGAATACAGGGTGTTCTGAACTGCGAGACGGAGTGATCTGCATTGGGATCTGTCATGATGTGCACTGGGATGCAGAGTGATCTTCCCTGGGATACAGGGTGATCTGCACTGGGATACGGAGTGATCTGCATTTGGATATGGTGTGTTATGCTCTTCGATCTGGAGCGATCTGAACTTGGATATCGACTGAAAAGTACTCAGATATGGGGTTATCTGCACGGCGATACGGAGTGATCTGCAATAGGAAATGGTGTGATCTTCACTGGGACTTGCAGTGAACTATACTGGGAAATGGAGTGATCTGTAATGGGATACGTTGTGATCTGCACTGGGATATGGAGAGATCTGTACTGGGATATGGTGTGATCTGCACTGGGATATGGGGTGATCTCTACTGGGATATGGAGCAATCTGCACTGGGATACGGAGCGATTTGATCTGGGATAAGGTGCAATCTGTTCTGGGATATGGGGTGTTCTGAACTGGGATATGGTATGCTCTGCACTGAGAAACGTTATGATCTGTGCTGGGAAACGACATGATCTTTACTGAGATACAGAGTGAGCTGCCCTGTGATGCAGGGTGATCTGCTCTGGGATACGGAGCAATCTGCAGTGGGATACGGAGTGATCTGCACTCGGATATGGTGTGATATACAATGGGATGTGGAGCGATCTGTACTGGGAAACAGACTGATATGTACTGGGATACGGGGTTATCTGCACTGGGATATGGAGTGATCTGCACTCGGATACGGTGTGGTCTTAACTGGGATAAGGAGTGATCTGTACTGGGATACGGAGCGATCTGCCCTGGGATACAGTGTGATCTGCACTGGGATATGGAATGATAATTACTGGGATCCGGCTGAACTTCGCTCAGATATGGAGCGATCTGCACTGGGATAAAGAGCGATCTGAACTGGAATATGGAGCGATCTGTACTGGAATACAGGGTGTTCTGAACTGGTATACAGAGTGATCTGTACTGGGATCTGTCATGATGTGCTATTGGGATACGACATGATCTGCACTGGGATGCAGAGCGATCTGCCCTGGGGTACAGGGTGAACTGCACTGGGATACAGAGTGATCTGCACTGGGATAGGAGTGATCTGCACTGGGAGAAGGTGTGATATGCACATGGATATGGAGCGATCTGAACTTGGATACGGACTGGTAAGTACTCAGATATGGGGTTATCTGCACTGTGATACGGAGTGATCTGCAATAGGAAATGGTGTGATCTTCACTGGGACATGCAGTGATCTATACTGGGATATGGAGTGATCTATGCTGGGGTACGGTGTGATCTGCACTGGGACATGGAGCGATCTGTACTGGGATATGGTGTGATCTGCACTGGGATATGGGGTGATCTGTACTGGGATATGGAGCAATCTGCACTGGGATACGGAGTGATCTGCTATTGGATATGGTGTGATATACACTGGGATACGGAGCGATCTGTACTTGGATACGGACTGATAAGTACTGGGATATGAGGTTATCTGCACTGCGATACGGAGTGATCTGCACTTTGATACGGTGGGATATGCACTGGGATATGGAACGATCTGTACTGGGATGTTGAGCGATCTGTACCGGCATATGGTGCGATCTGAACTGGGATACGGGTGTGATCTGATCTGGGATATGGATTGATCTGCACTTGCATATGCAGCGTTCTGCACTGGAATATGGAGCAATCTGCACCGGGATACGGGAGCGATCTGCACTCGGATACGGTGTAATTTGAACTGGGATACGGAGTGTTCTGCAATGGGATACAGAGCAATGAGCACTGGGATACGGAGTGATCTGTACATGGATGCGGGGCAATCTGTACTGGGATACCGAGCAATCTGCACTGGGATACAGCGCGATCTGTACTGGGATACGGCGTGATCTGTACTGGGATATGGAGCAATCTGCATTGGGATAAGGAGCGACCTGAACCAGGCTACAGAGCGATCAGTTCTGGGATAAGGGGTGTTCTGAGCTGGGATACAGTATGATCTGCATTGGGATCCGGTATGATCTGTACTGGGAAAGGACATGATCTTTACTGGGATACAGAGTGATCTGCCCTGGGATACAGGGTGATCTGGTCTGGGAAACGGAGCGATCTGCAATGGGATACGGAGTGATCTGCACTGGGATATGCTGTGATATGCACTGGGATGTGGAGCGATCTGTACTGGGAAACAGACTGATATGTACTGGGATATGGGGTTATCTGCTTTGGGATACGGAGTGTTCTGCACTCTGATATGGTGTGATCTTAACTGTGATACGGAGTGATCTGTACTGGGATATGGAGTGATCTGTACTGGGATACAGAGCGATCTGAGCTGGGACACGGATAGATCTGAACTGGGATGCAGAGCGATCTGCACTGGGATACGGAGACATCAGTACTGGGATACGGTGCGATCTGCAGTGTGATATGGGGTGATCTGCACTGGGATACGGAGCGATCTGAACTGGGATACGAAGCGATCTGTACTGGAATACAAGGTGTTCTGAACTGCGATATGGAGTGATCTGCATTGGGATCTGTCATGATGTGTACTGGGATACGACGTGATCTGCAGTGGGATGCAGAGCGATCTGCCCTGGGATACAGGGTGATCTGCACTGGGATACGGAGTGATCTGCACTCTGATATAGTGTGATCTTAACTGTGATACGGAGTGATCTATACTGGGATATGGAGTGATCTGTACTGGGATACGGAGTGATCTGAGCTGGGACACGGATAGATCTGAACTGGGATACAGAGTGATCTGCACTGTGGTATGGAGAGATCAGTACTGGGATACGGTGCGATCTGCAGTGTGATATGGGGTGATCTGCACTGGGATACGGAGCGATCTGAACTGGGCTACGGAGCGATCTTTACTGGAATACAAGGTGTTCTGAACTGCGATATGGAGTGATCTGCATTGGGATCTGTCATGATGTGTACTGGGATACGACGTGATCTGCAGTGGGATGCAGTGATCTGCCCTGGGATACAGGGTGATCTGCACTGGGATACGGAGTGATCTGCATTCGGATAAGGTGTGATATGCACTTCGATCTGGAGCAATTCTAACTTGGATACGGACTGATAAGTACTCAGATATGGGGTTATCTGCACGGCAATACGGAGTGATCTGCAATAGGAAATGGTGTGATCTTCACTGGGACATGCAGTGATATATACTGGGAAATGGAGTGATCTGTACTTGGATACGTTGTGATCTGCACTGGGATATGGAGAGATCAGTACTGGGATATGGTGTGATCTGCACTGGGATATGGGGTGATCTCTACTGGGATATAGAGCAATCTGCACTGGGATACGGAGCAATTTGATCTGGGATACGGTGCGATCTGTTCTGGGATAAGGGGTCTTCTGAACTGGGATGCGGTATGATCTGCACTGGGATCCGTTATGATCTGTACCTGGAAACGAAATGATGTTTATTGGGATACAGAGTGATCTGCCCTGTGATACAGGGTGATCTGCTCTGGGATACGGAGCGAATTGAACGGGGATATGGAGTGGTCTGAATTGGGATACAGCGTGATCTGCACTCAGACATGGAGCAATCTGCACTGGGATACGGAGTGCCCTGCTATTGGAATTGGTGTGATGCACACTGGGGAACGGAGCGATCTGTACTTGGATACGGATTGATAAGTACTGGGATATGAGGTCATCTGCACTGCGATACGGAGTGATATGCACTATGATACGGTGGGATATGCACTGGGATATGGTGCGATCTGAACTGCGATACAGAGTGATCTTTACCAGGATATGGGATGTTCTGAACTGGGATACAGTGTGATCTGATCAGGAATATGGAGTGACGTGCACTCAGATACGGAGCGATCTGCCCTGGGATTTGGAGCAATCTGCACCAGGATACGGAGCGATCTGCACTCAGATATGGAGCGATTTGAACTGGGATACGGAGTTTTCTGCAATGGGATACAGGGCAATCAGCACTGGGATACGGAGCGATCTGTACTGGGCTACGTGGCGATCTGTACTGGGATACCGAGCAATCTGCACTGCGATACAGCACGATCTGTACTGGGATACAGCGTGATCTGTACTGGGATATGGAGCAATCTGCACTGGGATATGGACCAATCTGTACTGGGTTATGGACCCATCTGCATTGGGATACGGAGCGACCTGAACCAAGATACGGAGTGATCATTTCTGGGATAAGGGGTGTTCTGAAATGGCATACGGTGTGATCTGCACTGGGATCCGGTATGATCTGTACTGGGAAAGGACATGATTTTTACTGGGATACAGAGTGATCTGCCCTGGGATACAGGGTGATTTGCTCTGGGAAACGGAGTGATCTTCAATGGGATACAGAGTGATCTGCAGTGGGATATGGTGTGATATGCACTGGGATGTGGAGCGATCTGTACTGGGAAACAGACTGATATGTACTGGGATATGGGGTTATCTGCTTTGGGATAAGGAGTCATCTGCACTCTGATACGGTGTGATCTTAACTGTGATACGGAGTGATCTGTACTGGGATATGGAGTGAGCTGTACTGGGATACGGAGCGATCTGAGATGGGACACGGAGAGTTCTGAACTGGGATACAGAGCGATCTGCACTGGGATATGGAGCGATCTGCACTGGGATATGGAGAGATTTGTACTGGGATACGGTGCGATCTGCAGTGTGATATGGGGTGATCCGTACTGGGATATGGAGCGATCTGCACTGGGAAACAATATGATCTGTGCTGGGATACAGAGCGATCTGAACTGGGATACAGAGCAATCTGTACCGGAATACAGGGTGTTCTGAACTGCGATACGGAGTGATCTGCATTGGGACCTGTCATGATGTGTACTGGGATATGACGTGATTTGCACTGGGATGCAGAGTGATCTGCCCTGGGATACAGGGTGATCTGCACTGGGATACGGAGTGATCTGCGTTCGGACGAGGTGTGATATGCACTTCGATCTGGAGCGATCTGAACTTGGATACGGACTGATAAGTACTCAGATATGGGGTTATCTGCACGGCGATATGGAGTGATGTGCAATAGGAAATGGTGTGATCTTCACTGGGACATGTAGTGATCTATACTGGGAAATGGAGTGATCTGTACTGGGATACGTTGTGATCTGCACTGGGATATGGAGAGATCTGTACTGGGATACGGTGTGATCTGCACTGGGATATGGGGTTATCTCAACTGGGATATGGAGCAATCTGCACTGGGATACGGAACGATTTGAACTGGGATACGGTGCGATCTGTTCTGGGTTAAGGGGTGTTCTGAACTGGGATACGGTATGATCTGCACTGGGATCCGTTATGATCTGTACTGGGAAATGACATGATCTTTACTGGGATACAGAGTGATCTGCCCTGTGATACAGGGTGATCTGCTCTGGGATACGGAGCGATCTGCAATGCGATATGGAGTGATCTGCATTCGGATATGGTGTGATATACATTGGGATGTGGAGCGATCTGTACTGGGAAACAGACTGATATGCTGTGGGATATGGGGTTATCTGCACTGGGATATGGAGTGATCTGCACTCGGATACGGTGTGGTCTTCACTGGGATACGGAGTGATCTGCACTGGGAAACTGAATGATTATTACTGGGTTCCGGCTGATCTGCACTCAGATATGGAGCGATCTGCACTGGGATACAGAGCAATCTGAACTGGGATATGGAGTGGTCTGAACTGGGATACAGGGTGATCTGCACTCAGACATGAGGCAATCTGCACTGGGATAGGGAGTGATCTGCTATTGGAAATGGTGTGATGCACACTGGGGAACGGAGCGATCTGTACTTGGATACAGATTGATAAGTACTGGGATATGAGGTCATCTGCACTGCGATACGGAGTGATATGCACTATGATACGGTGGGATATGCACTGGGATATGGGTCAATCTTTACTGTGATATGGAGCGATCTGCACCGGGATACGGTGCGATCTGAACTGGGATACGAAGCGATCTGCAATGGGATACGGAGTAATCTGCACTTGGAAATGGTATGATCTGCACTGGGATATGATGTGATATGCACTGGGATTTGGAGCGATCTGTACTGGGAAACAGACTGATATGTACTTGGATATGGGGTTATCTGCTTTGGGATACGGAGTGATCGGAACTCTGATACGGTGTGATCTTTACTGTGATACGGAGTGATCAGTACTGTGATATGGATTGATCTACACTGGGATATGGAGCGATCTGAGCTGGGACACAGAGAGATCTGAACTGGGATAGAGAACGATCTGCATTGGGATATTGAGCGATCTGCACTGGGATATGGGCTGATCTGCAAATGGATACGGAGCGATCTGCACTGGGATTTGGAAGAAATTGCACTGGGATAAAGGCGCCTCTGCACTCGGATGCAGGGCAATCTGAACTGGGATATGGAGCGATCTGAATTGGGATACGGAGCGATCTGCACTGGGATACGGAGCGATCTACACTGGGATACGGAGCGATCTGAATTTGGATACGTACTGATCTGCACTTGGATACGGAGCGATCTGCACTGGGATATGGAGCGATCTGTACTCAGATACGGACTGATAAGTACTGGGATATGGGGATATCTGCACTGTGATATTGAGTGATCTGCACTAGGAAATGGTGTGATCTGCACTGGGTCACACAGTGATCTATACTGGGATACGGAGTGATTTGTACTGGGATATGGAGCGATCTGCAGTGGGATATGGAGCAATCTGCACAGGGATACGGAGCAATCTACACTGGGATACAAAACAATCTGCATTGGGATATGGAATGATCTGAACTGGGATACGGAGTGTTCTGTACTGGGATACAGAGTGAACTGCACTTGGATACGGAGCGATCTGCACTGGGATATGGAGTGGTCTGTGCTCGGATACGGACTGATAAGTACTGGGATATGGGGTTTTCTGTACTGTGATACTGAGTGATCTGCACTAGGAAATGGTATGATCTGCATTGGGATATGGTGTGATATGCACTGGGATGTGGAGCAATCTTTACTGGGATATGGAGAGATCTCTACTGGGATACGGTGTGATCTGCAGTGGGATATGGGGTGATCTGTACTGCGATATGGTGTGATATGCACTGGGATGTGGAACGATCTGTACTGGGAAACACTGATATGTACTGGGATATGGGGTTATCTGCACTAGGATATGGAGTGATCTGCACTCGGATACGGTGTGATCTTAACTGGGATACATAGCGATCTGCACTAGGATATAAAGTGATCTGCACTGGGATATGGATGGATCTGCACTCGGATACGGAGTGATACACGGGGATGTGGAGCGATCTGTACTGGGAAACAGACTGATATGTACAAGGATATGGGGTTATCTGCATTGGGATATGGAGTGATCTGCACTCTGATACGGTGTGATCTTAACTGTGATACGGAGTGATCTGTACTGGGATACGGAGTGATCTGTACTGGGATACGGAGCGATCTGCCCTGGGATACAGTGTGATCTGCACTGGGATACGGAATGATAATTACTGGGATCTGGCTGATCTTCACTCAGATATGGAGCGATCTGCACTGGGATAAAGAGCGATCTGAACTGGGATATGGAGCGATCTGTACCAGAATACAGGGTGTTCTGAACTGGTATACGGAGTGATCTGCACTGGGATCTGTCATGATGCGTATTGGGATACGACATGATCTGCACTGGGATGCAGAGCGATCTGCCCTGGGATACAGGGTGAACTGCACTGGGATACAGAGTGATCTGCACTGGGATAGTAGTGATCTGCACTGGGAGAAGGTGTGATATGCACATGGATATGGAGCGATCTGAACTTGGATACGGACTGATAAGTACTCAGATATGGGGTTATCTGCACTGCGATACGGAGTGATCTGCAATAGGAAATGGTGTGATCTTCACTGGGACATGCAGTGATCTATACTGGGATATGGAGTGATCTATACTGGGGTACGGTGTGATCTGCACTGGGATATGGAGCGATCTGTACTGGGATATGGTGTGATCTGCACTGGGATATGGGGTGATCTGCACTGGGATATGGAGCAATCTGCACTGGGATACGGAGTGATCTGCTATTGGATATGGTGTGATATACACTGGGATACGGAGCGATCTGTACTTGGATACGGACTGATAAGTACTGGGATATGAGGTTATCTGCACTGCGATACGGAGTGATCTGCACTATGATATGGTGGGATATGCACTGGGATATGGAAAGATCTGTGCTGGGATGTTGAGCGATCTGTACCGGCATATGGTGCGATCTGAACTGGGATACGGTGTGATCTGATGTGGGATATGGATTGATCTGCACTTGCATATGCAGCGTTCTGCACTGGAATATGGAGCAATCTGCACCGGGATACGGAGCGATCTGCACTCAGATATGGAGCGATTTGAACTGGGATACGGAGTTTTCTGCAATGGGATACAGGGCAATCAGCACTGGGATACGGAGCGATCTGTACTGGGCTACGGGGCGATCTGTACTGGGATACCGAGCAATCTGCACTGCGATACAGCATGATCTGTACTGGGATACGGCGTGATCTGTACTGGGATATGGAGCGATCTGCACTGGGATATGGAGCAATCTGTACTGGGTTACGGACCCATCTGCATTGGGATACGGAGCGACCTGAACCAAGATACGGAGCATTCGGTTCTGGGATAAGGGGTGTTCTGAACTGGCGTACGGTATGATCTGCATTGGGATCTGGTATGATCTGTACTGGGAAAGGACATGATTTTTACAGGGATACAGAGTGATCTGCCCTGGGATACAGGGTGATTTGCTCTGGGAAATGGAGCGATCTTCAATGGTATACGGAGTGATCTGCACTGGGATATGGTGTGATATGCACTGGGATGTGGAGCGATCTGTATTGGGAAACAGACTGATATGTACTGGGATATGGGGTTATCTGCTTTGGAGTAAGGAGTCATCTGCACTCTGATACGGTGTGATCTTAACTGTGAAATGGAGTGATCTGTACTGGGATATGGAGTGATCTGTACTGGGATACAGAGCGATCTGAGATGGGACACGGAGAGTTCTGAACTAGGATACAGAGCGATCTGCACTGAGATATGGAGCGATCTGCACTGGGATATAGAGAGATTTGTACTGGGATACGGTGCGATCTGCAGTGTGATATGGGGTGATCCGTACTGGGATATGGAGCGATCTGCACTGGGAAACGATATGATCTGTGCTGGGATACAGAGCGATCTGAACTGGGATACAGAGCAATCTGTACCAGAATACAGGGTGTTCTGAACTGCGATACAGAGTGATCTGCATTGGGACCTGTCATGATGTGTACTGGGATATGACATGATCTGCACTGGGATGCAGAGCGATCTGCCCTGGGATACAGGGTGATCTGCACTGGGATACGGAGTGATCTGCATTCGGACGAGGTGTGATATGCACTTCGATCTGGAGCGATCTGAACTTGGATACGGACTGATAAGTACTCAGATATGGGTTATCTGCACGGCGATATGGAGTGATGTGCAATAGGAAAGGGTGTGATCTTCACTGGGACATGCAGTGATCTATACTGGGAAATGGAGTGATCTGTACTTGGATACGTTGTGATCTGCACTGGGATATGGAGAGATCAGTACTGGGATACGGTGTGATCTGCACTGGGATATGGGGTTATCTCTACTGGGATATGGAGCAATCTGCACTGGGATACGGAACGATTTGAACTGGTATACGGTGCGATCTGTTCTGGGTTAAGGGGTGTTCTGAACTGGGATACGGTATGATCTGCACTGGGATCCGTTATGATCTGTACTGGGAAACGACATGATCTTTACTGGGATACAGAGTGATCTGCCCTGTGATACAGGGTGATCTGCTCTGGGATACGGAGCAATCTGCAATGCGATACGGAGTGATCTGCATTCGGATATGGTGTGATATACATTGGGATGTGGAGCGATCTGTACTGGGAAACAGATTGATATGCAGTGGGATATGGGGTTATCTGCACTGGGATATGGAGTGATCTGCACTCGGATACGGTGTGATCTTCACTGGGATGCGGAGTGATCTGCACTGGAATACGGAAAGATTATTATTGCATTCCGGCTGATCTGCACTCAGATATGGAGTGATCTGCACTGGGATACAGAGCGATCTGAACTGGGATATGGAGTGGTCTGAACTGGGATACAGGGTGATCTGCACTCAGACATGGAGCAATCTGCACTGGGATAGGGAGTGATCTGCTATTGGAAATGGTGTGATGCACACTGGGGAACGGAGCGATCTGTACTCGGATACAGATTGATAAGTACTGGGATATGGGGTTATCTGCACTGGGATACGGAGTGATCTGCACTGGGATACGGAGCGATCTGCCCTGGGATACAGTGTGATCTGCACTGTGATACGGAATGATTATTACTGGGATCCGGCTGATCTGCACTCAGATATGGAGCGATCTGCACTGGGATACTGAGCGATCTGAACTGGGATATGGAGTGGTCTGAACTGGGATACAGGATGATCTGCACTCAGACATGGAGCAATCTGCACTGGGATAGGGTGTGATCTGCTATTGGAAATGGTGTGATGCACACTGGGGAACGGAGCGATCTGTACTTGGATACGGATTGATAAGTACTGGGATATGAGGTCATCTGCACTGCGATACGGAGTGATATGCACTATGATACGGTGGGATATGCACTGGGATATGGGTCAATCTTTACTGTGATATGGAGCGATTTGCACCGGGATACGGTGCGATCTGAACTGGGATACGAAGCGATCTGCAATGGGATACGGAGTGATCTGCACTTGGAAATGGTATGATCTGCACTGGGATATGGTGTGATATGCACTGGGATTTGGAGCGATCTGTACTGGGAAACAGACTGATATGTACTGGGATATGGGGTTATCTGCTTTGGGATACGGAGTGATCGGAACTCTGATATGGTGTGATCTTAACTGTGATACGGAGTGATCTGTACTGGGATATGTATTGATCTACATTGGGATATGGAGCGATCTGAGCTGGGACACAGAGAGATCTGAACTGGGATAGAGAACGATCTGCATTGGGATATTGAGCGATCTGCACTGGGATATGGGCTGATCTGCAAATGGATACGGAGCGATCTGCACTGGGATTTGGACGAAACTGCACTGGAATAAAGGCGCCTCTGCACTCGGATACAGGGCAATCTGAACTGGGATATGGAGCGATCTGAATTGGGATACGGAGCAATCTGCACTGGGATACAGAGCGATCTGCACTGGGATACAGAGCGATCTGAACTTGGATACGTACTGATCTGCACTTGGATACGGAGCAATCTGCACTGGGATACGGAGCGATCTGTACTCAGATACGGACTGATAAGTACTGGGATATGGGGATATCTGCACTGTGATATTGAGTGATCTGCACTAGGAAATGGTGTGATCTGCACTGGGTCACACAGTGATCTATACTGGGATACGGAGTGATCTGTACTGGGATACGGAACGATCTGAACTGGGACACGGAGAGAGCTGAACAGGGATACAGAGCGATCTGCACTGGGATATGGAGCGATCAGCACTTTGATACGGACTGATCTGCAATCAGATATGGAGCGATGTGCACTGGGATTTGGATGGATCTGCACTGGGATACAGACGGATCTGCACTCGGATACAGAGCGATCTGAACTGGGATATGGAGCGACCTGAACTGGGATACGGAGCGATCTGCACTGGGATATGGAGCGATCTGAATTGGGATACGGAGTGATCTGCATTTAGATACGGAGCAATCTGCACTTGGATATGGAGCGATCTGCACTGGGATATGGAGCAATCTGTACTCAGATACGGACTGATAAGTACTGGGACATTGGGATATCTGCATTGCGATATTGAGTGATCTGCACAAGGAAATGGTGTGATCTGCACTGGGTTACGCAGTGATCTATACTGGGATACGGAGTGATCTGCACTGGGATATGCAGCGATCTGCACTGGGATATGAAGCAATCTGCGCAGGGATATGGAGCAATCTGCACTGGGATACAGAACAATCTGCACTGGGATACGGAGCGATCTGAACTGGGATACGGAGTGATCTGTACTGGGATACAGAGCGAACTGCACTTGGATACGGAGTGATCTGCACTGGGATATGGAGTGTTCTGTACTCGGATACGGACTGATATATATTGGGATATGGTGTTTTCTGCACTGCAATACTGAGTGATCTGCACTAGGAAATGGTATGATCTGCACTGGGATATGGTGTGATATGCACTGGGATGTGGAGCGATCTGTACTAGGAAACAGATTGATATCTACTGGGATATGGGGTTATCTGCAGTGGGATATGGAGTGATCTGCATTCTGATACGGTGTGATCTTAACTGTGATACAGAGTGATCTGTACTGGGATATGGAGTGATCTGTACTGGGATACAGAGCGATCTGAGCTGGGACACGGAGAGTTCTGAACTAGGATACAGAGCGATCTGCACTGGGATATGGACAGATCTGCAATCGGATACGGAGCGATGTGCACTGGGATTTGGACGGATCTGCACAGGGATACAGACAGATCTGCACTTGGATACAGAGCGATCTGAACTGGGATATGGAGCGATCTGAACAGGGATACGGAGCAATCTGCACTTGGATACGGAGCGATCTGCACTGGGATATGGAGCGATCTGTACTCGGATACGGACTGATATGTACTGGGATATGGGGTTATCTGCTTTGGGATACGGAGTGATCGGAACTCTGATATGGTGTGATCTTAACTGTGATACGGAGTGATCTGTACTGGGATATGTATTGATCTACATTGGGATATGGAGCGATCTGAGCTGGGACACAGAGAGATCTGAACTGGGATAGAGAACGATCTGCATTGGGATATTGAGCGATCTGCACTGGGATATGGGCTGATCTGCAAACGGA
This sequence comes from Isurus oxyrinchus, assembly GCA_026770705.1. Lineage (NCBI taxonomy): Eukaryota > Metazoa > Chordata > Chondrichthyes > Lamniformes > Lamnidae > Isurus > Isurus oxyrinchus. The sequence goes on from JANJGN010000034.1 coordinate 585,474, forward strand.
TACGGAGCGATCTGCACTGGGATTTGGACGAAACTGCACTGGAATAAAGGCGCCTCTGCACTCGGATACAGGGCAATCTGAACTGGGATATGGAGCGATCTGAATTGGGATACGGAGCAATCTGCACTGGGATACAGAGCGATCTGCACTGGGATACAGAGCGATCTGAACTTGGATACGTACTGATCTGCACTTGGATACGGAGCAATCTGCACTGGGATACGGAGCGATCTGTACTCAGATACGGACTGATAAGTACTGGGATATGGGGATATCTGCACTGTGATATTGAGTGATCTGCACTAGGAAATGGTGTGATCTGCACTGGGTCACACAGTGATCTATACTGGGATACGGAGTGATCTGTACTGGGATACGGAACGATCTGAACTGGGACACGGAGAGAGCTGAACAGGGATACAGAGCGATCTGCACTGGGATATGGAGCGATCAGCACTTTGATACGGACTGATCTGCAATCAGATATGGAGCGATGTGCACTGGGATTTGGATGGATCTGCACTGGGATACAGACGGATCTGCACTCGGATACAGAGCGATCTGAACTGGGATATGGAGCGACCTGAACTGGGATACGGAGCGATCTGCACTGGGATATGGAGCGATCTGAATTGGGATACGGAGTGATCTGCATTTAGATACGGAGCAATCTGCACTTGGATATGGAGCGATCTGCACTGGGATATGGAGCAATCTGTACTCAGATACGGACTGATAAGTACTGGGACATTGGGATATCTGCATTGCGATATTGAGTGATCTGCACAAGGAAATGGTGTGATCTGCACTGGGTTACGCAGTGATCTATACTGGGATACGGAGTGATCTGCACTGGGATATGCAGCGATCTGCACTGGGATATGAAGCAATCTGCGCAGGGATATGGAGCAATCTGCACTGGGATACAGAACAATCTGCACTGGGATACGGAGCGATCTGAACTGGGATACGGAGTGATCTGTACTGGGATACAGAGCGAACTGCACTTGGATACGGAGTGATCTGCACTGGGATATGGAGTGTTCTGTACTCGGATACGGACTGATATATATTGGGATATGGTGTTTTCTGCACTGCAATACTGAGTGATCTGCACTAGGAAATGGTATGATCTGCACTGGGATATGGTGTGATATGCACTGGGATGTGGAGCGATCTGTACTAGGAAACAGATTGATATCTACTGGGATATGGGGTTATCTGCAGTGGGATATGGAGTGATCTGCATTCTGATACGGTGTGATCTTAACTGTGATACAGAGTGATCTGTACTGGGATATGGAGTGATCTGTACTGGGATACAGAGCGATCTGAGCTGGGACACGGAGAGTTCTGAACTAGGATACAGAGCGATCTGCACTGGGATATGGACAGATCTGCAATCGGATACGGAGCGATGTGCACTGGGATTTGGACGGATCTGCACAGGGATACAGACGGATCTGCACTTGGATACAGAGCGATCTGAACTGGGATATGGAGCGATCTGAACAGGGATACGGAGCAATCTGCACTTGGATACGGAGCGATCTGCACTGGGATATGGAACGATCTGTACTCGGATACGGACTGATAAGTACTGGGATATGGGGATATCTGCAATGCGATATTGAGTGATCTGCACTAGGAAATGGTGTGATCTGCAATGGGTCACACAGTGATCTATACTGGGATATGGAGTGATCTGTACTGGGATACGGAGCGATCTGCTCTGGGTTACGGAGCGATCTGAATTGGGATACGGAGTGATCTGCATTTGGATACGGAGCGATCTGCACTTGGATATGGAGCGATCTGCACTGGGATACGGAGCAATCTGTACTCAGATACGGACTGATAAGTACTGGGACATGGGGATATCTGCATTGCGATATTGAGTGATCTGCACAAGGAAATGGTGTGATCTGCACTGGGTTACGCAGTGATCTATATTGGGATACGGAGTGATCTGCACTGGGATATGCAGCGATCTGCACTGGGATATGGAGCAATCTGCACAGGGATATGGAGCAATCTGCACTGGGATACAGAACAATCTGCACTGGGATACGGAGCGATCTGAACTGGGATACAGAGTGATCTGTACTGGGATACAGAGCGAACAGCACTTGGATACGAAGTGATCTGCACTGGGATATGGAGTGTTCTGTGCTTGGATACGGACTGATATATATTGGGATATGGTGTTTTCCACACTGCAATACTGAGAGATCTGCACTAGTAAATGGTATGATCTGCACTGGGATATGGTGTGATATGCACTGGGATGTGGAGTGATCTGTACTAGGAAACAGACTGATATCTACTGGAATATGGCGTTATCTGCAATGGATATGGAGTGATCTGCACTCTGATACGGTGTGATCTTAACTGTGATACGGAGTGATCTGTACTGGGATATGGAGTGATCTGTACTGGGATACGAGCGATCTGAGCTGGGACACGGAGAGATCTGAACTGGGATACAGAGTGATCTGCACTGGGATATGGAGCGAACTGCAGTGGGATATGGACAGATCTGCAATCGGATACGGAGCGATCTGCACTGGGATTTGGACGGATCTGCACTGGGATACAGATGGATCTGTACTCGGATACAGAGTGATCTGAACTGGGATATGGAGCGATCTGAACTGTGATACGGAGCTATCTGCACTGGGATACGCAGCGATCTGAACTGGGATATGGAGCAATCTGAACTGGGATACAGAGCGATCTGCACTTGGATACGGAGGGATCTGCAATGGTATACGGAGTAATCTGTACTCGGATACAGACTCATAAGTACTGGGATATGGGGATATCTGCACTGCGATATTGAGTGATCTACACTAGGAAATGGTGTGATCTGCACTGGGTCACGCAGTGATCTATACTGGAATATGGAGTGATCTGCACTGGGATACGGAGCAATTTTACTGGGATAGGGAGTGATCTGCACTGGGTACAGAGTGATCTGTACCGGGATATGGAGAGATCTGTACCGGGATACGGGGTGTTCTGAGCTGCAATATGGTCGAATCTGCTGTGGGATCCGTTATGATCTGTATTGGGATATGGATGGATCTGCACTCGGATACGGAGTGATCTGCACTGGGATATGATGTGATATGCACTGGGATGTGGAGCGATCTGTACTGGGAAACAGACTGATATGTACTGGGATATGGGGTTATCTGCTTTGGGATATGGAGTGATCTGCACTGGGATACAGGGTGATCTGCACTGGGATACAGAGCAATCTGCACTGGAATATGGAGTGATCCATACTGGGTTATGGAGTGATCTGTACTGGGATACGGAGTGATCTGAGCTGGGGCACGGAGGGATCTGAACTGGGATATGGAGCGATCTGCACTGGGATATGGATGGATCTGCACTGGGATATGGAGTGATCTGCAATGGGATACATTGTGATCTGCACTGGGATGCGGAATAATAATTATTGGGATACGGGGTGATCTGCACTCGGATATGGAGCGATCTGCACTGGGATATGGAACGATCTGAACTGGGCTATGGAGTGATTTGAACTAGGAAACGGAGCAGTCGGAAATGGGATACAGGGTGATCTGCACTGGATATAAGGTGATCTGCACTGGGTAAGAAGAGATCTGTACTGGGATACGGTGTGATCTGCACAGGGATATGGGGTGATCTGTACTGGGATATGGAGCGATATGCACTGGGATACCCTATGTACTGAACTGCGATATGGAGCGATCTTTACTGGGATACGGAGCGATCTGTACTGGGAAACGGAACGATCTACTCTTGGATAGGGAGAGATCTGTACTGGGATATGGAGTGATCAGCAGTGGGATATGGGGTGATCTGTACTGGGATATGGAGCGATCTGCACTGGGATACGGTGTGATCAGAACTGGGATGCAGAGTGATCTGTACTGGGATAAAGAGCGATCTGCCGTGGGATACAGTGTGATCTGCACTGGGATATGGAATGATAATTACTGGGATGCGGGGTGATCTGCACTCGGATATGGAGCAATCTGCACTGGGAGACGGCGCAATCTGAACTGGGATACGGGGTGATCTGTTCTGGGATACGGAGTGATCTGTACTTGGATACGGACTGATATATATTGGGATATGGTGTTTTCTACACTGCAATACTGAGAGATCTGCACTAGTAAATGGTTTGATCTGCACTGGGATATGCTGTGATATGCACTGGGATGTGGAGTGATCTGTACTAGGAAACAGACTGATATCTACTGGGATATGGCGTTATCTGCAATGGATATGGAGTGATCTGCACTCTGATACGGTGTGATCTTAACTGTGTTACGGAGTGATCTGTACTGGGATATGGAGTGATCTGTACTGGGATACGGAGCGATCTGAGCTGGGACACGGAGAGATCTGAACTGGGATACAGAGTGATCTGCACTGGGATATGGAGCGATCTGCAGTGGGATATGGACAGATCTGCAATTGGATACGGAGCGATCTGCACTGGGATTTGGACGGATCTGCACTGGGATACAGATGGATCTGTACTCGGATACAGAGTGATCTGAACTGGGATATGGAGCGATCTGAACTGTGATACGGAACTATCTGCACTGGGATACGCAGCGATCTGAACTGGGATATGGAGCAATCTGAACTGGGATACGGAGCGATCTGCACTTGGATACGGAGGGATCTGCAATGGTATACGGAGTAATCTGTACTCGGATACAGACTCATAAGTACTGGGATATGGGGATATCTGCACTGCGATATTGAGTGATCTACACTAGGAAATGGTGTGATCTGCACTGGGTCACGCAGTGATCTATACTGGAATATGGAGTGATCTGCACTGGGATACGGAGCAATTTTACTGGGATAGGGAGTGATCTGCACTGGGTACAGAGTGATCTGTACCGGGATATGGAGAGATCTGTACCGGGATACGGGGTGTTCTGAGCTGCAATATGGTCGAATCTGCTGTGGGATCCGTTATGATCTGTATTGGGATATGGATGGATCTGCACTCGGATACGGAGTGATCTGCACTGGGATATGATGTGATATGCACTGGGATGTGGAGCGATCTGTACTGGGAAACAGACTGATATGTACTGGGATATGGGGTTATCTGCTTTGGGATATGGAGTGATCTGCACTGGGATACAGGGTGATCTGCACTGGGATACAGAGCAATCTGCACTGGAATATGGAGTGATCCATACTGGGTTATGGAGTGATCTGTACTGGGATACGGAGTGATCTGAGCTGGGGCACGGAGGGATCTGAACTGGGATATGGAGCGATCTGCACTGGGATATGGATGGATCTGCACTGGGATATGGAGTGATCTGCAGTGGGATGCATTGTGATCTGCACTGGGATGCGGAATAATAATTATTCGGATACGGGGTGATCTGCACTCGGATATGGAGCGATCTGCACTGGGATATGGAACGATCTGAACTGGGCTATGGAGTGATTTGAACTAGGAAACGGAGCAGTCGGAAATGGGATACAGGGTGATCTGCACTGGATATAAGGTGATCTGCACTGGGTAAGAAGAGATCTGTACTGGGATACGGTGTGATCTGCACAGGGATATGGGGTGATCTGTACTGGGATATGGAGCGATATGCACTGGGATACCCTATGTACTGAACTGCGATATGGAGCGATCTTTACTGGGATACGGAGCGATCTGTACTGGGAAACGGAACGATCTACTCTTGGATAGGGAGAGATCTGTACTGGGATATGGAGTGATCAGCAGTGGGATATGGGGTGATCTGTACTGGGATATGGAGCGATCTGCACTGGGATACAGTGTGATCAGAACTGGGATGCAGAGTGATCTGTACTGGGATAAAGAGCGATCTGCCGTGGGATACAGTGTGATCTGCACTGGGATATGGAATGATAATTACTGGGATGCGGGGTGATCTGCACTCGGATATGGAGCAATCTGCACTGGGAGACGGTGCAATCTGAACTGGGATACGGGGTGATCTGTTCTGGGATACGGAGTGATCTGTACTTGGATACGGACTGATATATATTGGGATATGGTGTTTTCTACACTGCAATACTGAGAGATCTGCACTAGTAAATGGTATGATCTGCACTGGGATATGGTGTGATATGCACTGGGATGTGGAGTGATCTGTACTAGGAAACAGACTGATATCTACTGGGATATGGCGTTATCTGCAATGGATATGGAGTGATCTGCACTCTGATACGGTGTGATCTTAACTGTGTTACGGAGTGATCTGTACTGGGATATGGAGTGATCTGTACTGGGATACGGAGCGATCTGAGCTGGGACACGGAGAGATCTGAACTGGGATACAGAGTGATCTGCACTGGGATATGGAGCGATCTGCAGTGGGATATGGACAGATCTGCAATTGGATACGGAGCGATCTGCACTGGGATTTGGACGGATCTGCACTGGGATACAGATGGATCTGTACTCGGATACAGAGTGATCTGAACTGGGATATGGAGCGATCTGAACTGTGATACGGAACTATCTGCACTGGGATACGCAGCGATCTGAACTGGGATATGGAGCAATCTGAACTGGGATACGGAGCGATCTGCACTTGGATACGGAGGGATCTGCAATGGTATACGGAGTAATCTGTACTCGGATACAGACTCATAAGTACTGGGATATGGGGATATCTGCACTGCGATATTGAGTGATCTACACTAGGAAATGGTGTGATCTGCACTGGGTCACGCAGTGATCTATACTGGAATATGGAGTGATCTGCACTGGGATACGGAGCAATTTTACTGGGATAGGGAGTGATCTGCACTGGGTACAGAGCGATCTGTACCGGGATATGGAGAGATCTGTACCGGGATACGGGGTGTTCTGAGCTGCAATATGGTCGAATCTGCTGTGGGATCCGTTATGATCTGTATTGGGATATGGATGGATCTGCACTTGGATACGGAGTGATCTGCACTGGGATATGATGTGATATGCACTGGGATGTGGAGCGATCTGTACTGGGAAACAGACTGATATGTACTGGGATATGGGGTTATCTGCTTTGGGATATGGAGTGATCTGCACTGGGATACAGGGTGATCTGCACTGGGATACAGAGCAATCTGCACTGGAATATGGAGTGATCCATACTGGGTTATGGAGTGATCTGTACTGGGATACGTTGTGATCTGCACTGGGATATGGAGAGATCTGTACTAGGATACGGTGTGATCTGCAGTGGGATATGGGGTGATCTCTACTGGGATATGGAGTGATCTGAACTGGGATATGGAGCGGTCTGAACTGGGATACAGGGTGATCTGCACTCAGACACGGAGCAATCTGCACTGGGATACGGAATGATCTGCTATTGGATATGGTGTGATATAAACTGTGGTACGGAGCGATCTGTACTTGGATATGGAATGATAAGTACTGGGATATGAGGTTATCTGCACTGTGATACAGAGTGATCTGCACTATGATACGGTGGGATATGCACTGGGATATGGATCGATCTGCAATGGGATACAGAGCAATCTGCACTGGGATACAGAGCGATCTGTACTGGGATACGGGGCGATCTGCGCTGGGATTTGGAGAGATCTGTACCAGGTTTACGGGGTGTTCTGAACTGGGATACGGTGTGATCTGATCTGGGATATGGAGTGATCTGATCTGGGATACGGAGCAATCTGTACTGGGATGCGGAGCGATCTGTTCTGGGATAAGGGGTGTTCTGAACTGGGATACGGTACGATCTGCACTGGGATCCGTTATGATCTGTACTGGGAAATGACATGATCTTTATTGGGATACAGAGTAATCTGCCCTGGGATACAGGGTGATCTGCTTTGGGATACGGAGCAATCTGCACTGGGATACGGAGCAATCTGCACTGGGATACGGAGCGATCTGTACTCGGATACGGACTGATAAGTACTGGGATATGGGGATATCTGCACTGCGATATTGAGTGATCTGCACTAGGAAATGTTGTGATCTGCACTGGGTCACGCAGTGATCTATACTGGAATATGGAGTGATCTGCACTGGGATACGGAGCAATCTTTACTGGGATCGGGAGTGATCTTCACTGAGATATGGTGCGGTCTGAACTGGGATACAATGTGATCTGCACCGGGATATGGAGTAATCTGCACTGGGATATGGTGTGATCTACTATTGGATATCGATGATATACACTGGAATACGGAGCAATCTGTACTGGGATATGGACTGTTAAGTACTGGGATATGAGGTTATCAGCACTGCGATACGGAGTTATGTGCACTATGATAGGGTGGGATATTCACTGGGGTATGGGACGATCTGTACTGGGATATGGAGCGATCTGCACTGAGATACAGAGCGATCTGAACAGGGATACGGAGCGCTCTGCACAGGGATACGGAGCAATCTGCACTGGGATACGGAGTGATCTGCACTTGGATATGGAGCAATCTGGACTGGGATATGGGGTGATCTGTAATGGGATATGGAGCAATCTGCACTGGGATACGAAGCGATCACTTCTGGGATAAGGGGTGTTCTGAACTGGGATACGGTATGATCTGCACTGGGATCCGTTATGATCTCTATTGGGAAAGGACATGATCTTTACTGGGATACAGAGTGATCTGCCCTGGGATACAGGGTGATCTGCTCTGGGAAACGGAGCAATCTGCAATGGGATACGGAGTGATCTGCACTGGGATATGCTGTGATATGCACTTGGATGTGGAGGGATCTGTACTGGGAAACAGACTGATATGTACTGGGATATGGGGTTATCTGCACTGGGACACGGAGTGATCTGAACTGGGATACAGAACGATCTGCCCTGGGATACAGTGTGATCTGCACTGGGATACGGAATGATAATTACTGGGATCCGGCTGATCTGCACTCAGATATGGAGCCATCTGCACTGGGATACGGAGCGATCTGAACTGGGATACGGAGCAATCTGAATTGGGATACGGAGTGATCTAAACTGGGCTATGGAGTGATCTGTACTGGGATATGGAGCGGTCTGAAATGGGATACGGTGTGATCTGCACTCAGACATGGAGCAATCTGCACTGGGATATGGAGTGATCTGCTATTGGATATGGTGTGATATACACTGGGATATGGAGCGATCTGTACTTGGATATGGACTGATAAGTACTGGGATATGAGGTTATCTGCACTGCGATACAGAGTGATCTGCACTATGATACGGTGGGATATGCACTGGGATTTGGAGAGATCTGTACCAGGATACGGGGTGTTCTGAACTGGGATACGGTGTGATCTGATCTGGGATACGGAGCGATCTGATCCGGGATACGGAGCAATCTGTACTGGGATACGGAGCGATCTGTTCTGGGATAAGGGGTGTTCTGAACTGGGATACGGTACGATCTGCACTGGGATCCGTTATGATCTGTACTGGGAAATGACATGTTCTTTATTGGGATACAGAGTGATCTGCCCTGGGATACAGGGTGATCTGCTCTGGGATACGGAGCGATCTGCACTGGGATACGGAGCGATCTGTACTCGGATACGGACTGATAAGTACTGGGATATGGGGATATCTGCACTGCGATATTGAGTGATCTGCACTAGGAAATGTTGTGATCTGCACTGGGTCACGCAGTGATATATACTGGAATATGGAGTGATCTGCACTGGGATACGGAGCAATCTTTACTGGGATCGGGAGTGATCTTCACTGGGATATGGTGCGGTCTGAACTGGGATACAATGTGATCTGCACCGGGATACGGAGTAATCTGCACTGGGATATGGTGTGATCTACTATTGGATATCAGTGATATACACTGGAATACGGAGCAATCTGTACTGGGATACGGACTGTTAAGTACTGGGATATGAGGTTATCTGCACTGCGATACGGAGTTATGTGCACTATGATAGGGTGGGATATTCACTGGGGTATGGGGCGATCTGTACTGGGATATGGAGCGATCTGCACTGAGATACAGAGCGATCTGAACAGGGATACGGAGCGATCTGCACAGGGATACGGAGCAATCTGCACTGGGATACGGAGTGATCTGCACTTGGATATGGAGCAATCTGGACTGGGATATGGGGTGATCTGTAATGGGATATGGAGCAATCTGCACTGGGATACGAAGCGATCTGAACCGGGATGCGGAGCGATCACTTCTGGGATAAGGGGTGTTCTGAACTGGGATACGGTACGATCTGCACTGGGATCCGTTATGATCTGTACTGGGAAATGACATGATCTTTATTGGGATACAGAGTGATCTGCCCTGGGATACAGGATGATCTGCTCTGGGATACGGAGCGATCTGCAATGGTATACGGAGTGATCTGCTCTCAGATTTGGTGTGATATGCAAAGGAATGTGGAGCGATCTGTACTGGGAAACAGACTGATATGTACTGGGATATGGGGTTTTCTGCACTGGGATATGGAGTGATCTGCACTCAGATACGGTGTGATCTGAACTGGGATATGGAGTGATCTGTACTGGGATATGGAGCGATCTGCCCTGGGATACAATGCGATCTGCACTCAGATATGGCAGGATAATTACTGGAATCCGGCGCATCTGCACTCAGAAATGGCGTGATGTGCACTGGGATATGGAGCGATCTGAACTGGGATACAGAGCGATCTGAACTGGGCTATGGAGTGATCTGAACTGGGATATGGAGTGGTCTGAACTGGGATACAGGGTGATCTGCACTCAGACACGGAGCAATCTGCACTGGGATACGGAATGATCTGCTATTGGATATGGTGTGATTTAAACTGTGGTACGGAGCGATCTGTACTTGGATACGGAATGATAAGTAATGGGATATGACATTATCTGCACTGTGATACAGAATGATCTGCACTATGATACGGTGGGATATGCACTGGGAAATGGGTCTATCTGTACTGGGATATGAAGCGATCTGCACAGGGATACGGAGCAGTGTTAACTGGGTTACGGAGTGATCTTTACCAGGATACGGGCTGTTCTGAACTGGGATACGGTGTAATCAGATCTGCGATATAGAGTGAACTGCACTCGGATACGGAGCTATCTGCACTGGGATATGGAGCAATCTGCACTGGGATACGGAGCGATCTGCACTGGGATAAGGTGTGATTTGAACTGGGATAGGGAGTGATCTGCAAGGGGATAAAGAGTAATCTGGACTGGGATACCGAGCAATCTGTACTAGGACACGGAGTGATCTGCACTTGGATATGGAGCAATCTGGACTGGGATATGGGGTGATCTGTAATGGGATATGGAGCAATCGGCACTGGGATACAAAGCGATCTGAACTGGGATACAGAGCGATCACTTCTGGGATAAGGGGTGTTCTGAACTGTGATACGGTATGATCTGCACTGGGATCCGTTATGATCTCTACTGGGAAAGGACATGATCTTTATTGGGATACAGAGTGATCTGCCCTGGGATACAGGGTGATCTGCTCTGGGGAACGGAACAATCTGCAAATGGATACAGAGTGATCTGCACTGGGATATGGTGTGATATGCACTTGGATGTGAAGGGATCTGTACTGGGAAACAGACTGATATGTACTGGGATATGGGGTTATCTGCACTGGGACACGGAGTGATCTGTACTGGGATACGGAACGATCTGCCCTGGGATGCAATGTGATCTGCACTGGGATACGGAATGATAATTACTGGGATCCGGCTGATCTGCACTCAGATATGGAGCCATCTGCACTTGGATACGGAGCGATCTCAACTGGGATACGCAGCGATCTGAACTGGGATACGGAGTGATCTAAACTGGGCTATGGAGTGATCTGAACTGGGATATGGAGCGGTCTGAAATGGGATACGGTGTGATCTGCACTCAGACATGGAGCAATCTGCACTGGGATACGGAGTGATCTGCTATTGGATATGGTGTGATATACACTGGGATACGGAGCGATCTGTACTTGGATATGGACTGATAAGTACTGGGATATGAGGTTATCTGCACTGCGATACAGAGTGATCTGCACTATGATACGGTGGGATATGCACTGGGATATGGATCGATCTGCAATTGCATACAGAGCAATCTGCACTGGGATACAGGGCAATCTGTACTGGGATACGGGGCGATCTGCACTGGGATATGGAGCAATCTGCACTGGGATATGGAGCGATCTGTACTGGGATATGGAGCAATCTGCACTGGGATACGGAGCGATCTGCACTGGGATAAGGTGTGATTTGAACTGGGATAGGGAGTGATCTGCAATGGGATAAAGAGTAATCTGGACTGGGATACCGAGCAATCTGTACTAGGATACGGAGTGATCTGCACTTGGATATGGAGCAATCTGGACTGGGATATGGGGTGATCTGTAATGGGATATGGAGCAATCTGCACTGGGATATGAAGTGATCTGAACCGGGATACGGAGCGATCACTTCTGGGATAAGGGGTGTTCTGAACTGGGTACGGTATGATCTGCACTGGGATCCGTTATGATCTCTACTGGGAAAGGACATGATCTTTACTGGGATACAGAGTTATCTGCCCTGGGATACAGGGTGATCTGCTCTGGGAAATGGAGCAATCTGCAATGGGATACGGAGTGATCTGCACTGGGATATGGTGTGATATGCACTTGGATGTGGAGGGATCTGTACTGGGAAACAGACTGATATGTACTGGGATATGGGGTTATCTGCACTGGGGCATGGAGTGATCTGTACTGGGATACAGAACGATCTGCCCTGGGATACAGTGTGATCTGCACTGGGATACGGAATGATAATTACTGGGATCCGGCTGATCTGCACTCAGATATGGAGCGATCTGCACTGGGATACGGAGTGATCTGCTATTGGATATGGTGTGATATACACTGGGATACGGAGCGATATGTACTTGGATATGGACTGATAAGTACTGGGATATGAGGTCATCTGCACTGCGATACAGAGTGATCTGCACTATGATACGGTGGGATATGCACTGGGATATGGATTGATCTGCAATGAGATACAGAGCAATCTGCACTGGGATACAGGGCGATCTGTACTGGGATACGGGGCAATCTGCACTGGGATATGGAGAGATCTGTACCAGGTTACGGGGTGTTCTGTACTGGGATATGGTGTGATCTGATCTGCGATACGGAGCGATCTGATCCGGGATACGGAGCGATCTGTACCGGGATATGGAGCGATCTATTCTGGGATAAGAGTTGTTCTGAACTGGGATACGGTACGATCTGCACTGGGATCCGTTATGATCTGTACTGGGAAACAACATGATCTTTATTGGGATACAGAGTGATCTGCCCTGAGATTCAGGGTGATCTGCTCTGGGATACGGAGCGATCTGCAATGGGATACGGAGTGATCTGCACTCGGATTTGGTGTGATATGCAAAGGAATGTGGAGCGATCTGTACTGGGAAACAGACTGATATGTACTGGGATATGGGGTTATCTGCACTGGGATACGGAGTGATCTGCACTCGGATACGGTGTGATCTGAACTGGGATGCAGAGTGATCTGTACTGGGATACGGAGCGATCTGAACTGGGATAAAGGGTGATCTGCACTCAGATACGGAGCAATCTGCACTGGGATACGGAATGATCTGCTATTGGAAATGGTGTGATATACACTGCGGTACGGAGCGATCTGTACTTGGATACGGTTGGTACTGGGATATGACGTTATCTGCACTGTGATACGGATTGTTCTGCACTATGATACGGTGGGATACGCACTGGGAAATGGGTCTACCTGTACTGGGATATGAAGCGATCTGCACCGGGATACGGAGCAGTCTTAACTGGGTTACGGAGTAATTTTTACCAGGTGTTCTGAACTGGGATACGGTGTGATCTGACCTGGGATATAGAGTGAACTGCACTCGGATACAGAGCTATCTGCACTGGGATATGGAGCAATCTGCACTGGGATAAGGTGTGATTTGAACTGGGATAGGGAGTGATCTGCAAGGGGATAAAGAGTAATCTGGACTGGGATACCGAGCAATCTGTACTAGGATACAGAGTGATCTGCACATGGATATGGAGTAATCTTGACTGGGATATGGGGTGATCTGTAATGGGATATGGAGCAATCTGCAATGGGATACGAAGCGATCTGAACCGGGATACGGAGCAATCACTTCTGGGATAAGGCGTGTTCTGAACTGGGATACGGTATGATCTGCACTGGGATCCGTTATGATCTCTACTGGGAAAGGACATGATCTTTACTGGGATACAGAGTGATCTGCCCTGGGATACAGGGTGATCTGCTCTGGGAAACGGAGCAATCTGCAATGGGATACGGAGTGATCTGCACTGGGATATGGCGTGATATGCACTTGGATGTGGAGGGATCTGTACTGGGAAACAGACTGATATGTACTGGGATGTGGGGTTATCTGCACTGGGACACGGAGTGATCTGTACTGGGATACGGAACGATCTGCCCTGGGATACAGTGTGATCTGCACTGGGATACGGAATGATAATTACT